>LOEQ01000252.1:653016-680820 GCA_001685075.1 Bramus lutescens | reverse complement strand
GGGGACGTCAGCCACACTAAGCTTTCTATAGAGAAGGTGCAATGATGGCCTGCTCTACCTCTGCGAGACGGGACACTCTCTGTATCAAAGACATATTCTTTAACATGGACTGTTTAGATCATTCCTTAAAGTAAAAACTAGAGGTAGTTTCTGACAAGCCACTGCAAATAACAGCGAAGGAAAAAAAAACTACAAGTAGCTTTTGACAAGCCGCTACAAATAACAGCCAAGAGCAGCCAGCGGGACGAGGGGAACCTTTGGAAGCAAACCCACAACAGCTGCAGAGGATGATTTTGTCTGTTTAGCCCCGAGCTTTCTGGCCGCCAGAAAAAGAGTGAATTATCTCCTGTCAGTAGGAAGGAAGTATTTCAGCTTCATAAGAGAGATTGTGTGCTTGGCTATAGATCTCCAAGAACTTGGGTACATGGACTTCATCTGTATTGTGAAGTGATGTGATTGCATCTCTCCACCTGTGTCACAGGTATGCAGGTTTCAAAGTTTTTTTTTTATGCTAACTTTCAGGGGGGAACATCTCGGAAGAGCTAAGTTCAGATGGTCTAAGCATTTGGCCTCTGATATTTAATTTTCTCTAACAGTGAGACAGGACATGGAGGGATTAAACAGAACAGACCCCTCTTTGGACTAGAGGATGCAAACCTGCCTGTAGTGGCCAACAATGTGTCTACAGACCTGGTTCAGTATCTGGAACTTCCTTTGTTTTAAATTTAAAAGTGGGTTTTGATCCATGGTTATCCTCCAAAGTTCATTACAATTTATACTTGGATTTATATAATTTATTCTTGGAATACTGGGTCTATAATTGCAAGACCTGGCATGGCAGCCTTCAGAGCAGTATGTGGCTGACCCCTCAGACTTGGTGCGTCCATGATGCACCAAGGCTGTGATGAACACGCACGGCTGTCCCCCTCTGATTGGGTCTGAAGCTCCTTCTATATTTTGCTGTCATCTCTAAATGTAACTTTCTCTAGACAGATTCTGGTAGCAACTGGAGAGTCAACAGTCAGGTTCTATTTTCCTAAGGATCTAGGATGGGTGTTCTCAACCTGTGCGTCCCTACCCCTTGGGGTCTAAAGGACCCTTTTATAGGGGTTGCCTAAGACCATTAGAAAATAAAGATATTTACATTATGATTCATAACAAGAGAAACAGTGCAGTAATGAAGTAGCATCAAAAATTATTTTCTGCTAGGGGAATCACTACCACATGAGGAACTGTGTTAAAGAGTCGAGTATTAGAAAGGTTAATTGATAATCACTGATTTAGAGACTTAGATTGCGTTGTCACTGTTTAAGGGCCACATAGCTTAGAGATCCGACAAGGATGTTAATAGCTATCCACCCCCACCAGCCTTCTTGCCTGACTAAACCTTCTTGGTGAGTGACTATGGCTTGCTTAGTTCTCTCTCAGAACCAAGTAAGTTTGTATCCAGAACTGACCGCAAAAACTACAGATCAGAACTGGCTCCTTTTCAACAAGGTGTTAAAAAATGCTACTGATTCTTAAAGCACTGGGAAAATCCTAACATAAATGGGTTCAATGTTTAAAACGCATCTGTACTCTTCCAGATTCTGAGTAGTCTTTCTTTTCTATCATGGATCTGTTTCAAAACATGATTCCAGACTAAAAATGTCTATATTTCTGAGGTTCTATATTTAGTCTCACAGGAAGTGTCCAGGTAGTTATTTAGCTTAGAAGTACCTTGTTTCTCTTTACTTTTGGTCTTTTATTTAAGTTTTGCCCTGAAATCCCATTTTCTAAGAGGCACCTGATGGAGGCGACCAATTTCCCATAATCCTCTGTGCCCCTGGAGCAGAGACAGCTTTCACCCAATAATGTGCTCCTAGATGCTCACAATACTGGGTACACAGGAAGCAACTGACAAACAGCAGATGGGTTCCAAGTGTGAAATAAATGAAAGACTTGTTTAAGGTCATGTGTCAAAAGCACAACCTTTTTTTTTTTGCCTACTTGTTAATCAAGTATCATCAAATTTAAGAACAAGTGACCTGTTACAAATGGGATAAGGCCCTCAATTAGGCTCTCTGAGGTGAAAGTGTCCAGTGAGGAAAGAGATTATGAGTTACAGTAAACGTAACAGAAGCGGGTGCAGGTATGCTAGGCTAGAATGTGGGGACCCCTCCTAAGAGTCAGCATGTTGCCCGCATCTCTGTACTGACAGGCAACACATCATGCCTGGTATAGAGCAATTTAAGTGCATGAAATGGGACTAGGAATACAGCTTAAAAATGTGAAAGGACACGGGTTCAATCCTTAGCACTACAGAAAACAAAACAGAACATATATGTATGTGTGTGTGTGTATATATATATATATATATATGTATACATACACACACACACACACACATATCACCAAACATTTTCTGAGCATGAATACAAATTTTGTGTAAAGAGCTGTGATGCTCCATCCTGGAGATGTAACAGTCCGACCCTTCCACAGATCCAAAGCTAAGGCCAGGAGGCTAATGTTTTCTTGATATGAGTCCACAGAAAAAACATACAACATAAAAGTTATTCAATTGACTTTCAAGTCTGAATGGCCAGGAGAAGTGTCTGAGGGGGAAGGAGGAAGCGTCTGCATTATCTACTTTGGGCCGCACTCCCTGTGCCAACTGAAAATAAGAGGACTTACAAGAAGCACATCAACATAGTCTTAAAACATCTCGACACCACCAACAAATGGAGATGACATAAAGATGATGGGAACACAACCATCACCCACATATGTTCTTGCAAAAACATAGCAAAACAACAACAAAACCCTAACTTCTAACCTAATTAGAAAGCAATTGCCCCTCCCAGAACAAGATAGCATCGCGCTAGTTTCCAAAATATCAGCAACTTGTTCCAGAGTCCAGGAGGGAGTGGTGAGAGACGTGATCAGCAAGCACAGTCTGTGAGCCTTGACTGGACCTGGGTCAAACAACAAAAGGCCTTCGTGTGACAGCTGGAGCTATCTAAACAAGAACTAACAACCCTCTGTAGTTAATCTAGACTAAGAGTTCATGGGCATTTGTTGGACCATTTTTATTAGATCTGAAGTCTCTCAAAATAAAATGTTGGGAAGGGGTTAGGATATGGCAACATCCTAAACAAGAAAGCTAAAATAGTGTAGGTACTCAAAGGTCTTGATTTCATACAGACACTGCCACAAAGATCCCCCTTCAATGTAGGGCAAGGCCCTGGAAAATGTCTCTGCCACAGACAAAGGGGCATGATGCAGGCATATTCAAGCTGGGGGTCCTGAGGCCAGCAAGCCACTCCCATTCCCCTCAACATCTCAATTCTTTGTTTCATTTCTCAGTGAAAAGGAGGCTATATGTTCACTCTGTTTCAGCAATATTTTATCTTTTTCATATTTGCTGCTGTCTTTAGATTTCTGACAGCTTGTTTCTCTGAAACAGCAAATGTGGTTGTAAATATGAAGGCATAAAGATCATCAAACATCAACTACATCAAACATGAACTACACCCCTCACTCTGCCATGGTCACAGGTCCCCACGAATCCCAACCATCTACTCCCATGCCAAGACAGTCCAAAGGGTGCTTTCTCAATACTGGTCACCCATGGCAGCTCCAGCGCCCTGCTCAGTCTGTGTGTTTGTGTGTGTTATATACACACATGCTCTAGCCACCAAGCATCAGCAACATAAAATACTTTCTTAGAGCAATCATACTTCTCACCCTGGCTCAAGGAGCGGGAATACTAGTGAGGGCCTGGATTCTGTTTCCAGTGTAGACTAAACAGGCTTTCGGAGCCTGGTCTGGTTTTAAGGCAAAATATGTCAGGAGTTCCAACCAAGGGAAACATAAATCGACCTTAGGAGATGTGGTGTGTTTAGAAAACAAGGAATGCTTATTATAATAAAAGAGGAATTTATAACCCAAGAGCCATGGGAGCCGGTCTCGAGTTAACCTTGAAGATCAGTACCTTTCCATTGCACAGCCAGGTCTCTTCAGGAGGCTGAAAATTTACTGACCAGTAGCGTGTGAGGGAAACACAGCACACTGAAGAAGAGTCACAGTCTTTCCTGCTTTCAATTATATTTACTGCAAGGAAAAGTCTAGAAAGATTTCTGGTGGCCACTTCAGTTACTCAGCCCTGCTAACATTTATACACAGTTTTATTTTAGTTTATTTTTATTGTATGTGTATGAGTGTTTTGCTTTGCATGTATGTCTGTACCACAGTGCATGCCTGGTACCTGCGGAGGTCAGAGGAGGGTATTGGACCCCTTAGAAATGGATTTACAGGTGGTCGTAAGCCGCCATGTGGGTAAAAATCGAGCCTGGGTCCTCTATAAGAACAAAAAGTGCCCCCAACCACTGAGCTAACTCTTAAACACAGTTTTTAACTAACCAGGTTCTAGCCTCTGGGGCAAAGGTCACCTTGGTGAGGCTTCCACTGAATCAGTGTTCAAAGCCACACTTAGAACTCAGACCTCAGGGTGATGCTTGCTGCCAGCCTCCTGGGAGAAATTAAGTAAGTTGCCCAAAATAATAATTGAAAAGATGTGGCAGGCAAGATTCAGCNGGCAAGATTCAGCCCTGCCACATCAACTAATCAGACTGCAATTGCAGTCCAGCCTAGCACTGCCTTTCTGGGAGCTGGCTTCTCAAAGCTTCCAAGCAGGTTACAGACTGTAGGACTCTACAGCGCTGGGAAAGGCAGGCGACCAGCCACCCCAGGAAGCAAGGTTCTCCAGAGCTGCCTTGTAGTTGTAAAGGCTGCCTTCGGAAAAGACTTGGTGCTGGCCCCTGCACTTGACACGTTTAAACATTTTTTTTTTCTTTCTGAAGCCATTGGGCCTCAGCAGCAGCCAGCCAGGAAAATCTGACTTTCACATTCAACATATTTCATGGTCACAGCCATGCCAAAAAGCCAGGTTTTATGTGTAAATTCCTCCTTGGCTGGCCTCCCAAAATGACTCCTCCTAAGGGAAACTACCACTGATTGATCACAGCAACAAGCAAGGATTCCAACGTGAGCTGTGATGTGTTCCAGCTATGTACTCATTTCTCACTAGAACTTACAAGAGCCCTCCAGATCCTAACCCAGAAGCGCCCTCACTAGTCACATAAGGTCAATCTGGTCCGAGACATTCTTTTCAAGCAATAGCTCTGGCAAGGCTTAGTAGTTCTATTACTGAAGCGAGTAGAAGAGGCTTCTGCAGAGAACATCACTCAGACACTGTGATGGTATGAGCGTGTGCATGCACTCACACACCCCTACATGCGGGCGCTCCTTCCTGTGGCCACACCGGCGTGATCTGGCCTGTGAGTGCTGAATTCCATCCTGAGATCAGCAAAATCTCATTCAATTACAAACGTAACACAGGCCAGGCGCTGTGATTATGCAGCTGCTCCCATAATTCCCCCATCAGCGCCGAGACCTCAAAGG
The DNA here is from genome assembly GCA_001685075.1 of Bramus lutescens. Classification (NCBI taxonomy): domain Eukaryota; kingdom Metazoa; phylum Chordata; class Mammalia; order Rodentia; family Cricetidae; genus Bramus; species Bramus lutescens. The sequence continues at coordinate 675,378 of LOEQ01000252.1, read as the reverse complement.
ACAGAGGCTGTAACAACAACTGTAGGCATCGAACAGTCCAAGGCACGCAGGAGCAGGGCCGTCTATAGAGACATGGCGACAACAAAACCACCTCTTAGCTTGGAAAAGTGGCTTGCCTTCCTTGATCTTGTCTATACTTGGGCCTCCTTCCAAACCGAGTACCAATCACAAGGTACAGATGTAAATACCTGACCCAGAGCCTATATCAAAGCATGTAAGCTGCTAAATTCATCTGCAAATCCCAACGTGTCACTAGGTACAGAAAAGAAAAATTTTAAATGACGATTCCCACCTTGGTTCTGTTTAGTCACCGTTAGTTTCAAAACAAGTGTGTGACAAGATTTGGAAAGAAGTAATAGAACTCATTTCCAAGTGCACTGTGCTGGGGAACTTTCTCCTTCGTTTGATGACTGGGGTGAGCCCATGTCTAAGTTGCTTGTTTAGTCCTAGGACAGTGCTCAACAGTCATTGCATGGGAGGGGTGGCGAGGCTCTGGCAGGTGTCTATTGCAAAGAAAAGAAAATGGTTTTTTGACAAAGCAAGCAGATGACTTACTGCTATTGTTTTGGTAAACCAGAAAGAAAAAAAAACACTGCAGCAAAGTGCATCTAAAATCCAGCTTGAAGAAACCTCTGAGTTCCTAATGCAGGTTCACAAATATAGCAACCATAATGAAATGGATGCTTTTTAATGATTTCCTATAATGATGTTTATATATGGAAGCTTTTTACCCTATTGAAGCAATTTAATTGGAAAATGGCAAAGGAATAAGAGGCAGGCAGCCAGGTCCAATCAACAAACACGCTGACTATATTCTATGCTGCAGTTTAATGAACTCTGCCAAGCTGTCTGTCCCATAAGTGCCTGCCTTCTTCAAGGGCTCAACAGAGAGCCCTCTCATACCCAACTCCTCCTTAACCTCACCACTCCCATCTAATCCTCAAGTATCCACTCAGCCGAGGCTTCTGTGAAGTTTCCTCCCGGGCTCCCACCTTGCAGATCCTGTCCTGACTGGGGGTCCTTTCTATTGAACTATACACATCCTCTAGAGACATGTGACAAAGGATCGCATTCATTGCTACTTGGATATTTCATGAGTCCTTGGGCATCATCAGATTGGCATACAAGGTCGTCAAAATGCCTGCTCCACACAGCCTGCATTCACATGTGAGACAGCAACTGGCAAGATGCAAGGGAATAAAGGCAAACACAGCCTTTCTTCAGACAGTGCCAGCTTCTAGGAAGGGAGAGATGGCATGAGGATTGATTCTGCAGACATGAGAAGGGAACCAGAGTGAAGGAGAAAGCTACATGTGTACTGTAGCAAGGGGCACTCCAGGAGAAGAGACTGTTTATGCACACTGGAGGGCAGAATCTGGTCAGCTTGGAGGGACTGTGATGAGGACTGGGGGGCAAACAGAGAGGAGCAGAAACGGAGTGTGGTGGCAGGAGCTCCAGACTTCGTGAGACCCCGTGGTGAGGAGTCTGGAGGTTGGCCCAGGTTTAAGAGGTTTGAACGTGGGAGTGCAGCCATCTGATGACAGCATAGGCCTTTCTGCCCCGGTACCTAACAGAGCACACAATGAGTTTGTAAGATGACTAAAGATTCCTCTAATCACGCAGGGAAAGCACGCTGCCCTTGGCAGAGGCCATACTCCCGCAGAGCGCAGGACTGCCAGGAAAGGTTCTGCCAGTACAATTCACACACATTTCCAAGTGAGGCACAGGATGGGAGGAAGAATTCGAGATAAATGATGAGGGAAAATGGAGATGCCTCCCCATGCGGACGGACAGCTGTGAGCTCTGCCTTGGGGAATCAGTGCGACAGATGCCATGTCATGTCAGGCGCTCCGTGACGTGCCCCAGGAGAGAGGCCCACTGAAGTAGGTTTGTGCCTGCATTTCCCAAACTTAATTATGTGACTTTGTCAGACGATGGGTCACCTACTAAATCCATCAAATACAATCTGAGAGAAGCAAATGTAGGGTGAGTGCAGGGCTGGTCTTCTACAGTGATGGAGACACTGTTGGCTGTTTGGATTGGCTTAGCTGCCTGTGGCTGTAGCTGGAACACACAGGAAGAGGCTGCCGAGTCGAGACAATTACAGTGCTGATCTGAACTTAGCCCTGTGAGACTTTTGCCTGAAGGGTTGACTGGTGGCAGATGGCTGTGTGTGTTACAACATCAAGTCTGAACTCTGGGTTCAGATGCATGGAAGGGAGAGAGCCTAGGCACAAAGCAAAGACCTGAGCACAGGCCTCAGACTTTATCTTCCAACTGCTAAGCCTGAAGCTGTATCTTCACTCTTGTGCACACTGTTGTGTAGTGTAAGCTGGTCTCATTTAAGCAGACCCCTTAATGACGGATACAGCTAAATCCATCTTATACGGCCCTCTCAGCATTTCAGACTGCTTAACACCAACTCCCCATCAGATCTTAACACCATGATGCACCTGCTCTCGATTTCTTTCAGCGTCATCAGACAAACAGGCCAATAGCATCATTTATTCTTTCCAATAGGATCTTTGAACATATGCCACAAACCAGGCCCTATACTAGGAAATGAAACACCATACAACTGCCTAACAGAGTTTAATGAGAGAGTCAGGCAGATAGCAACATGATCTACAATTTCAATGTTTTATAAGAAGGAAAAAATATTGCATCAACAAAGTCAGCATGGCACTCACACTCTGGGGGTTCTGAGAATGATCGTTTACCCTGAAACTAATGGGGAGGAGCACCCCTGCCTCAGACTCCTGCTGTGTGCTGCTAGCAGCTGTGGCCCCAGAGGCTCAGTCTCCAGCTGACTTCACTTATCTGAACATCAACTTCTGCTGTGTCGGTCACAACTTGATGTCTCCCCAAAAGTTTTCTGTATCCCAGACATTTTGCTTTATTTCTTAATCTCAATATCTACTGTGTTCTTAAATATCTGTATCCCAGATATCTCAAGACACCCCAACTTATGCCCCACAAAAAGCAGATGCACTCCACCAGCCTCTCTTCCCTCTACAAAATAATAATAAAAAAAATCTGAGAGTAAATCACCTGGTCCTTCTCACCATGTTCCAACATTAATGAATGGCCTCAACACGCATGCATTGTGCACACCAGAATCTTAGGAGACATCCACATTCATATCTGTGTTTATCCTGCTTCTAGTTGGTGGTGGATTGAAAGAAAATGGCCCCCAAAGGGAACAGCACTATCAGGAGGTGTGGTCTTGTTGGAGGAATTGCGTCACTGTGGTGCAAGGCCTTGAGGTCTCATATATTCTCAAGCCATGCCCAGTCAGTCAGTCCACTTTCTGTTGCTTGCAAGTCAAGATGTAGACCACTTGGCTACTTCTCCCGGTACCATGGCTGCCTGCACACCACCACGATGAAAATGGATTGAACCTCTGAACTATAAACTAGCCACCCCAATTAAATGTTTTTCTTTATAAGAATTGCCATGGCTGGAGAGGTGGCTCAGCAGTTAAGAGCACTTGCTGTTCTCGCAGAGGTCCTGAGTTCAATTCCAGTAACCACACAGGTGGCTCACAACTATCTGTAATGAGATCTGGCACTCTTTCCTGGCCTACAGGCATGCATGTAGAGAGAACACTGTATACATAATAAATAAATAAATCTTTAAAGGGCTGGAGAGATGGCTCAGTAGTTAAAAGTACTGAGTGTTCTGTCCAGAGGACAGGGTTCAATTCACAGTACCCACATGGCAGCTTGCAACTGTCTGTAATGTTAGTTCTAAGGTACCCAATACCCTCATATATATACATGCAGGCAAAACACTAATGCACATTAATAAAAATTAAAAAAAAGAATTGTCGTGGTCATGGTATCTTCATAGCAATAGAAACCCTAACTAAAACACAGTTCTTAAGCAAATCTTTCCCATTTTTTCTTTACCCATATTCTTTTCTATATTTCAACTGTCACTATCCAATTTCTAGCAACAATCTGGCCTGCCTAGACTTTTCTAATGGTTTCTTAACTAGTTTCCCCAACACACTCGATCTATGGATTTGCTTTCCACATTATGGTGTGATTTACAGTGTAATTGATAATCTCATGCCTCGCCATACTGTTAAATCTTTTAGCAGCTTCTTATGCTTTGGAGTAAAGATTCCAACATGTTCCACAAGACTCTGAATGACCTGGTCCCTTCCTACCTCTCCAGCCCTCATCTTCACATCACAATGATGCTTCACCTTCCTGGATGTATTTCCCATCCTCACCAAACTGCCTCACCTCTTCCTTAAGCTGCTTAATTGACACGGATTCTCTGGATCTTAGTACACATGCTACTTCCAAGATCCAGAACTTCCTAGAACCTTAGAATGAATCAAATTTCTTTGATAGTCTCATGGTACCATGATTCATGATGTTATAGCACTTACATGAATGTATAATTAAACATATGTGTAATTGTCAATTTAAAAAAAGTCGATTGCTTTCCAACTCAATTTGCAGTTCCATGAAACTCAGTATATTTTTCACACTTCTCCTGGCTCATCCTCCACCCCACCTCTTACTAATCATGAACATCTATCTCCAAAGACATGGAATGCTTCACTCTTCTGACTTCGCACCCAGTCACAGAATTCACTTTGCCTCAGACAATGTCAAATACTCAACCTCAGTCTGTCTCAAGAATCCAACAGGCATTCCAAGGCAAACCACTGGTTTACAACATTCCAGCTCTGACTTTCATGCTATTTGGCATGCAGCAAACAAAGTTCATGAAACAACCATACCCAACTCTATCACTTTCCTACTTGCTTTCATTTCTGAAAGACTTTATAAATCTAATCCCAAAACCCAGTAATAGGTCATGACCTTCAGTTTAAAATACTGTGCATTAGATATCTCTACTAGGCTATTGCTCGATAAGAACAAATATTTAACTATTTCTCAATTTGTTTCTCAATCAAATTTCTCACCAAGAAATACACTCATTCTCTTAGTCATTTGGATCAATGTGTTGAAGACATTTTAGATTCCACCTCCTTACACCACAGTTGCTAAAACCCTCTTGGCTTCTTCTTCTGCAAAGCTCTACCACCCGTTCCATCCTTTCTACTCCCACTCTCGCAGCTCTGAAGGAGCTGTGACTAGGAATACTGCAACAGTCTTTTAACAGAGCTTCCCACTTCTAGAAATTTCAACCAGAAATGACACACATTTGAATCATATTCCCAAAAAAAAGAATGCTAACTCAGCTCTCTAGTTCATTGTGGCTAATAAGGCAGTGAACACGGGATTAAAATGAATGTGTTTTCATCCCCTCCCCAAACTCCTTGAGTAATGAAATATTAACTAAGGCTGCCTTGTGTTTCTAATGTTCTTCTTGCAACCCAGAAGCCAAAAATCCTGCTTCACATGTAGCCTGGAAAGACTCACCCATGTCAGCAGTGACCATAGTGGACTGGTTTTCAGGGATGGACACAGAGGTCTGGTCTTGGTCCATACTTCTGGAATCCTCATTGACCTCTTGTTGACTCTGGCTGAGCTCTGACCGCAGTTCTGAGTATTCATCTTCCTCCCTGCAAGAAAGGAGAGTCAGCCACCACTGATAAAGGATGCACAGTGAGTCCTTGGAAAAAATAGATATTGTAAGGAACAAACAAAGACATTTAGAAAGAAAACAGTTTTCTTGTCCAGACTGCAGGTACTGGGATTCCTTTCAGGCCTCACAGATGGTCATATCTAAAATTATGCAGTGTGTGAAACTTCAATGTTCCTTGTGCATCCACAGTTAGGTACTCAACAAGATTTACACATCAGTCTATGAGAAACATTTCCCTTGGAAGATTTCCCGAAGAGGTTTGACTTCTTCATCCCACTCAAATTATGAGGTAAGAAAGAACAAAGTTTACTAACATTGAGGCTACACTGAACAAAACACTGAGGAAGATGAGAAACTGCAAATTCCTTCATCTGGAGGTCCCAATGGGAACATCCTTCCAAGAACTTGATAAGTTGGAGCTATTGAGAAACTTCCTATGTCCAGTTCACCTAGATCTCTGGATGGACAGACTGGCATATTTAAGAAGTATCACAGTTACATTCCCCAAAAGAAAAGGGTGAGAGAGATGCATTGAAGAAGAAATTTCATCCAGTGCCCTGTTTCTGTAGTGGAAGTTTCTGTCTTGCTCTATTCCATAGCCATTCAGTCCCAAATAAACACACAGAGACCTATATTAATTATAGACTGTTTGGCCTGTTAGCTCACGCTTATTCTTAACTAGCTCTTACAACTTTAATTAACCCTTAATTCTTGTCTATGTTTACCCCTGTGGCTTGCTACCTTTTCTCAGTAAGACATTCTCATCTTACTTCCTCTGTGTCTGGGTGGCAACTGACTCTTTGCCTTTCCTCTTCCCAGAATTCTCTTAGTCTGGTCACCTTGCCTATACTTCCTACCTGGCTATTGGCCAATCAGTGTTTCATTAAACTAATACGAGTGACAAATCTTTACAGTGTACAGGAGCACTACCCCACAGCATGTTTCCTAGATTTCTGACTTACATTTACAGATGGAAGACAACACTGAGACACAACTGCTTCATTCCCATGTGTTCCCCCTATCTCACCCAGGCCTTTATGGTTAGTCAACCTCTGAGTTATGATATTAGCAAGCAGGAAAGCTTCTACCTAGAATATGCACCTCAAAGTGCCTGCCTCCTTGGCTCCTCCATTTACCACCATCACACATGACAAAAAGACAAAAAGAAAAGAACAGAACTCTCTTGGAAGCATCTATTTTATAAGTGAACCCAGAAACAACATCATCGGAGATTTCATTGTGGGCACAGAGAGCTCACTAGTGGCTATCTAGTCTGAGGGAGAGGCCATCAATGAAGAAAGCTGAGGAGAGGAGAAATTCCCCAGCCTAGCTGCCAGCAATCGGTGAGGCAACGGAGGGAACAAAGTCTATAGTCGTGGTTTTTGAGTAGACCAAGATGGTGAGTAGCTTGGGGAGGAGGCAACTGGGGAGATACATCTATATATGGATACATGTGAATATCTCTCTAAAAGTCTTGGTTCTCTCTCTCAAAAAAAACCAATTTTCTCTTAAGGGATTTATCTGCTTCCTAAATGACCTCTGCTATATAAGGGGTATATGAAAACCACTCAGAAAACTATAAAGACTTTCAAGAGTTAGTTACAAAGCCCCCAGCTTTATAAAATATGGATTAGAATGGAGCGAAAGTGAAAATAAACACTGGTTAATAAGCTATGAATGCTAATTAGTTAGACATCTACAGAAGTCACCAATAATTAGGTTTAGGCAAGAAAACAATTAAGGGCACCCTTCTTATTAGTCACCTTTGGTCTGGAGGTTAATTGTTTGTGAGCTGATACATCAGCTCTTCTTTTAGTCAGCATTTAAAATTGGCCTGGCAGATCCTGAACACATAGTTCCTGCCAAGTCTGCTTTACACCAAATGACTTCCAGGGATTAGCAGGAATAACTTCATAAAAGACTGAATAGGGAGAGGGTGTGAGAAGGAAAATATGATGCTGGAAATACCCCCTTCTGGGGTGAGTGGGGAGGCGAATGAGATCACACTCATAATGTCGCCAGGGGCTGGAGGGTTTTCATGCCATGAAAGGCAAACTAAGGGTCCCATTCAAGGCATTGGAACATCGAGATGAACACAGGAAAGCAATGACAGGGCAGATTCCATCTTCCAGGAGACAAACATATCCTCAACCAATTCAAACCTGGAAAGTGCTGTGAGTGGATACAGGAGGGTTGTCTCCAGGTTGTGAGACAGAACAAGCGTGTGCACAAACTCTGAGCTGTGAGGCGTGAAGCATGGTGAAGAGCAAGGATTTTAGTAGAGCTGTCTGTCACCAAAGGGAATTTATGATATTAGAGTAGGCAAAAAAAATAGGTAGCAGAAATAAAATTATGACAAAGGAAGTTTGGAGAGTCATGGCGTAGGAGTGAATACTACCACCATCTTGCGTAGAAGCGTAACAGCTGGAACAGCCTGACAGGAAGGGGCTAAGGTAAGAACACCTGAATCCTGGTGAAGTCTCTCCAATAGGAATCTGAAGAATTCTAGAGTGAAACGACATGCATAAACAGTTATCAATAGAGATGGGACAGGATAGAGATCAGGATAGGTTTAGTGATGCTGTGAGATATAAAATAGGTTAAACTCAGCCTGAACAATAGAAGACACAGGCAGCCCCAGGCCTCTCCCAAAGATGGCAAGAATTACTGATTTACAAGACGTTGTCAACCCCACCAGCATAGGTTCTGAAAGGAAGCTTGAACCTTGATCAGAAAAGAAAGAAAAAACTCTGTCATGATCCTTTGGTCAGATGCCACTGTAGTATGTGCAGACTGATGATGAGTTTCTCTGCCCTCAGGTCCATCAGGAGAACGGACTGAGTCTGAAGACTGCTGGTCCAGGGCAACTTCCCCAAGACTAGATCACGTGTTGTACAGGTGAAGCTGTTGGGCAGCCTCAAGTCACTGCCAGTGAAGGTGTCAAATAGAGGACCCATCAAGAGTCTCTCCCAGTACCTTCCCTGGCTTCTTGTTTTTGCTGTATATAGTAATGTGTGTGCGGTGTCTGCTTTATGGGTATGTGAATGTGGAGTCCAGGAGGACATCACTGGCCTTATTGAGCATTCTTCACCCTACTGTCTCGACACATAGTCTCCCAATGAATCCAGACTCACCAACAAGCCCCAGCAATCAGGTCCATTAGTGATCACATCCAGTTTCTTTTTTGTTTTCCAAACGGTGCTGGGATTCAAACCCCAGTCTTCGGCATGTGCAGAAAGCGCTTTTACCTACCAAGCCACCTTCCGGTTCCCTCAACAGTAACTCCTAATCTTGTTGTGGATTGTTTCTTTGAGGCAAAGATGTCTCCTCTCCCAAACCTACTGTTAATTCTACAGATAAAATAATGTGAACAAACTCCTCAAAGTGACTGTGTTTAGCCACAAAAATAAAAGTTTAGATAAACTGGTCATCTGTGGAGTGGATGGTTCCTAAAATGGAATTACCAAGTCTCAAGTGTTTGTCCTTGAGCTGTGAAGGATCTTGTCCTAGGAGTCTAAATGCCCTCAGCTCTGTGCACTCAGAAGCATCTGAAACGTGCTTCGAGGGACTTTGTTTAGACTTGTAATCGTTAACACTTACTCCCAGCTGTAACATTAACTAAAACAAAGTCTCCTAGGGAGGTCGGCTCTAGGGTGTGCCGACACACATGAAGACCAGCAGTGGCGGAAAAATCACTATGGAAGCCTCCTAAAGGCCAGAAGAGCTACAGTTGGTATTTTAAAAATAGGATATCCACAGCTTGAATACATGGTGTGACTTACATATTCTGCAACTGCTTTACAGTGCAACCTAAATCCTCAGTTTAGCACCAATGAAAACATCGTACACCGTGGCCTAAGGACTTGTTTTTTCTTGCTTTTAAAGCATCATCTTGCTTCAGGGTAAAATTATTTAGTCTTAAATGGGAAGCACTGACAAAAGTCTAGTTCTCATGTGCGCTAGACTAGAAGCTATAGAGATTCTGTGCACGCAGGAATGCTGCGAACTGTGACATCACAAACTATCTTCATGCACATCCATCATTGCCATGAGGTTGAAACAAATCGGAAGATGGCCTTGGTGGTCACTCACTGGCTTTGGTGGCTGTCATTCAGTTGTAGTTATTAGACCCATCCCACTTGAGCAGATAGGTTTTCTAGTTCTTTGGGTGCTTCACATTCTATCTTTCTTACAATGACAGGCAGACCTTCCTAAAATGGTTGATATAGGAAAGAAATCTATTTCTCCAAATTCTCTTAAAAGAATCTATTGCGGGAGGTAGTTGCTGGGGTACAGTGTACAGCGTGGTTTTTAGACTTTTGTCTCCTATTTCCCATACGGCAGTGAGGAAAACAAAGCTTGTCTATGAGCTTTCAGGTGAGCAACTAAACAAACGTTCTTCCATAGATACAATATTCCTTTGGGGGGGCTTGTTTTTTGGGACAAGATTTCTCTGTGTAGTGCTGGCTGTCCTCCTGTAATTAACTCTGTAGACCAGGCTGGCATTGAGCTAACAGAGATCCATGTATCTCTGAGGGTATGCGCCACCACTGCCCAGAAAAATATTCCATTCTTATTTTAAGATTTGATGTAAGAGACACAGAGAAGGACTTACAAGTCCTCAGCAGGGCATATGTACACCACCCAGGAAGACATAGGGAAAGAAATAGGATCTCTCTGGGTTTTATCTAACTTTCTAGGCCCTTAGTTAATCAGAACAACACACTTTGTCAGGAGATGGAGAGGCCTTGGTCCCTGTTTGATATGCAGCACATAGTTGCCATGTAGGCTGATCTCAGGAAGAATGGCAGGGTCCTGACTCGGTCCTGAAATCCTAGAGGGTGCATGGCATTGCAGGGAACAGGTCCATCACACACTGCCTTGCTCCCAAGGGATGGGTCTCCTGTAGAGAAGTTCAGGGCAGATGAAAAGATCACAGAGATAGGGAGTAAGTGACTTGGGGTGCTGCCATTCAAGATGAAGGTGCCAGCTGGAGAGTCCATCATGTGACCCAAGGTTCAGGACAGAACTCCCAGAGGAGGACAAGGTTCAGGACATGCAGGGTTTTCAATGATAAAGGAGACCATCCAGAAGGAAGAGATTTTGGGGCCCATGCTATAGAAAGGGACCCAAAACAAGACAGGAGATTTAGATTTTTCACTTAGAAAGTCATTAGTGGCTGAGCATGGTGAGGCACCTGTAACACCTACCCAGGAGAGGCCAAAACAGCAGGATCATAAGCTGGAGAAGGTAGGTGGATGACCAAGGCAGTAAGCAGTGTTCTGTGGTTTCTGCCTCAAGCTCCTGCCTTGAGTACTTCCCTTGGGCTCTCCTCAATGGCAAAATTATAAGATGAAATAAAATTTTCTTCCCTGAGTTGCTTCTGATGTTTATCACAGCAACAGAAAGCAAACTAGGATTACCAGCTTGGCTCTACAGCTATGTAGATGCTATCTCAAAATAAGTCAGTAAAATCAGCAAATAAACATTGGTGGGCTGGCATGGGAAGCCATGTGCATAGCATTACAGGGCTCTGGGTTCTATCTCCAGCATTGCAAAAGAGAAAAGGGTTGGAGGGAAGGGGGAAGAGAAGGAAGGGGGAGAGGAGATTCGGGACAAAAAGAGAAATCATTAGCAGTCTATGCTATTCAAGCTGCCAAAACAGAATACCACAAACTGGGTGGCTTAAACAACAGAAATATGTTTTCTCATGGTTCTGAAGACTGGAAAGCCTAAAAGCATTGTTAACATGGTCCCTTTCCGCAGGGGTCCTCTGCCTGGCTTGCAGATGGTGGCCTTCTAGTTGTATCATCACATGGCAGCAAAGGAGGGGCTTGGTCATACACACCAGCTCTCTGGCCTCTCTTTTCATGAAGGCAGAGCCCACTACGACAGCCCTACCCTCATGAGTTCATCTGACCCCAATCAGCTCCCACAGGTCCCTCTCCACACATCACTCTAGTGACGATGATGAGAGAAGGCAACTTCAGTCCACAGAAAACAGGNAAACAGGGGGCTGGAGAGATGGCTCAGAGGTTAAGAGCATTGCCTGTTCTTCCACAGGTCCTGAGTTCAATTCCAGGAAACCACATGGTGGCTCACAACCATCTGTAGATGAGTCTGGTGCCCTCTTCTGGCCTGCAGACATACACACAGACAGAATATTGTATGCATAATAAATAAAATAAATAAATAAAAAGAAATAAAGAAAACAGGGCTTGGGTAAAACTGCTGGGGCAAGTGGGCAGAAAGCAGGGAGCTCAGAGCAAATGGGTTGAACTGTGTGGGTTAGTGGCAAAAGGTTGGTACTACAAGAGTTGCTTATGGGAAAGAAAAGATCTCACATTCCGTTTGCTTAGACATCATTCCTTTTCTTTTTGGATTCAAAGTGCTCTATAGTCATGTTTTCTTTTTTATATTTTCGATCCCATTATAAAATCTCCTCAAGTCAAACATCTTTAAAAAGGCACTCATAGTATACTGTGAAGTGAAAAGGCACATATTACAAAGCCGTTTGTGCGGTGTGGTGCATGATCCAGTGTGTTTAAGAGAGTCAATAGAAATATTTTCAGGACATATACACAAAACGTTCAGTGTTCGTCTCTGGGAGATGAGATTTCGGGTGCATTTGGTAGGGATCTGTTAGGAAAACAAACTGTACTAAAAGATTTAAACAGACAACAGCATCACACCCAGGCAAGTCTGTGCTCACAAAGCTGTGGAAGAATGGAGAAGACAGAGGTGGGTGAGCAGAGGCCACTAGGACCTGTCAAGTTTGTCACCCCAGCTCTGGTCCCCAAGAAATCGGGCACCTGTTGCCGCTGCTCCACACTGGCCCAGAGCTGTGTGTCTGGCCAGTCAAGGCAGACTCTTGCACCTATACTGCATGCCTGCTGCCACTCTCACGACCTAGCGGGAATGGCTAAGGCCTCTACTTCCTGCCAGAGCCTTCATCACCAGAATGAAAACTATCCAGAACACAGCTGGGAGGGGGTCTGGAGTAACCCCAGGGCTCAGAACGCCTGTAATTTGTGGAAATAAAGGAAGGACAGGGGATAGATAGTACTTGGGCCAGAAGACAGCCATTAACCGGCTACACCCGATGACTGCTCTGCAACCATCCAGTGAGTCCTCTTGATCAGTAAAACTTCTCAACCACAACGGCAAAAGCTTCAACCTTCTGTAACTATCCCTCTGGTCAATGGAATGAGTTCAGCTGCTCCTCATCGTGGGAGACCTACGACATCATCAGCTATAGCACCTACTGTCGGGAGACCTCCTCGAGCCAACGGCAAACCTGACTAGACATTATGAAACCTAGTCATCAAACTACAAGTTTCACCAATTCACTGCATACAAGTAGAAGAAAACCAAGAGGAGAAACAAAATGCTACTATACAAAACCAGAAAAATACGTCAACTTTAGCTATCTTCTCTACTGGTTATAAGGCTGGAGTTATTATTACAACTTCCCTTTTTTTTTCTACTTTGAAGCCTGTTTCTTCTGGTTTGGGCAGCATCTCACTTAGTTTTAGTTATTTCTTTCTTTCTTATTTTAAAAAGATTTATTTTATGTGCACGAGTGTTTCTCCTGCATGTATGTATGTGTACCATATGGCATGTGCCTGGTGCCCAAGGAGACCAAAAACAGGTATGAGACTCCCCAAACTAGAGTTATTGGGGCTCCGAACAACCAGATAGATTCTAGGAATTAAATTCTGCAAGAGCAAAAGTGCCTTTAACCACCAAGCCACCTCTCCAGCCCAGAATTAGCGTTTTTCCTAATAAAGTAGTTCAAAAACCCTTATTCTTAAAAGGTCTACCCTTGTATTAGCTCTCTCTAATCTATTAACTCTAACTTCTCACAATTTCTAGGCAGTAGTCTAGCGAATTCTAGGTTTCAAATGCAGTCCTTACTACCTTATATGGTATTGTGGCAGCCCGTGTCTCCCTTGTCACTCCAGCCAGTATGATAATTATTTTTTCTTTGTAGTTCAAAGGCATTCTAAGGAACAGCTAGTCTTTTCTGTCAAACAGCATAAAACCTGTCTACTGCAAGGGATTCAACTTTTTTGTCTCCCGCCTTGTAAGATTTTTATGCAAGTCTTTGTATCTCTTCCCTTATAGGTGCTTATGCAAATGTTTTAACACCATCACTCAGTAAAACTTCTGTGTACCTACTGCTTCCTCCCTTCCTTCATCTGCTTTGCTTTGAATATTGTAAAACCAGGCAATATTGAAAGAGCGTGAGGTCAGATCTCAGAAAATGGGGAGAAGACAGTTAGCACGTGCAACGGAAGAAAATCCAAGTGCATTTCATGTCCCCCATGCTTGCCCACCCTGCTTGGATTATGATGCATCCTTTTTGTAAAAATAGCTGCCTCCCTGAGCTGCTTTGGCTTTGTTCACGTGTTCCTTTGTGACACACGGACACCAAGATTATTCTCTGTTTCTAAGAGCATGGGTACTGAAAAGAGCCACGTGGCTAACTGTGGCACCGCTATCATATTCTTCAGTAGATGCATGTTCCCTAAACACTTGTCAGCTAGGAGAGCCTGATGCTGCAAGGAGGAGAAGCAAAAATTTCTGGTGTGGGTTTTTAGGTGCATAACTCAGGAGGATGTTATATAAGGATGAAGACATATACAACCCTTTCACTACTATTTTTTATTTATTTTTAAATTTATTTTATGTATGAGTCCTCTATCTGCATGTATATATGACTTTAAGCCAGAAGGGGGGCACCAGATCCCACTACAGATGATTGTAAGCCACTGTGGTTGCTGGGAATTGAACTCAGGACCTTTGGAAGAGCAGCCAGTGCTCTTAACCACTGAACCATCTCTCCACTCCTCCACTACTTGTACATTGCCTCCTTAACCTTGGATATCAGAAAAAGGATACAAATAGAACATGGGATATGTCACAGCAGTTAGAAACCCATCCATGGTGTTTTGTTCCTGAGCTGGGGTTTTGTCTGGAGTACCAGACACTGAGGCCACACTTTGGCCTCTGGAGTTCAGAGGCCAGGAAGAATCTTGGCTCCCTGGCCCACATAGCACATGTGACAACCCTGCTGGGAGTTCCTTCAAGGAGGAGCTAGTTTATTTACGCAACGAATACAGGTAGCGGGTAATTATGCCATCTGCACAGATGTGATCTTCCTTTAAATCAGAGGCACAAATACATATTTACGATCAAGCAGCTCACAGAATATTCAAGCGAAACAGTCAGGCCATTACATCCAATTTAAACATCTTAAGATTGAGTTGTCCCCTTGCTACGTGTTGTACTTATTTCACAAGTGACCACACCCATTCACCTTCTCAAGTTTTAAAAAGTGCAACTCATTTTTAATGGAAATCACTAATTTGCCAGTGTTCTCTCTTAGGCTCTTCGAAATCTACTATAATCATATCTTCGGGCTAAAATTCTTCTCTTTGCTCCTGCATTTCCAACCCACAATCACTCTGTAGACCAGGATATAATTTTAAAACCTTAAGGTTCTAAATTAGAATATGAAATTTATTGTATGGTTCCAAGTCAGTGTAAAAATTTCCATGATTTTGCCCAGAAAACAGATGCCCATCAGCACCCTCATCAAGGAGCCCCATCATTACAGAGACTCTCAGAGTTGGAACAAAATCTATTCAAAGTCTCTTGTGAGCCAGAACTTCTCCAGGGAGAATTCAGAGCAGCTGCCTCTGAGATTCTTTCAATTGTGGCTTCTGCGAATGCTGCGAACAAAGCAGCCTTTGTCCAGAAACGTAGGTACTAAGGGCTTCCCTCTCTGCACAGGGATGCTCCCTGCCCACAAGCTCCTCAGCAAGTCTCACTGAACCAGAAGGCGGATGCAGGGAAATGAGCCTTGTGTGCTGCAGACTCCGGAGCCAAATGGACCGATAAGCCAGGGAGGTAGAGTCCCTGACGGGCATCTTCAGGGGAAGAAAATGAACCAAAACTGAGTCCCTGGGCTCCGCCTCCGCCTCTGCTCTCTACTGAACACAACTGCTCTCCGCTGGCACTCTTTTTACACCTGACTTTCTCACCAGTAAACTGATGGGTCAAGTCTCTCTTCCCAGTGAAGTGATGCATCAAGCTTGGCCTTAGGAATCTGCTAAGAGGATAAGTGTCCCCACTGATATACAACTTGGGATAATCTCAGAATATTAACAGATTATCTAGAATACCATATAACCTTAGCTGTAAGCTACACCCATGAGTCTCAGCGGCACTAAAGGAGGAAGTCTGGAGGAGACCTGGTGAGCAAGGGAGGCAGTAAGGACATTAGACTTTCAGGACAGGGTGGCACCCACCTAGGACTCATTAATAAAGCATTTTACTCGATTGCTGATTCTATACCCTTAGCGGTAAACTGAGGGTCACAACTCGCACCCTGTCTACTGACTGGGATGGTTGTGGGGATCAGAATCAGCAGGGGACAACAGGGATGAAGATAATTGGCTGGCAACTCAAGGGGCTGCTTCAGCTCCAGCAATCCAAGGACACAGGCTAGATGGAGCAGCTCTACCTGATGGTGGTGCCTTGCAGGCGGTCTATCTTCTTGTTGAGCTCTGCAATGATGCTGTGGAGTTCCGTGATACGCTCCTCATAGCGAAGGGTTGTGCGCTCCTGGACGTCTTCATGCTCTCTCATGAGGTGGGACTGCTCGCACTAGGACCGAGAACACAGGACAGAAGACGGACATGTGGATGTGTTGACATACCTTTTACAGAACGATTCTGCATTTCCTAGCTTCAAGCCATTGTCTCAAGACTGGTATTCCCCCAAATAAGACACTCACCTGCTCCAACCCCAAATTAACCCTTGCAGCCCCAGTTAAAATTTACAATGACCCAGGAGGAGGCACTGGGTTTTGCCTTTCTAATACTCCTTCATTCTGCCTCTCCCTCTGCAGAGTCCCTGTTGGCTCCTTGCCAAAAACAGACACGAGGCCATCAGATTCTGAATCTTGAGTAAATGCTCCTAAGTAATGCACCTACATTTGCAGAGTTGATTCATCCACAACCTTGAAGGGCTGTCCCTTAGTTCCTTCCACCAATCTGCTTTGCTTTTCATAGTGTGCTTCAGTTACTTTCCTACCCTAAACACTCAGTGGTATAATGGGTGTTTTGATGGGGGAGGGGGACTCGTTTATGCTATCATATCCAATATCCCCCTCTTCCAAACTGTAAACTCCCAGAAGGCAGACACCAGATATTCCATTATTTAGCCCTCGCCACCTCCCCCACCCTGGTGGCATATGGCCCAGCTCACTGTGGGTGATCTAGAAGTGTTGTGAAATGAGTCAACAGGGATGCTTCGCAGCTACAAAGGCTACTTTATAGAAATAATGACGAGAGGCCTGGAAGCTTCCCTGTGCCTAGGCGCTGATGGAGTGAAGAAGTGCATGCTATTGGAAACCCTTTTGCAGAGGGAATTTAAACCATAAGGAACCCGTCCCCCACAATTTCTCTCTACCCTCCTCAATTCCCCCCTAGGCAGAAGCAGCTGATCTCATTTATCATTTACATAACAACGAAACATCGGAGGTGACTGAACAAGTGGCCTAGCTCTGGCCTTGTCTGCTACACTGTTATTAATTTCCTGTCCAGCAGGGAAATTTTAATTTCACTTTCAACAAGGTTTTACAAACGCTGAGAGCCATATGTACTCTTCAGCCAGCTCTGCAGGTGTGCGTTTTCAGGCTTGTGACAGGGAAGGGGTAAGGAGGCTTCTTACCCCACTACTGTGGACATGGACGGATGTCCTCCCCTTCCCTAAATCTGCCACATTTCCAATGGTATCACCCAGGGCAGGCACCTGGGGACCCGCTGGACTCTGGAAACAAGTATAGGGCAAGCAAGTTTCTGAATGCTCTATAATAAACCTTAGGAGAGCTGTTTGCAGAAGAACACTGATGCCAACTACTGTGCTCTGTGCTGACCTCCACACCAAATAACCTCCACGCACAGTGAAGCCTCAGGAGTCAGCAGGACCAGAGGTAAGAACAAGGCCACTTCTAAGGAGCTGGTACAGACGAGGCCCTGGGCTTAATCCTTAGCACCCAAGAAAGCCACACCTAAGTAGAAGCTTTCCAGCCTCCTTCGGTGCATTTTAGGACTTGTTCATCCACAATCCACTAATCTTTAGAAGTAAGAAGAGTCTACAAAATGTTAGTATGTCACCAGCTTTGGTGACTAAATCAGCAGCCTCTGTCTTTCTCTGAAACATCTACATGTAGACTGCTGCTCCCCCAGGTTCCCAAGGGGTATCGCAAGCTCTTGTGGCTGCTCTTTATTCCCACCCCCAAGCAGAGTGTGTTGTCTTCACGCACCTATAGACTACACATTCCCATGAAGATCAAACTGAAAATGAAGGCAATGCCAGTCTGTGCTCTGGACTCTGCCATGGCTGCACTGGCTTTCAACACTCAGTCTGCTAGACACAGGTCTGTGTGGTGCTNCCCCACACACACACACAATAAGCTTGCATGCTCCCATCTTTCCTCCCTCGTTCATGCTGCTTTCCAGAAGGACAGGCCACTCCCACCACCCAGCCTGTCCAGAGACTGCAGCACCCCATCCGCACTGAAGAAGACTCGGTGTTTAGATGAGGAATGGGCAGGGAAGTGATGTGAAAGCCGGCACAGGCATCCCTGCAGACTGCTCTGGCCCACACTAAACAAAGATCCTGTGGGGGTGGCTGGGTTGAGGAGACACCAGATGGAGAGGGAAAGCATGACACGTGGTGCTGAGCCACCTTTGCCCCTGGTTCCAGCTGAAGAATCTGCCTGGAGGGGTGCGCAGGAGTGAGAAACTACGGGAAGCTCGATATCAGTCAGGGACAGCACCTGCCGTTAAAGGGAGCACAGACAGGAGAAACAACCCTTTTAGCTGAGGGCAAAGATGCTTGGCTCACTTCCCTCCATTTTCCCAAAAGTATGCTTTTTCTAAAGCACTAGGGAGACTCTTCAATTTAGCGCTTCCTTTCACAGGTATCAGACATCTCTGGGTTGCCCCAAATGTCTAAGAGAGGACCTAGGGCCAGGGGGGAAGGAACTGGGATGGGCACTTTAAAGGGAACTGTGGCCACTATAATCAAATGGACCCAAGGAATCCTGGGTTTGTTTGTTTTGAGAATAAGAAACACAACTCAAGTAGGTGGGGAGAAAAGGGGGGGATCCCTTTTCAGTCCCTGTGCAGCGCTGGCATCAAGGAATCTTCTAGGTGTTAAATCACTCAGTTGTTCACGATAAGCTGCAGTGATTGATTACAAGTGAAAACGCAGAGATGCAGTCTCTGTTTTATCTCTGATTTTGTTTTCCTTTTTATTTCTTAGTCCAGCCAAGGGTCTGCTTTAGCCTTCGAGAACCAGCTCCTTGTTTTTAGGGTCCTTGGTATATTCTTTGGTTCGGTTTCATTTCTTTCAAGTTTGATCTTTCCTTCTAATTTTAGGTTTAGTTTGTTCTGACTTTTTGAGCATCCTGAGATACAGTGAGAGTTTTGAGATTTCTCTTTTTAAAAATACAGGCATAAATTGTAATAAGCGTTCCTTTTAACATTGTTTTTTTTTTGCTATACCCTAACAAGCTTTGTTATATTGTACATTTATTTTTATTTGTTTGAAAAACAAGTTTCAAACTTATTTTTTAAATGTTTCGGTTATTCATTCAACTCTTTTTAGAATGCTGAAAGATCCACTCAAATCTTCATAAATCAGTTCACACAATCCTCTTTCAAACAGTGTCTCTGTCTCTCCCACAGTTAGTGTATGAGGGACTCCACCTGGAAGATAAACATTGGCAACCCTACTGAGGTGGCCAGCAGGGCCTTCGCCAACACTCTGTGTATTGTTGCCTCCCCTGCACAAAGTGTGGCTGTACTTCTCTTTCCCCCTTGAAGCTAAGAGATGCCCTGTAACTTGTTTTAGCCAATGCGATGAGTGATTACATGCCATTTTGTCATTAAGAACTCTTGCAGGATTTACCACATGTCCTTCTCTGGGTCATGGTGACTAGCGACATTCAGATGAGATAAACTTGGGTCTAGGTAAGGGAGTACACACACACACACACACACACACACACCCCTCCATGAGCTCCTAGTAAGGTATTTCATATCTGGAATTGGTTGCTATTACTACATACCCTAACTGATCAAACCATTTTGTACATGGGAAAGCAGACTCAATATGAAATGACTGTTTTATTTACTGTAACCTAGATAACATTAAAAATCTGTTAAAACAAGCTTCTAATTCTGGTTGAGTCAGCTGGTGATATCCATAACCTCGGTCCTTCTTCCTCTTCAAGCTTCTTGTGGTCACCAACAAATACCAGGAAATACTATGTCTGACTGTACCAAACAAGAGCTAGAAAACCAAGACATCTCCATCCTCATCCTAAAGAGGACAGAAGAACCCAAGTGCATACAGTGTTTGAAACCAGGGAGTGAGCGTCAGCAGCTTCAGCTACATGTCAATCATTCAGTGATTACTTATTTAAGTGGAGCTAGGAGTGACCAGAGTTTCTCATCGCACCTCTATCTTCTGGTTATTATTGTTTTCCTTGCTTCACTGTACACAAATGCCTGCTACGTTCCCAATGAAAAAGGCAAGGAATAAGCTTGAAACAGCGTGCCTCTGCTTTTTTTCCCTTTATTGCAGTAATTGCATCTCGGGCTCTCCCTCCTATTTCTAAATTCAATTTCTGACTGATGTGACCAGCGTAGCGAAGCCAGAAAGCCTGTGGCTGTGGCGCCTGGCCCACACATTTCTAGAGGTCAATATTCCTAGGAGTCCAGATTTTCCCTGTAGCTACAGGCTTTCAGTGTGTGGTAAATATCAGAGTGTTTTGTTTTTCCTAGACTTTTTTTTTTAACATATCTTGTTTCCAAGGCCTTAACACTATCGTGATGGGGGAGAATGGAAACCCCTGTAAACCCCTGTATCAAGCCATACAAACTGCTCAAGTTGCCTAAGTAAAATAACATTTAATATAAACAAACACCAGGGACATCGAGGTGGTCCAAAGAGGAAAGGTATTTGTGGCTAAACCTGAGGATTGGAGCTCCATCCCTGGGAGCCATGAATGGAAGGAGAGAACCAAGTCCTGCAAGGTGTCCTCTGGCCTCCACAGGTACACTGTGGCATGCGTGTATACAAACACATACACATAAGCAAACAAAAACATGGTAAAAATGAAATAAAAACGAGCAAAAGCATCATTTCAACTGCTGAGAATAAAATCCTTTAGGTACATCTCTGCTAGCAGTACAACTCCATATAAAGCCTTGAGACCTGTCTGGGACTGTGAGGCTTGTGGGAATGCCCGCACAGTGTGGTGGCACGGAGGGGCTTTATGATTTGGCTAACGTTCTTCCCTGGGTTTTAGCTTACTCCACAGAGGCCACTGAGGTTTAATCATCGCATTTGTCTCCGCTGTCAGACCTGAGAGACTTATGAACGGGCTTCTTGAGAAACGCAATGCCGTCATTAATGCGTTAACCCCCTCTGCCATCCCGGAGAGGGGGTCAGCACCTCTCCCGCTTAAAATATGGCAAGATGTGATGTTACTTTCTCAGGGTCACACTAAGCTGGTCACAAATAGCACTCAGGGCATTCCAATTCTGATCCTAAGCTCTGCCACAGCTCTCCTTAGGGGAAGGGGTGGGGAGGGCAAGCCGGCAAATGGGGAGACAAATCAAATGCCACAGAGGAGCCGGAGCCGGCGCTGCGGCAGTCATCACGCCACCACAGAATGCTATTCCCGAAGAAGAAAGGACAGGGGAGCTAACAAAGAAAACGCCTGCAACTACATCTTCAACTCAGGAAAATAAATAAATAAACAAACAAACAAACAAACAAACAAACAAATAAATAAAAGCACATGAAAGGAAACACTCTCTCGACTCCAGTTCGTTGGAACTGTATGTTTTCTCTCCTGGAACAATAATATTTGAAAATGGTCAAACTTCTCCAGCCCCAGAAAAATTGCATGCACATGTGCTCTTCGAGAAGCGGAGAAAGTTTCAAATATGCATCATTTACCCAGGCATGTATCATGAGAGCACAGCACTGCCAGCCCATTGCATTTAGCTTTTCTAGATCAATCCATCTTTGTAAGAAGATCAGGATAGCTAGGCTGACATTTGCTTGCATTCTCCTTTCTAGATCTTAGTTAGGGGTTTTGGTTTGTTTATTTGTTTTGTTTGTTTTATTGTTGTATTTTGGAAGGCACCTCTCTAGTGAAGTGTGCACTAGGTGACTTTTAAGACTGGTGTACAAATGCAAATACAAACTGGCCTTAGGATGTGGTTGGTATCATCAGGGGTAAAAACTGCCATCAAGAGCCATTATGTGAAAATGCTTAAACACAAAGCCCCAAAGGAGCTGAGCCACCCGGATAAAGCACTAGAAAGTTTTCTACTGTCTTTTTTATTATTCCCTGAACAAACAGCTTTGTCTTTTCAAACACAAATTCTAATAAATATCATAATGGTCATGCTTTAAGGCCCAAGACTGTAGGGCTTGTGAGCTGTGAGTTGAAATCATGTACAGTTTTCTTTGAGGGAAAAAAAAAGCTAGAGAGGTGGAAGAGTGGTTAAAAGCTCCTGCTTGTATCTGTGTGTGCTTGCATGCACACACACAGACGTGCACACACATAGACGTGCACACACACAGACGTGCACACACACAGACATGCACACACACAGAGGGAGAGAGCAAGAGTATGAGAGAGTGAAGGAAGGAAGGAAGGAAGGAAGGAAGGAAGGAAGGAAGGAAGGAAGG
>LOEQ01000252.1:540460-556865 GCA_001685075.1 Bramus lutescens | reverse complement strand
TTCCTTCCTTCCTTCCTTCCTTCCTTCCTTCCTTCCTTCCTTCCTCGTTTCTTTGCTTTTTGAGACAGGGTTTCTCTGTGTTACAGCCCTAGCTGTCTTTGAATTAGCTCTGGGGACCAGGCTGGACTCGAACTCACAGAGACCCACCTGCCTCTGCCTCCCGAGTACAGCACACTATTTCTATGCCATTGTAAATGCACACGCACACTCCACATCTGGACACCTACCCCAGATACACATGAATGTGGGTACCACTGCAAATGTTACAACCTACTTTCTCTTTTCCCCCTCCTCTTTTTTAGTGCCGGATATCAAACCCATGCCTTGAGGACCAAACATGTGTCTTGCTGATGAGCTACATCCCAAGGCCCCTTTTCTGAAGTCTAACAATGTATCAGAGAATCACTGAACTGGTGCACAGACAGATAGACATCATTGTCTACCTGTGGTCCAGGAGGCCGCTGTGTGACGGATATTCATTTATTTTACCACTGCATCAGACGAACCTGGAAGTGGAGAAACCATCCCTGTGGGAACCAAAAGGAACTCTGTTGGTCAAAGAAGTATGAACTGCTCAGCCTTGGGTTACCCTGCATGAAGACAGGGTCAGCTGGCTGGGAAGAGACTGTCCCAACATCCCGGCTTACAGAAAGGCTTGGCCTGTTCAAGGAACCAAACTGAAAGCCTCAACGAGACTTATCTAGGCTGTCTCAGAACTGAATCATACCCTCTGATGGACATGAACCCCTGCAAACACCTCATCAGTGGACCTGAGGTTCTTCCCACTGTCTTAATATGGTCCCTGCACCCAACAGTCAAGCGCAGACTGCACACAGCCACAGCCTTCGGGAACAAGGAGAGTGGCAGAGGAGAAAGTCCCTCTGAGTAACAGGAAGTTGCTCAGGCAAGCACAAGTGAAATGTCACTCTTGCTTTTGAGGCTGGTCATCGCTTGGTGCCACCACCACTTTCGTTTTCCCATCCATTGCTCACAGAAGGAAGCCCCGTGGCCCTGGCATGCTCTCTCCCTCTGAGGGACTTAATTAGCCCACACTGTCAGGTTTCATGCCGCTTTGTGTAAAGATTTGACTCCATTGTTTTGAATTATGTGTTTGTGTGCGTGTGTGTATATGTGCATGAGACATCTGTGGAGGGCAGATGCGTCAGATCCCTTGGACCTGGAGTTATAGACAGTTGTGAGCTGCCTGACAGAGGTGCTGGAACTGAACTTCGTCCATTGAAAGTGCTCTTAACCACTGAGCCATCTCTTCAGCCCCCTTCCCTTTAACATCTTTTTTTTTCTTCCAGTTTCAGAGACACAGTTTCTCTGTGTAGTGCTGGCTGTTCTGGAACTTGTTGACCAGGCTGACCTCAAACTCAATCTATCTCTGACTCCTGAGTGCCGGGACTGAAGGCACAAACACCAACACCTCCTGGTATCCCCTTCATTTCTAATACCTGCCTGCGTCCTTCCCAGACAGTCACTGGATCAACTCAGAAATGAGCCAGGTGTAGTGCTCTGTGCCTGTAATCCCAGATCTTGGGAGGTGAAAGTAGGAGGCCCACAGGTCTGAGGCTAACCTGGGCTACATAGTGAGGCATTGTCTTGGAAGAACAAAGGGCTAGAGATGCGACTTAATGGTAAAGCATTTGTCTAGCATGTGAGCAGCCCCGGGGGTTCTCACACAGGGAGGAGCAAAAGACTGTAATGTCTTGACCTTGATGGATTCTAGCAGCCCATAAACACACACACACACACACACACACACACACACACACAGAGTCTCGTTTCATATACAAAGTGTGGGTTTCTGGCTCAGCCTGCTGCTATCGTCGGCATGTTTCCTTGAAAATACATAGTAAATAACTGATAAATATGTATTGTTTACCTTATATAAATTAAATGAGTGGTGATCCAGTTGACAGGTTTCAGACTCAAAGGAAGTGCTTGAAGCTGGCCATTCCGTGTGGTGCTCTGCTGACTGCCAGGAAACCCAGGTGTGACATTGTCTTCATACTGCCCCACAGTTGCTGGATTGAGCGTCTGAGCCTCTGCTGTAGGTTACACACCTTCAACTTCGTAAACACGTCTGCCGAACAAATGGGAAGAGGGGGCATGATTGTTGTAAAATATACTGTGAGAAATTAGAAACCGGCTAAAAATCTGAATTTGCAAAAATAACGTCAATTTCAACAGTAAACCAGATAGAGAGCCTGGCAGTGGTGGTGCACACCTTTAATCCCAGCACTTGGGAGGCAGAGGCAGACAGATCTCTATGAGTTTGAGGCCTGTCTGGTCTACAGAGCAAGTTCCAGGACATCCAGGACTACGGGCTGCAAACTCACAGAGATCCAACTGTCTTTGCCTCCCGAGTGCTGGGATTAAAGACATGCGACACCATGTTTGGTTGAGACTCTGTTTTTAAATTTTTTTTTAAATTGTAGGAAGGAAAATGCTCTGAATATTTAGTATGTCAAACTAAGCACTTTTGCTTTTGTTGTTCTGCTGACAGGCATGTGTCTATTCTTGTATTTGTTTAAACATTTCTATAATGACGCTTCTTTCTTTTTCCATTTCTCCAATATTTCTCACAGATTTGGGTAAAAACCCCCTTTCCTATGAGGGAAAATACAGATGTTCACACTCTTACCCAAATTTCCTTAGGGACCTGAGGGACAAATAGAAGCCAAACTCGGGCAGGGCTGCTGCTCAGTGGTAGGCCACCTGTTGGGCAGGCACAGGGTCTGGGCTCCTTTCCCAGTGTGGCAAATCCAACACAGCCCAGCTGGGTGCCATTCCTCTTAGAAACACATAGCGTGCGTGCGTACGTGCGTGCGTGCGTGCGTGTGTGTCTGTTGTGTGTGTCTGTTGTGTGGGTGACATGTGTGTGTTTACCCAAGTATGCACATGTGGAAATTAGAAGTTGGCACTGAATCGCTCTCTTTTTTTATAGTTGCTACTGCCCAGGTGTGTGCTTTCTGGGCTGGACAAGCTCCCCACCCCTCAGGGAACTTCCATCTCTCCTCACTTCCCATTCTCAGTCAACTTCACCTTCCCACTCCTAGGAATACCAGCATTCTGTTTTGTTTGTTTGTTTACGAGCCAGGGTTTCTCTGTGTAACAGCCCTGGCTGTCCTGGAATTGACTTTGTAGACCAGGCTGGCCTTGAACTCACAGAGATCTGCTTGCTTCTGTTTCCCAAGCGCTGGGATTAAAGGCACAGCATTCTTTTATTCCCTTGAACTCACTAAACACTGGACAAAGGCTTTTGCTAAATGCAGAGAGAGTGCACGCTATTTTTATGTTCGCCATGCATTTTAGTCTGCTCAGGATGTTTTTTTTATTTATGAGCATTGGTGTCTTGCCTATATGTATGTCCTTGTGAGGGTGTCAGGCCCCCTGAAACTGAGGTTACAGACAGCTTTGAGCTGTCATGTTTGTGCTGGGAATTGAAACCAGGTTCTCTGAAAGAGCAGCCGGTGCTCTTAATCACTGAGCCATCTCTCCAGCCCTGTCTGCTTAGAATTCTAATCTTGATTTGCCACTTAACCCTTACCTATCTTTAAATCAAATAGGAGCCTTCAGAGGCTTTCCTTAGGCTGACGGCCTCCCTGGTGCCTCCACTAGATATAAACTAGGTCCCTGATAATCTTCTCCTGTCCTGTACTAATCCTTCAGCCCTTGTCCTCGTTTGTCATGGTACAATCTTCTTGTATGTATGGTATGTATGGGTTTGATGACCTTCTTCCTCACCAGACGTGAGTGCAGTCATTTCCAGTGAGTGCTGGGAAGCGTTAGGATGGTGGGCTTTCTGTAATGTTCCTAAACTGCGGCTTGACATTTGCCAAGGTCAACAGCGAGCTTGTTTTTATTGTTTCTGGAGCCATCTTTCTTATTCCTAGCCCGAATGAAACCTGCAGCTGATCTTCCATGGAGGAAGACGTTCACATGGGGACCAAAAGACACAGCAACCTAGGGTAGAGCGTGGGACCTTATTGGCCAAGAATGCCAAGTTTAACTGTTATCCCAAGATTTAGCTTTTGGTCTAAATAAAAAAAAAAAAAGAGGACTTCATTATATCAGTCTACAGACATGAAAAAGGACAACACTTAAAAAAATTACTTTAAAAGTCTATATATGAATGAGGTGATTTGAATGAGAATGGCCCCCATTGGCTCATATACTTGAATACATATGAGCCTAGTCAGTAGAACTGTTTGGGAAGGACTTGGAGGCATGGTCTTGGAGGAGGTGTGTCACTGGGGGTGGGCTTTAAGGTTCAAAAGCCCATGCCAGGTCCAGCTTCTCTCTATCTCTGCCTCCAACTTTGGGATAAGGTTTACACTCCTATATAGGCACAAAGGTGTATGAACAGCTTAGAGGCATGTAAATCTCTGAGTTTGGGCTGGCCTGTTCTACAGAGAGAGTTCTAGAACAGCTCAGGATACACAAAGAAACTCTGTACTCAAAAACCAAACAAAAACAAAACTTTATCAACTCTCAGCTCCTGCTCTGTGCCATATCTACCTGCTGCCGTGCTCCCTGGAGTGGTGGTCATCTGCCTGCTGNTATCTGCCTGCTGCCATGCTCCCTAGAGTAGATAAGTTGCTTTGGTCATGGTGTCTCTTCACAACAATAGAAAAGTAATTAAGACATTGAACAAAAATTTAATACCATAGGTTGGGGTGGTGGTGACATGCACACCTTTAATCCCAGCACTCTAGAGGCAGAGGCAGGTGGATCTCTGGGAGTTCAAGGCCAGCCTGTCTACAGAGTGAGTTCCAGGACAGCCAGGGCTACACCGAGAAACCCTGTCAAAAAAATGTCCCCTCCCCAAAGCAAGGAAAGAACACTAACAAAAACCCCACTCATAGACATAAATTTTTTAATTAAAAAAAGTTAAACAATAAAAATAAAGCCTGCCAGGGCATGGTGATGCACTCTTGTCATACAGACATGGTATAGTGGCACATGCCTGTAATCTAACACGGGGTCTGTGGTAGGAAGATTGATAAGAGCTTGAGGATAGCCTAAGCAACAAGGAATTCTAGACCAGCCTGGGCTACAGAGCAAACAACCCTGTTTCAAAACCATATGAATAAATAACAGTGGATCAAGCTCAACTTCATTCTTTCTCTGTTTTTGTTTGTTTGTTTGGTTTTGGTTTTTTTGAGGCAGGTTTTCTCTGTAACTTTGGAGCCTGTCCTGGAACTCACTCTAGAACTCCCAGAGATCCACCTGCTTCTGCCTCTAGAGTGCTGGGATTAAAGGTATGCTCTATCACTGCCTGGCTTTTTCTGTTCTTTTTTTAAATAATAGCTTTGTACATATGTTTTTGGGGGGGAGGTGTTGTTTGTTTGTTTTTGTTTAATGTTGTTTAAAAACATCTTCTTGGCCTTGGAGAATGGCCCAGTGGTTTAGAGTACTTGCTTTTTCCCCTGAGGACCAGAGTTCAGGTCATAACTCCCACAAGGGATGACTCAGGAGCAGCTGTAATTCCTGCTCCAGGAGATCTGACATCTCCTTGCTTCTAAGAACCCAGATTCACAAATGCATAATTTAAAAAAAATAGCTGGGCGGTAGTGGCACATGCCTTTAATTTCAGCACTCAGAAAGCAGAGGCAGGCAGATCTCTGTGAGTTCGAGGCTAGTCTGGACTACAGAGCAAGTTCCAGGACAGGCTCCAAAGCTACAGAGAAACCCTGTCTTAAAAAAAAAATCCTGCATGTTGTTAGTAGTGCTTGCTTTCAACCCTAAGCATTCGGAGGCAGAGATAGGCAGATTTCTGTGAATTCATTGCCAGCCTGGTCTACAGAGTGACTTTCAAGACAGCCAGAAGCTCTTACACAGAGAAACCCTGTCTCAGAAAAAAAAATTTTATAAAAGCATTTTCTCAATGGATGGGGTGGCCTTTGATCTCAGTACTTGGAGATAGAGGCAAGTGGATCTCTATAAGTTTGGGGCCAGCCTGGTCTACATCTTGAGTTCTAGGCTAGACAAGTGTTACATAGTGAGAACCTGTCTCAGTAAAGGAAACTAAGAACAAAAAAGAATTTTTCTTATGGTATTAGAAACTTCAAAAACACGATTCTTGGGTTTGCTAAGACAGTTCAGTGGGTAAACATGTCGTCACCAAAATTGGAGACCTGAGTTTGCTTCCACAACTGCTCCCATGACCCATCTCTTTCTTATTTTGAAACAGAATCTTACTTTGTAGTTCAAACTGGCCTCAAACTCACAGAGATACACACATCCCTCTCTTTCACATGCTGGCATTAAAGAAGTGCATCACCAAACCAAGTTAAAACTTTACATAACCCTAGCTGTTCTGGAACTCTATGTAGACCAGGCTGGCCTTGAACTTATAATAGAGATTTGCCAGAGTGCTAGGATTAAGGGAGTGTGCCCTCATACACAGCTAAAACATTTTTCTTAATGATTTCACTCATGTTCTACTGGGAGAATATGTTTCAGCATATTTAACCAGAACATTAAAATATTATTATTATTCAGTGTTTAAATAATTCAGATAATAGTCTTATTTGAAAAAGAGTCAGGCTGGAGAGATGGCTCAGCTGTTAAAGGCTAGGTTCATGACCGAAACTCTAAGAATAAGAGTCCATTTTCATATAAAACCTGTTTCTGCTTCTTTGATCTTATAAATAACATCAGATCTCCTTGTAAACCTTTGCACATGCATCAGGCCATTTTCTTAGGATAGTTTATCAGGAAGAGAGTTGCCATTTGTCTCTAAGCACTTTTCCTGAAGTTGGTACCCATTCACCATTGTTCAGAGTCTTTCTGGTCAGACTTTCTTTTGGGACTCCCAGCTCCCAAATAATGACACGAGACTTATTTTTGATTATGAAAGCTTGGCCTTTAGCTTACAATTGTTCCCAACTAGCTCTTATAGCTTAAATTAACTTGTTTCTAATAATCTATCTTCTGCCACGTGGCTCTTTACCTCTCCTCTATTCTTTATGTCCAACTCCCGCAGTGTCTTGCTGGCATCTCCTGCCATGTCAGATTCTAACCCTGAGTTCCTCTCTCTTCCCGGAAGTCCCACCTATTCTATCCTGCCTAGCTTTTGGCTGTTCAGCTCTGTATTAAAGCAATCAAAAGGTGTCTTGGCAAAGACACATCTTCAAAAAGAGTATCTCACAACATACCATTCTGCTAGCAGAGGTAAGGGTAGTCACTGCACTGCATGAGGATGGCCACTGCACTGGTTGAGGTTAGCCACTGTATTGCACGAGGATGGCCACTGCACTGGCTGAGGTTAGCCACTGTATTGCACGAGGATGGCCACTGCATTGGCTGAGGTTAGCCTCTGTATTGCACGAAGATGGCCGTTGTGCTGGCTGAGGTTAGCCACTGTACTGTGTAAGGATGGCCACTGCACTGCAAGCTTGCAGCTACAGCATATTCTTTTTTCTTTCTTCTTCTTTTTAAAAATTTCTGTACAAGTTTTATAGATGAAAATGGTACCTGGGTTTTTTAAAATTTGCATTTCTTTTATTACTACTGAAGTAGAACTTTTTCCCACGTGTCTTTTGGCACAATATGTTTCCTCTTTTGTGAACTGTTCAAAGCTCATTTGTTTATTTTTAACTGGGGCTCTTGATACATTATATATTGTAAATCTGACCAATTATTCTGGAGTCTATTGCTTCCCTCATACACCTGACTCAGCTTATATGGGTCTACCCCTTGTGATATGGAAAGAGGCTTTCTAGATAAAGTGCATACATCTGGACTTCTCTCTCTTTCTTTTTTTTAAAGATTTATTTATTAAACATACAATGTACTGCTGGCAAGGAAGGCACCAGGTCTCATTACATTACAGATGGGTTGTGAGCCACCATGTGGTTGCTGGGAATTGAACTCGGGACCTCTGGAAGAGCAGCCAGTGCTCTGAGCCATCTCTCCAGTCCCCACATCTAGACTTCTGTAAGCAATATATAGGTAACTGGAAAGGGGGCTCCTCAGAGGGAAGAGAAGTGAATGAGGGGGACATCAGCCTTCTCCGAGCAGCCCTGACAGCCGGGAAAGATGACAAATAGAGCCCTTCTTAACAATTTCCAAGCATTTATAAATCTGCAAGTTGGGCAAGGGATGTGACTCTCTTGATAGACTGCCTGTTTACCATTCAAGAAGCCCTGAGTCCAATCCCCAGTGCCACAGTGCGCATACATGATCTCAGCGTTTGGGAGTGGAGGCTGGAGGCTCAGGAGTTGCAGGTCATCCTCAACTACCCTGGGATACCCAAGGCCCTATCTCAAAACAAACAAACAAACTACAAACCTCCAACCCCACCTCTGGGTCTTACACAGTGAACTTAAGCATCCAGATAGTGTTTATAAAGACCCACACGGTCTTGGGTTTGGAAAACACTTCAGGCCTGTAGAGGGCAGATGAGCAGCTACCATCCACTGATGCAAGGAAAAGAAAAAGTAAATTTAAGATGTCTTAATCAGGTAGGTGTTAGATCTTAGCACAGGTTAGCCAGCTCGGAAACAAACAGTTGAGAAAATGTGCATACAGTTCTAAGTAGTTTCCTGTCTTTAACAGGCATGTTTAAGCGAGGCTGGGCTGGACTAAGTGATTTAGTTTTCTAACCAGACCATAGAAGGGGAAGGAAAGGTGTGATCTCACAGCACCGTGACATCACCAGTCATACCAGAGCCTCTTAGCATGCAGGGAGTATGCCCTGGCATGCGCGGGAATCCCACAGAAATCAGGTTCTGGGGTCAGAGGTAAGTGTGGGGAATACCAGACCGGAACCTGACATTTCATGCTGTTTTCCTAACAGATCCTTTTCAAAGAAACAAGAACTGAAATGCAGGCTGAGCAGGCATGCAAAGTAGGCCGCTATTTCAGTCTGAATCATGAGCAGGGCCACCGTGGGCCATCTGAAACTGAGGGGCAAAAGGAAACTGAGCCCTCGGCCTTTGCGCAGTCTGTGATGGAGAGTTGAGACCGCCTAAATAACTGGACTCGGAGGCTGTGCTGGGAGCTGAGCCAGAGGACAGAGCTTCGGGGCATTCTGCTCTTGCCTAGAGCGGAGGTCTGCAGCCATTCTCTCTCCTCTCCCTCAGGATTCCTGCAGCCCCCTTGGCCATCCAGCCAAGGGACTCCAGAACAGGAGTCTCAGAACTTCTTGGCTTCTTGTGGCAGTGCTNTTGTGGCAGTGCTGCCACATCACACGGGGCTTAGCCCCTCCCACTCCCAGCGTGGGGTCGCAATAGCCCGCTGCCTTGCCAGGGAGGGGGCATCACTCAACCTAGAGTGACTGTGGCTGAGACAGCTAGCTCTGTTGTCATGTTGTCATAGGTTACACAGAGTATTTGCATACTCAACAAGCACAGCCATTCCAGGTTGGCCCATGTGCCTCAGCCAGCTATAATATCATCGCCATCGGTCGCACAGTGTTTGCATACTCAACAGCGCAGCCATGCCAGTTTGGCCCATGTGCCTCAAGTTCATTCTGCTTTCTTTAGCCTTCCAGAACTGGGTGGCTCTGATGGAAAGAATTTGCAGGGGCTGTGAGATGGTTCAGTGAGTAAGGGCTCCTGCGGCCAAGCCCAGTAACCTGAGTTTAATTCCTGGGAACCGACTCCGGCAAGTTGTCTTCTGATCTCCGCATATAGGCTGTAGTACTCACAAAATGAGTAATTAAAGAGCTGGGTGGTGGTGGCGCACACTTTTAACCCCAGCACTCCAGGGGCAGAGGGAGGTGCTGAAGAGTGAGTTCCAGTATAGTCAGGGCTACACAATGAAGCCCTGTCTCAAAACAAGCAAACCTAAACAAAAATCTAGTGGGTTTTGTTTTGTTTTGTTTTTGTTTTTAAAGGAAAGCTTTGCAAGCTTCCCTTCTAAAGGATGTACTGGTTAGGTGTCGTCACGCCCCGCCCTATCCCCCCATCCCCCNCTGTGTAGCTTTGGAGCCTGTCCTGGAACTCGCTCTGTTGACCAGGCTGGCCTCGAATTCACTGAGATTAGCCTGCCACTGCTTCCCAAATGCTGGGATTAAAGATGTGCGCCACCACCGACCAGCACTACTGGTTAGTTTTTATATTCAGTTTTACATAACCTACAGTCACTGGGAAGGCGCCACCTTAGCTGATGAACGGCTTCGGTCAAGTTGGCCTAGCTGTCATCTTGATTGATGATTGATGTGGGAGGCCCCAGCCTACTAAAGGGCCAAGGACAGATGGGCCTGGGTTGTATAAAAAAGCTAGCTGCATGAGCCGTGAGTGAAGGAGTGAGAGCCAGCAGGCAGTCTTTCTTCCTTCACACTTTCTGTTCCAGATTCCTGCCTGATTTCCCTCCATGATGGACTGTTGCTTGGAAGTAGGAACTAAAATCAACCCTTACTCCATAAGTCTCTTTGGGTCAGTATTTTGTCGGAGCAACAGACAACAGAAAGCAAATTAGAGCCAAGGGCCTTCCCTGCCTCACCCCTGCTAAGCCATCTTCTTCGCCCTCCTGACCCTCTCGCCTCTCCCTGGAAAGCACTCTCAAGCTGTAACTAGTATCCTAATATCTACCCACTCAAGTTTCTGTTCATCTCTCCCATGATCATCCCAAGCTAGATTTCATTCAGCAGGCTGGCAAGATGGCTCAGTGGTTAAAAGTACTTGCTGCTCTTGCAGAGGACCCGAGTTCACATCCCAGCACCCACACATCTGCTCACAACCATCTCTAACTCTAGTTCCAGCCAATCGCTGCTCTCGTCTGGCTTCAGTGGGCACTAGACACACATGTGGTGCACCTACACACATGCAGACAAACACTCATATACTTACAAACATAAAAAGAAATTAACTCAGCTGGGCGGTGGTAGCGCACGTCTTTAATCCCCTTTAATCCCAGCGCTCGGGAGGCAGAGGCAGTGGATCTCTGAGTTTGAGGCCAGCCTGGTCTACAGAGTGAGTTCAAGGACAACCAAAGCTACAAAGAGAAACTCTCTCTCTCTCTCTCTCAAAAAAAAAAAACTCATTCAAACTTTTAATCCCAGTTACCTTTAACCATGGAAGCTGGTGAAATATTTAGAAAAAGTAAATTATTATGACAGTAAATCCTACAAATGTTTTCAGGATGTAGCAGGCACCAAATGTATTGGAGTTAATTGAAATTAGATGCAAAGATACATACTATATGCTCCTAGGATCCATTTAATTTAAATATAAAGTTTGCAGAAAAAAAATGACAAACTCTGTCACTTCTTGACCCAGGTTTGGGTCAAGGCTTCGTCAGTCACTTGGCCAGCTCGCTTCACTCCTCTGATCGCCCTCCCCATACAGAGAAGATAATAAAGGTATGCTCCAAAGGGTCCTTGTGAAGATTAAATATGATACTTCATGTAAATGAGGGCTGGTGACATGACCGAATAATGAAGGAACTGGCCATGGAGCCTGACTTCAGTAAGGTCCCCAGAACCCACGTTAAGGTAGAACACCAACCCCACAAAGCTGTTCTCTGACTGTCACACACGTACATACTTCATGTACACACACACAGTAATAGTAAAGTAAAAAAATTGTTAAAATAATTTTGAAAAACATTCTTTTTTAATTAATTAATTAGTTAACTAATTAATTAATTTTTGAGTTTCAAGATAGGGTTTCTCTGTGTAGCCGTCATGGCTAACCTGGAACTAGCTCTGTAGACCAGGCTGTCTCAAACTCACAGAGATCTGCCTGTCTCTACCTCCCAAGTACTGGGATTAAAGGCATGTGCTGCCAACGCCAGGTAACACGTTTATAAAGAAGAACAAAAGAACACTATATATTTTGTTTTTAAGATTTAAAAATGTTTAAGCACTGAAGCCATCTCTCCAGCCCTCCCAGAAGAATATTTTTGAAAGCAATATAAAACAATCACATAACTTTGGAAAGTATTTAATAGTATCTATTAAAAGTGGTCAAATCACACAATATCCCTGAGATCCAGCAATTTTATTCTTAGGACTATATATAACATGGGATTTTTGTGTCCATTTGTTCCCCCAAACAATACACGAGAACGTTCTTTTATTGTTGTTGTTGTTTGTTTGTTTTTATGGTTTTTTGAGGCAAGTTTTCTCCGTAGCTTTCAAGTCTGTCCTGGAACTAGCTCTGTAACCAGACTGAACTTGAACTTGAACTCACAGAGATCCGTCCACCCCTGCCTCCTGAGTGCTGGGATTAAAAGCGTGCACCACCATTGCCCGGCTTGTTTTTTGTTTTTTAAGACAAGGTTTCTCTGTGTAGCCTTGACTGTTCTGGAACTTGCTCTGTAGACCAGGTTGGCCCCCAAAACATAAAGATCTGCCTGCCTCTGCCTCCTGAGCGCTGGCATTCACAGCTGCTGTCACCACCAGTGAGCTAAGCCAGGATGATCTCAGCAGTATTTATTATCTGCATGGACTACTGTGGGAAACAGATCCCAAGCCCAGGTGCAGGAAAACGGAGGGTTTTTTCCCCCCACACAGTGGAATAGCATACTCAAACGAACAAGCCACAGCCTCCTGTGACAACAGTGTGAATCTCGCCAACATAATGTTGTGCCAAGGAAAGCAGCCCCTCCATGTGGGTCTATCTACCTGACATTCACAAACACTGCAATGAATCTGTGGTGATTGATATTATGATGGTGCAACCCCAGGCTGTGGTGGTCTATACCTGTCATTCTCAGCACTGGGGAAGTGAGGCAGGACAGTTGCCTCAGCCTGGAATGCGTACTGAGGACCCAGCCATCGGGGCTCCATAGAGGCACAAGTGAGCACAAAAAATGATGACTGTCATTGAGGCTAGTGACGGGACAGAACACAAGGACCCTTGGAAGACCAGGATGCTCTGTTTCTTTGATTGGGTGATGGTCCCACTAGTGAAATTTGTGGCACGGTGCACTTTCTATGTGGATAGCATATTTCAATAAGAAAATGTCTTAGAAGATAGTATAAAACCAATCTGATCACTTTATCACTAGCCCAGTCTGGAGCTTGCTTTGAGGCCATTCTCAGAGACTGCACAAATGCTCACGCAGTTTGCATATGTTCCTATTTTTTTCAGTCCCTTGACTACCTGCTGGGCACAGGTGTGATCTGATTTCCCACCACAGAAGAACTGATGTCTAGACAGCTCTGCCACCTCGAAGGACTGGCTTGCCGTTTTCCGGGTCTTCCTAGTTCTTGTCTATCAGCCACGGGATTTTCCAATCTGCAGAACTGCACTGCATATTTCTGTCTCATGAATAGGCACCTCATTTGGGTAAACCCCCTGCACGTATGACTGAGAATAGCTGTGTTCCCCATATAAATCAAACAGACAAATATTTAAACCAAATAATACTTCTTACACTCATGCTGGAAGCTGTCCACCGCCTTCCACAAAAGAAGCTCCACGAGAACAGCGATTTTGTGTCGTTCATTGCTTAACCGTACTTTACTCATGGCTGGCATACCATGAGCCTCTGGAACAATCTCTGGGATATGAGAGGCAAACAATAACATTTACTTTGGGGAGTGGTATTTTGAGACAGGGTTTCTCAGTGTAGCCCTGACTATCCTGGAACTCACTCTGTAGACCAGGCTGGCCTCGAACTCNNCTCTGTAGACCAGGCTGGCCTCGAACTCAGAGATCCACCTGCCTCTGCCTCCCCGAGTGCTGGGATTAAAGGTATGTGCCATTAACACCTGGCAACATTTTCTCTTTTTTTGAGACAGGTCCTTACTTTGTAGACTCAGCTGGCCTTGAACTAATGGCTAGTGTTTCAATTTGCTTCCTAACTGTCCTGGACACCTTGGGGAGCCTGACTGGAGTTGGAGTGAAGCCTGAAGCAAACCTGAGTGGCATTAGTCTGGGCCTTGATCTTCAGCTGGCAGAGCCTGTGGCTCTTGACCCTCAGCCACAAACCAACTTCGCAAGCTTTGTGTGGGCGATGAAAGCAAGTTCGCAGGGTTTGCAGTTGGGACTTTGGCATCCTGAGGTTCATCTCCCGAGGTGTCACGCTGGCCTGGACCAGTACCCACTGCCTTGGCATTGTTGATATTTTCTCCAAGCCCTTTCTGCTCTTCTCAGCAAAATACAACGTCCTTAGGAACTGCAGGTCAACCCCTCTGGAAGATTCAAAGCTTTGCGACTGGGGTTCTTTGATGCCATTTCTGTGCCATTTGGGGAATTGGTGTGTGTGGTGTGGTTCTAGGACTTGGTCATGTGTGCCTTGTCATCTGGGGCTCCCAGAAAGGCTTTTTTTCTTTTGAGACATGTTCTCATGTAACCCTCGCTCACCTAAACTGAAGCTAAAGATATCTCTTCACGGGTCCTCCTGTCTCAGCCTCCCACATTAGAGTTATAGACATGTGCCGCCATACCCAAATGACAAACATTTCTCCAATTAAATCATTATATTCAAAGAGAAGTAGCAAGGAGGATGAGAGTGTACTTTTTAGAATCAGGAGACCTTAGTTCAAATTCCACCTCGGTCTCTTGCGAGCAAGGTGGCATGAAACAAATGAGTTAATGTATCCATGCCTCAGTTTCCTCATGTGTGGTTAGGATCACTGTGCATTTAAGAACACTTGCAAAGACAGCCTGTGAGACTGTTTGGTGATAGTGTGCTGAAATGTTCAGTAGAAGCCAAATGAATGAAATGCCTTTGAATAAAAGTCAGGACCCAGCAAGATTTCCTGTAGGTATAGGCAAGTTTATTATAAATTTCATATGGAAGAAGGGTAGGGGTAGGCTCAGTAGGCAAGAATGCTTGCTCGATATTGGAGTTTGAATGAGAGATGTTTCCCACAGGCTTGTGTACTTGAACACGTGGTTCCCGAAAGGTGGTTCTGTCTGGGGAGGTTGTGGGATCCTTAGGAGGTAGAACTTTGCTGGAGAAAGGATGTCACTCAGGAGTGGGGCACTTCAATGGGGGAAGAACAGCCTTGTTCTTCCTGTCTTTATGATTAATTAGTTATATTTTGTTTTCTAGTGTGCTGGATTTTGAACCTATGGCCTTGCACCTGCTCAGTGAATGCTCTATCACTAAAATAAATACCCAGGTCTCCGTCCTCCATACTTATTTATTTGTTTCTTTGTTTTTTGAGACCGAGTCGTACTGTGTAGCTCTGGCTGGCCTGGAACTTTTGCTTTGTTTAATTTTTGTTTTTTGGATTTTTGAGACAGGTTTTCTCTATGCAAACCCTTAGCTGTCCTGGAACTAGCTATGTAGACCAGGCTAGTCTCAGAATCAGAGACCCACCTGCCTCTGCCTCTCAAGTGCTGGAATTAAAGGCATGCGCTACCACCACACAACTGGCCTGGAACTTTTTGTGTACACTAGGCTAGCCTCAAATCCATAGAGATCCGGCCTCCCTCATGCTGGGATTGAGGGTGTTTACCATAGACTGGAGAGATGGCTCAGTGCTGAAGAGCACTGGCTGCTCTTTGTCTCCGGGACTCAAGTTAAGGGTCGTTGGTGTAGGTGGCTCACAACCATCTATGGTGTGATCTGATGCCCTCTTCTGGAATAAAGGCATGCATTTAGAGAGAGCACTTGCATACATGCTGGGTTCTCCTTCTTTTAATATCTTATTTATTACTGTGTGTATGATGTATGTGTGCATTGGTGTGCAGGTATAGAAGTGAGTACTGACTCTCCTTCCATCACGGCTTACAGGAATAGAATCCAGGTCATTAGGTTTGTGCAGCACCATCTTGCTGTCCTACCCCTCCCCTCTTTTTAAAAAAAATTCAAGACAGGGTTTCTCTGTGTAGCCCTGATTGTCCTGGAACTCACTCGGTAAACCAGGCTGGCCTCGAACTCACAGAGATGCGCCTGCTTTGGCCTCCTGAGTGTTGGGATTAAGAGCATGCACACCACCGTCAGACCCATGCACCTTGTTTTTCATGACAGGGTCTCTCACAGGGATCTGGAGTTCACCAGTTATGTTGGCTGGCCAGTGAGTCCCAGGGATTCTCCTGTCTCTGCCTTCCCAATACTGGGATTGCAAGTACAGCCTTTTATGTGGGCTACAGGAATAAAATCCAGGTATTTATGAGTGTGAAGCCAGGACTTTACCAACTGAGACATTTCCCCAACACTGTCAGGAGAAGTACTTAGCCAACTTTGTCTGACATGGCATAACCAGCCAATATATATTGCGATTATACTTTGTTTTCTCTTCAGACCATGTACATCCTTCCCCTTAATAAATATTTTAGAATTATAAATTAATCAGTAATAGAAGATAGGGAAAGGATAGAAGATCAAAAGCTTTAAGGATCCATGGCCTAAGCCATTGCTGTCATGAAACTTCTTTTCTTTTCTTTCTTTCTGTTTGCTCTTTTTTTAAAATTTTATTTATTTTAAGTATGCCTCTTCTCTCTCTCTCTCTCTCTCTCTCTCTCTCTCTCTCTCTCTCTCTCTC
>LOEQ01000252.1:424584-435094 GCA_001685075.1 Bramus lutescens | reverse complement strand
GCAAAGGCCCCTAGGTGTCTTTCAATGGCCACAAAGTCCCATGTGGCCAGGATGGAAGTAGGAACAGGATATCAGGTGGCGATAGCTCAAGGGAGGATACCAGTGTCCATGCTCCGGTGGCAGGACTTGGGCGGGGCAGAGTCTATAAGGGATGGCGTTTTGAAGACTGAGTTGTGGAGACTTGTTGGTGACCAGCTGTGGAGTATGGAAGGAAAGGAAGGATCTGGAATGATTAGCAGGTCTTGTCTGATCAGCGTAGTCAGGATTTCAGGATGGCTCTTTGATCCAGTCTCTTGAGTCCTGTTAGGATATTTACAGAGAGTGTAGTGCAAGTGCCTGCTGCTTGTCACTACTCTACTTGGGTAGTCACGTGTGTGCTAGGGGATGAGAGTCACTGAAGGTACAAAGGAACAGGGCAAAGTCCAGGAGAGAAGACACTCCACCTTCCAGCTGTCCCCTCCCAGGGCACAGGCACATGAAGAACTGCCAACCAGGGGGCTCCCTGAGCCTGTGTTGAGTGTCTTTTGGGGGTCTTTCACAGGGACCTCTCTGGGTCTCCAAAGGTTGAACTGATATTGTGTGGCCTGTTGTCCTCACCATAAGTCACAACATTCATCTAAGATACCCAGTGTGCTCCAAGTCCCATGCACACACCCACCAGGCAGCACATTCTGGCGTCTTAGCCCTGCTCTCTTGTGTAGCTCGGGGGCTTGGCGAGGCGCAGCTGGGAATACAGCTCTTGTGCAGTCAGTCCATGCTTTCCTGCTGTGGGATGCAAGGCTGAATGGCCTTCCTCTCCGGCTCCTGGCAGGTTATCTCTAAGCCCTGGGAATTTCTCACACAAGTCTGTCCTTGTTGCTCATCCTGGGCCTTCACGGCTCATGAAAATAAGGTGACCTGTGGCATGACCCCAGGAAGCTTGCGCTTCCAGGGTGCCTCAAGATGGGGTCAGCCTCTCCAGAAACACAAGAATATCTTTAGAAACTGGGACCTTTGTTGGTGGTGGTGCACACTTTTAACTCCAGCACTCAGGAGTCAGTTCGCGGCCAGCCTTGTCTACACAGTGAGTTTCAGGATAGCCAGAGCAATGCAGAGAAACCCTGTCTCAAAAAAAAAGTGCAATCACAAACATAGTGATTTTCTGGGTTCTAGCAAATAATGGAATCTGAGGAGACCATGGGAACCCCTGTACTTATACACAGCGAGGTAGCACGAGGACCCCCCTAAGCTTACAGCTGTCCTCATCATAAAGGAAGGGTTGTTCTCTTAACCCGCGTGTGGAATCTGTGTGTCTCCGGGTGTTTGTGCCAGAATTAAATTGCAATTGGTGTTAGTGTGTGATTTAGAAGAATGATAATGACATCAACCGCTTAGGGGACTGTTCAGAAAATGAAAGGACAAAAGGCCAGGTGATGAGCTGGAGAGACAGCTCAGAAGTTAAGAGCACTGGCTGCTCTTTGAGAGGTCCTGAGTTCAATTCCCAGCAACCACATGGTGACTCACAACCATCTATAATAGGATCTGATGCCCCCTTCTGGCCTGCAGGTGTATGTACGCAGAGTACTCATGCTGTGTGTGTGTGTTGAGGACATTTTCATTCTTGGGTGACCCTAGGGTCGATTTGGTACTGAAGGATACTTGTATCAGTCACACACAGTGCACACCTTTAATCCCAGTACTCAGGAGGCAGAGGCAGGCAGATCTCTGTGCAAAATGAGTTCCAGGACAGTCAGGCTATTACACAAAGAAACCCCGTCTTGAAAAAAAAAAAAGAGGCAGAAGCACGTGAACCTCTGTGAGTTCCAGGCCAGCCTGGTCCACATAGTATGTTCCAGAATAGCCAAGTCTACATATCAAAACAAATGAACAAGAAAACAAACAGAATAGTTGTGCTGTGGTAATAGTTAGTGGTGGGATTTTAAGATGATGGATTCAACTCCTAAGGAACTGACTCTCGGATACATAAGGCAAAGGACACCAGTAAGAAAAAGCAGGGGTAGAGAGAAGGATCAGTGTATATGAATACACACTACTCTTCCAGAAGGTTGGAGTTCAGTTCCTGGTGCTCATTCCTGGCAGCTCGCACCCGCCTATAACTTTAGCTCCAAGTGATCCAGTATCCTCTCTGACACCTTGGACACCTTCTCACATGTGTGTGCATGCACACCTATGTGCACACCCATGTGCACACACACACTCTAGGACGTGGAATGTAGCTTAGCGTGAGTGAAGCCCTGGGTTTGATCCCAGAACTGTATAATCAAAGCATGGTGGCACCTACCTCTAAACCCAGCACTAGGGAGGTGGAGGCAGGAGAATTACAAATTCAGTCAGTCTGAAGGTCATCCTCAGCTATACAGCAAGATGGAGGTCACCTTGGGCTGCGTGAGACCCTACCTCAAAATCTAAACTAGGGCAGGCAAGATGGCTCCGTGAGTCTTGTTGTGTACT
Source organism: Bramus lutescens (assembly GCA_001685075.1). Lineage (NCBI taxonomy): Eukaryota > Metazoa > Chordata > Mammalia > Rodentia > Cricetidae > Bramus > Bramus lutescens. The sequence goes on along the minus strand of LOEQ01000252.1, from coordinate 432,643 downwards.
CCAGGCTGACTGCCAACTTTCAGTCCTCCTGCCTCACCCACTTTAGTATGGGATTATAAGCATGTACCACCACTCCAAAAGGATTGCTCACCTGCGGAGCAAAGATCGGGCCTTGAACCGGCGGCCTTTGAATACTTCTCCAGCATAATTGCTGATACTTTGGACTGGAAAATTCTAGCCAGTGAGCTAATTAGTAGCTTACTATCAGATATTCTAAAACTAAAGGGCACGAGATATTGTGGACACCTGAAAGACTATGGCATTCTGGGAAATGTCGGAATAATGCTCTCTGGGAGAGGGCTGTGCCCTAGGGACACCCTCAATGGATCCACAGCTTGTCTTACAAATGTGTATTCAAAGGTGAACATGGAGCATGCTGTTTTAATTGAAGGAAATAAGAACTCAACTCCATGGGCTGAATTGAGACTCTTTGTCATTGAATTTGTATTTCACCAACTCTTGAGCAGAGGTTCATGGTCTGGTCTATAATGATCAGGCAGAAAGATAACGGTGTAGTTGATAGAGCACCTGCCTATCATGCAGGAAGCTGACACCAGCACTGAATGAATGGAGCAGAGTGGTTCATTCCTATAATCCCACTACTCAGGAGGTGGAGGCAGGAGGATCAGAAATTCAAGGTCACCTTTGGCTCCATTTCTAGCTCAAGGCCAGTCCAGGATGTGTGAGATGCTGAGTTATGGTGTAATTAAGGAGTAGGAGAATTGGGACTTGCAGTGAAGACATTTGTCATGTACAGCAGGGAATGGTGAGAGATAAAACATGTGAAAGGCTGGCTTGCACACCTTCATACGTGTGTGCTCACACTCAGCCTTTGGGGAGCTCTGAAGGCCTCTGCTTTTCCGGGTGATTTAGAGAGCAGGTACAGGAGGATGCTGACCTGACCAGTCAGTTCTTGAGGGGGAAGGGGAACAGTACAGCTGTTGTTGTCTTATCATCTGAGCCTGTCTTCTCTTACCTCACGCCCTGGTCCCAGTAGCAGGACTGTGGCTACACGTGGCTAGGAGCCAGGGCAGTTCCTGAGCAAGGAAATGAAGCCATGACTAGCAGCCTTCCTGTAAAACTTCCCATGGGCCTGCGATTTTTCGTTAGTTAGTTTGTTTGTTTTTAAGATTTTTTAAATTGATTTTTATTGAGCTTTACATTTTTCTCTGCTTCCCTCCCTGCCTCTCCCCTTCCCTTCAATCCTCTTCCATAGTCCCCATGCTCCCAATTTACTCAGGAGATCTTGTCTTTTTCTACTTCCCAGGCCTGCAATTTGAAACCAGCTGCTTCAAACTCTAAGCAGCCTAAAGACCCTCAAATTTATAACTGGTGTCTGAAGTGAGGGTGGTCTTATTAGATTGTACCTTATATGTGAAGCCTGATTAGTATCAGAACTGAACTGCCCACTTCACAGCTGTTCTGACTTTGGCCAAGATTATTTTTCTTAATTAATTAATTAATTTTGGTTTATTTTTGTTTTCTGAGACAGGTTTTTTTTTTCTTCTGTAGCTTTGGAGCCTGTCCTGGAACTCACTCTGTAGACACCAGGCTGGCCTCAAACTCACAGAGATCCACTTATCTCTGCCTCCTGAGTGCTAGGATTAAAGACATGTGCTACCACTGCCCAACTACTTTTGTTTTTTTGAGTGAGGATCTCTCTATGTACTCCTGGCTGTCCTGGACTCACTGTGTAGACCATGTTGGCCTCAAACTCACAGAGATCTGCCTGCCTTTGCCTTCCAAGAGCTGGGATTAAAAGATGTGTGCCATCATGCCTGGCCCATACTTATTTATTTGTTTGTTAATTAATTTATGTTTAGGAATGTAAATGCACCACATGCATGCAGTGCTTGTGGAGGCCAGAAGAGGGGCATCAGCACCCTGAAACTGCAGTCAGAGACAGTTGAGATTTGCCATGTAGGTGCAGGGAATTGAATCCAGGTCCTCTGCAAGAGCAGCAGACGCCCTCAACTGCTGAACCAACTTTCCTGGCCGCTAGCCAAGACTTTTATAACAGCACCATTCTATACATCTGGACATTTCCACTTAGCATAGAACTTACATAAAGGACACAGTTATGGGATCAGTCACATTATGGGAGGATTTGTAAGCACTGATGAAGACTGATATGGATTTAAAGAAACAACCAGTCTGGCTTACTAACGTCTATGGATATGTTTCCACTAACTTGATAGCCCTCCCCGATCTATGGTTGTGCCTCAGGTGAACAAGCTTGGTGGAACTACTTAGTTCAGAAACTACTATGGGTCTTCTCAGGCCAGCCTGTTCCTTTGGCACTCTGTCCAGGGATGTCTTGCTCCATCTCCCCATGTATTTGAGACCATCAGTACCAGTGTCACCAAACGAGTTACGCATTCTAGGCAGTTAAACTTCCCACCGATGTCAACATCCCACCACATCACAGTGACATTCAGCTTCATTATAGACAACTCTGCTAAAATCACAGAGGCATTTTCTGTGCCTCCTCTGAATGCCAAATATGGTGTGCAGACATTGCCACTGGGTGGGAGTTGTGTGTGCTCATTATTTTCTGGATTCCAGGTTGGTTGGGAAGAAAATCAGTCACCCTATCTCAGTTCACAAGCTTGGACCAAATCTGGTTCCCATGGTGTGTCATTATATTACAGAGCCAAGGCCTCCCTCAAGGGCCCTCAGAAGAGCAGCTGTCCTTCGTGGGGTTCTAAGGGGTGTGTCTTCTGCCCTTGGAGTAAGGCAGGTCAGAGTGTGTGCATATTGTAAGCCTCCAGAGAGAGAGTACAGTAGAAGACCATAAGACTGTCCCTTGAGGCCTGGCAGCTGGGGCAGAGGGCATTGCCCATAACTACTTGGCCACAGTATTCATTAAATAACCATGAGGCTCTGCTGGGGCAGTACAGTGCCCATCCCCCGGGTTGGCTCCTGGCATTATCTAGCATTATTCATGGACTTGGCCTGAACCTCTGTTTTAATGAGGAGCAGCAGGCTGCTTTTTGTCCCGCCCGGCTCCTGCCACCCAGCTAGCTTAGCCCCAGAAATAATTACACGGAAACTGTATTCATTTAAACACTGCCTGGCCCATTATCTCCAGCCCCTTATTGGCTAACTCTCACATANATTCATTTAAACACTGCCTGGCCCATTATCTCCAGCCCCTTATTGGCTAACTCTCACATATTAGTTTAATCCATCTCCATTAATGTGTATCACCAATTGACTGTGGCTTACCAGCGTCCATCTGGAAGAGGAGAGCCATGGCATCTGCCACACTTCCCTTCTTCCCAGCATTCTGTTCTGTTTACTCTGCCCACCTAAGGGTTGCCCTATCAAAAGGCCAAGGCAGTATATTTATTCAACCAATGAAAGCAACACACAAACAGAAGAACCTCCTACACCAATCCTCCACTTCACTTTTCCAACCTTTGTGCCCCTCCTGGAAGATATAATTAATACATCTTTCCCTCTGAATGCTTCTCCTCATCAAGAGTAAGTCCAGGCTGAGCTTGGTGGCACATATTTGTAAATCTCAGCACCCAGGAGGCTGAGGCAAGAAGATCTAGAATTTGAGATCAATCTGAACTACACTGTAACAATCCATCTCATATAAAAAAGGCAGAGGCAGGTGGATCTTTGTGAGTTCAAGGCCAGCCTACTTGGCACAGTGAAACCCTGTCTCAAAAACAAACACAAAAAATAACAAGAAACTAGAGAGGCACCTCATCAGTTAAGAGCACTTCCAGAAATCTTAGGTTCAATTTCTAACATGTCCATTTGATGTGATGTTATTTGGTCCGCTGGTGGCCTCTGGGGACTGCATCCTTTCCCACACCTGGGCATGTGCATATGAGTGCAGTGTCCTTAGAAGCCAGAAGAGGGCCGGGTGGTGGTGGCGGTGGTGCAAGACTTTAATCCCAGCACTTGGGAGGCAGAGGCAGGGTCTCTGTGAGTTCGAGGCCAGCCTGGTCTACAAGAGCTAGTTCCAGGACANACAGGCTCCAAAGCTACAGAGAAACCCTGTCTTGAAAAACAAAACAAAAACAAATAACAAAAAAAAAAAGAAGAAGCCAGAAGAGGGCATCAGGTCCCCTGAGTTACCAGAGGTTGTGAGCTACCTGCATCACCAGAATGTGCTCTAACTGCTGATCCACGTCTCCAGCCCGTCCCTCCCTCCATCCCGAGTGTCTCTGTAACCCAGGCTGGCCTCAAACTGTCATCAGTCCACCGGCCTCAGTGCTGGGAACATAAGTGTAAGCCACCACGAAGAGTCACAAGAAACATACCCCAGTGTTCTACACTGGTGCAGTGCTCCTTGTCCCAAGACAGCACTTTATGGAGTTTTGAACATTTTCATTTACATTCAAGTTGGCATAGCTGCTTTCATGACCCCCTTTAATATCTACAGTGATTTCTGGAAAGTGATTTAATAGTTCAGCTTGTCAATGGCCATCTGCCAGCAATTTGCTATGCCCTATAAATCATTAAAACTTACCCATAAAACCTTTTTTAAAAAAGTATTTATCATGTATATAGTGTTCTGCCTGCACACCAGAAGAGGGCACCAGATCTCATTACAGATGGTTGTGAGCCACTATTTGGTTGCTGAGAATTGAACTCAGGACCTCTGGAAGAGCTGCTGGTGCTCTTAACTTCTGAGCCATCACTCCAGCCCTAATAAAGACATTCTAAAAGAAAATTTGTGTGTGTGTGTGTGTGTGTGTGTGTGTGTGTGTGTGTGTGTGCCTCTCTATCTACTTATTCCTCTTTTTTTTCACAGGATTTCTCTGTGTAGCCCTGGCTGTCCTGGAATTCTCTGTAGATCAGGCTGGCCTCGAACTCAGAGATCTGCCTGCATCTACCTCCTGGGTTCTAGGATTAAAAGCATATACCACCACACTCATCTTGGGAAAGATTTATTAAGGCCCATAGCCATGCCTAGAGACACATGGCTTTAATCAGGAGGCAGAGGCAGGCAGATCACTGAGTTGGAGGCTAGCGTGGTCTACATGTCAAATTCTAAAACAGCCAGGGCCACATGAAGAAGACGTTGTCTGCCCCACACCCCAGGGCCATCTCCTGACCATGCAACTGTCTCTGCAGCCAGATTTACTGCCATGGGGAACTCCTGCACCAAGTTCAGATGGCTAAACTCTACCAGGATGACAAGCAGTTTGTGGATATGTCACTCACCGCATCTCCAGGTAAAACTACCTTGCCTTCTCCTGAACCTTCTACCTAAAGTAGGCAGATGTGGGAGCAGCATAGGCTCCCCTGATCAGGGTGTGTCTCAGGGTACTCCACTGACCCCTCAATGTCATCTGCTCTCCAGATGAAGTGCTGCAGAGTTTCAGACAGCTGGCCATAACACACAACAACAGCATCTCTAGGGAAGAGCTTCAGAAGTTTGTCCAGACACACTTCCAGCCTGTGGGGCAGGAGCTGCAGCCCTGGATCCCAGAGGACTGGAAAGAGAGGTGCCCCTCTGGAGAGAAGACAGGTCAAGGTCCCTCTCTTGGGGCTGCCTCCCTGAACCTTGTGGCTCATCTCTTCTAGGCCTCAGTTCCTGCAGAAGATCTCAGATGCCAGCTGCGTGACTGGGCGGGGCAACTGCACCAGATCTGGAAGAACCTGCGAAAGAAGGTAACAGTGGCCTAGGCCTGCGACATGTCCTGGGCCTGCTTCAGAGTGTGACTGACTGCTCCGGGGGTAGGACAGAGCCACACCACAGTCCTGATCCCTAAACAGAAGCCTTCTAGAAAGCATGGAGGGAACATCTGCTTTAACCCCTTACCTCCTCTAGGGAACTACCCATGCAAATCAAGCTAGGGGCTACCCAATGCTGCCCTTGTCCCACAGCTGTTCAGTTCTAAAGAAACATACAGAGGCTTATATTAATTAAAAACTGTTTGGCCTATTAGCTCAGGCTTGTTATTAACTAGCTCTTTTGTTGTTGTTGTTGTTGTTTTCAAGACAGGGCTTCTCTGTGTAACAGTCCTAGCTGTCCTGGAACTAGCTCTTGTAGACTAGGCTGGCCTCGAACTCAGGGAGATCCACCTGCCTCTGCCTCCTGAGTACTGGGGTTAAAGGCCTGCGCCACCACCACCTGGCTTAACTAGCTCTTACAAACTTAAATTAATCCATGCCAGTCCTCACTGCTCCCAGTCTTCTCAACTGTGCCTTAGGAAAGAGCATGGGTTTCATCATTCTGGAAGGGGGACTGGGAGAGAGTGTTTCACTTCTTTGATTTCAGGTAGCAGCAGGGGTATTGGGGGGATTAAGGGAGCTCTCTACTAGCATTGCCTCATCCACTTAGCTTCATCTGGGTCACAACAATGGTTGTGGTTGCCATTGGTTGCCAGTGGTTGCCTGCCTGATGCCATGCTGAGTGGCTTGGGCTTCAGTTTACAAATTAAGTTGAGCCAGGACCCCAGAGGCTGGTAGGTGGGAGTGAGGACACTAGGACTCTCAGAAGCTGGCCTGGACTATACAGCAAAGTAGAAGGAACAACAGAACCAGCCTCCCCAGCCAGAGTTGCCAGGTCCTCTGCCCCCACCCCCTGCAGCCATCACTGGCTGATGCTAGGCTCCCCTGTGCCCTCTTTCTTGACTCCAGATGAAACCAGAGATTTTCAACAACACTGAGAGGTTCTCCCTGATCTACTCAGAACACCCCTTCATTGTGCCTGGAGGGCGTTTTGTTGAATTCTACTACTGGGGAGTGTCCATGTCTGGGAGGCTAGGGGCTCATAGAGGCTGGAAGTTGTGGTGGGGAACCCAGGGCCAGCACCCTCCAACATGGGCGTGCAGGGCAGAGGGTGAAGGCTGGATGATGTGTACCTCCTCCTTCCGCCAGGGACTCCTACTGGGTGATGGAAGGTCTGCTTCTCTCTCAGATGACCTCAACAGTGAAGGGCATGCTGCAGAACTTTCTGGATCTGGTGAAGACGTAAGGAAGGGCTGTAGGCAGGGAGCTGGGCTTGCCTTGGTGCTGGGTCAGGAAGCATCTAAGCAGAACCCCCCTCTTGGCAGCTATGGACATATCCCCAATGGTGGACGTGTGTATTACCTGCAACGGAGCCAGCCCCCACTCCTGACTCTCATGATGGATCTGTATGTGACTTACACCAAGGACATCAGCTTCCTACAGTGGGTACCCTGCCCATGCTGGCCTGCAGGCATATCTTATGCTGGAGACTCCCCAGGACCAAGGGCAGTAGCTATGTATGTGGTCTGAGGTGTTGCTTACCCCACCCCAGGGAGAACATTGGAACCCTAGCCTCGGAACTGGACTTCTGGACCGTGAACAGAAGGTTCTCTGTGAGCTCAGGAGGAAAAAGCTATATCTTGAACCGTTACTATGTCCCTTATGGGGGACCCTGATAAGAAACTGGCCTGCCATCAGTCCCTTGTCTGCTCACTTGGATGTGAGCATCTCTATGACTTAGAGCTGGAGGAGGTGACTCAGCTTACCAGATGTGACCCTGAGAGTCTTAGGCCACCTCACGCTGTGCGTGTGTCGGGGAGATGGCGGTGGGGGTTGAATCAAGATGACGGAGCCTTCTGGTTGGCAGAGTGGCTTAGTACCTGTTGATGTTATGCTGTTGCTCTTTGCTAGGCCAGAGTCCTACAGCAAGGATGAAGAATTGGCAAACACTGTGCCGGAAGGTAAACAGGAACAGGAGGAGGAAGGACCCATGGGATGGCTCTGAGCCTCTGCATTATTTCCAGCTTCAATCTGTGGCTGCTTAACCCCTCCAGTCAGTGCTGACTTGGGGTTGTTATTCTGTCCTTACAGGGAACCGAGAGACTCTGTGGTCTGAGCTCAAGGCTGGGGCTGAGTCGGGCTGGGACTTCTCTTCACGCTGGCTTGTCGGAGGCCCAAACCCTGATTTACTTAGCAGCATCCAAACCAGCAAAATGGTACCTGTTGACCTGAATGCTTTCCTGTGCCAAGCAGAGGAGCTGATGAGTAACTTCTACTCTAGGCTAGGTGAGCACCCTGTGAGGGGAGACTGTCCAGTGTGGGGCTCCCACATCAACCTTGGCCATGGGACTGGAGGCAG
>LOEQ01000252.1:365121-375588 GCA_001685075.1 Bramus lutescens | reverse complement strand
CTCGGCCTCTGTGGGGGAACTCCGCGACGCTTTTGGATCCAGACCGCGGAGGCGGAGCGACAGCATGCGGCTCAGTCATCCCAGGTCGCCCTTGGAGGCTCCTGGGACCCTCAAAGACACGGGGGTCCTAGAAGAGTGCCCAGGAGACCCTAGACGTGGAAACCCCAGGATCCCTGACTCCCACGCCTCAGAGCTGGGCTCCACATCTGTAAGTCTATCCAGGAAGCTGGCCCTGGGTCAAGAGTGGAGACGCCCAGGGGATCCCCCTTCCTATGGCCCTTCGGCTGTGGAGATGGACCAAGTGGGATGCTGTCGACAAGTACACCCGCACCTACCCCACCCGAGACTCTGCGAGTGTGGGACACTGGCCGTCGGGGTGCCCACAGGAGAACCGAGATCCCGCAAACTCGGGGGTCTCTCCGCAGGGTACCAGGGCCCCCTCTGGCGGTGGCGCTGGCAATGACTCGGAAGGGCAAAAAGCAAGCAGTTCTCGGAGAGCGGCCCACAAAGCCCCTTCCGCCGACGCACTCACCTGGCATAGCCCCTGTTTCACCTTTCTACCCAGCTCTCTGGGCCAGAACTGATCTCGTCTAGTCCCGGGGACTTTCCCTTCTGCAGACTCACCTACATACGGCGAATGGAACCCCAAGGCGTAGTGGGAGGGACACGCTTACCTTGTGGGGAGTTGGGAAGGGGGACACCGGTCCCTTTTGCCCGTCTGGGCCGCGGCGGCCTCCGGCTGGCTAGGGAGGACACGGTTGCTTTTCCACAGGAGCCAGCTGAGTAGGAGGAGAGGGAGCCTGTCCCGCCCCCCTCCCGCGAGTCCCCGCCCCCATCCCGTCCGGTCCGCCTGGCCAGCTAGAGAAGACGCCCTTGTGGGGCTGGAGCCCAAGGCCCCCACCCAGCCTTTCCCACAGCAGCACCTCCCCCGCCTGCACAGCGCCCGCTTTGTTCATCTGTACAGCTGGGTTTTCCTCCACCACCGCGGCCACTACCGTACACACCCTCCCCTTTCGACCCTCCTAGACCACCCTCCACTGTGGGCCTCGAGGCTCTTCTTTATTACCCACTCCTACCCAAAATGCTTGAATCTTCCACTGACTCCCAGTGAGCCCTACCATGCATCCTACCACATTCTCAACGTTTCTTTCGGAACATCTACCGAGGGCACCCAGGTCTTTCCCCTGTCAGCCCCTCCCTCTCCTTTCCTATTCCAAGCCCCATCATATAGAACTGTAGACAGAATAATTGCACAGCAGGCTTCAGAAATTAACAGGAATGCACGTTAAAGTGTGGTGACAACTACAGGATCCCGGAAAGCGGAATGGAGTCGTCCTCTTGCCGCTTAGAGTCACCTCCATCACAGACCTGTTGCCTTACAGACCGACAGAGCTGGAGGCAGGGTAGAAAGACACTACGTTGGCTGAGGAGTGAGAGTTAGTGAGGAAGAAAAGAGGGGAGCAGTCTATAAAGCGCTGGTGAAGTCATTCGCCAATTCAACCCCCACCCCGAAATCCAAGCTGACAGTGGAGCCTACCTTGCAAAGCCTGCTCTCACCTCAGGAGACTGCGGGGAGGCCCCGGGAGCTGAACTCAACTAGACTGGGCCTCTTTAACCTGCACTGAAGGATTAGCAGACACTATTCCTCAGTGAAGGAAGAAGCAGGAAGCCCCCAAATCTGGCCTAAATTCCAGATGGGATGGGTTAGAGAAAAGTTTTGGAAATGGCCCTGTTCTGATCCAGTGGCTTTCGTCTTGTGCCCTCTCTCCCTTACTCAGGAATGGCAGGAGGCTGAACCGCAGGAATCTGGTCATTCATTGACAGGATTAGCATTAGTGTGTGTGTGTTTGGGGAGTGGGGGGACGACACACAGCTGAGCGGGAAACAGCCAAGCAGTGGACAAGAGGGAGGAGAGAATCCCACCTGCTACCTACTTCAGCTAACGAGGTGAGACATACATGCTGGGGACCAGGAAGCCCCAAGATTTGTGCAGTAAGCCTCTTTCTACCTCTCTGTGTTATGTGAGGCTCATGGAACAATTTCAACCATAGCCAACTTTCAGGCTGATTTTAGTGTTTTTGAGCAAAAGGAGAAAATAAAATTCTCTTGTTCCATATGTGAAGACCTAGCATCTGGAGAGGGGGCTCAGACTAGGGTATCTTGAACTCTTCATTCTTTTTCTTAATCTCCAGTTGCTGTTTATTGACATGGTGAGGACTGTCAAACAATAATTAAACCTGCTGGAGGCAGATGGTGCTGAGGCAGGGTTAAAACAAACAAACAAACAAACAAAACCCCTCCCTTTTCTCAGTATCCTTGCAGTGCAGGCACCAGCTGACCCCATGATCAAGGCTCTGTGAAACTCGTCCTATCTCCTGCTATGTCCGGCCTCTATGTTCCCACACTTCCAGCACTCAAGGGACTCAAGACCTCCCGCCCCCACCCCTTCATCCCACTTCACATCTGGAGCCCATCAGCAAGCTCAGTGCTCTCAAAGTTATGCAAGAGGTCGAGCAGCTGGGAGCGCAGAAAAGGGGGAGGAAGAGAAGAAAGTAGAAAACAGCTTTCCAAGCATGCTTCAGACTTTCCGAAATGGAAGCAGGGGGAGAGGGCAAAGGCTGGGCGTGGAAGGAAGGGTGAGTTCTTCAAAGCCTTCTGTACTTGCCTGTGACTGTCCGGACTGGATTTCCACACCCCTCCTGTTTCTACCTTGGCGCATTTCCCATTTTGTCCCTCTTCTCAATGTGTGCGCCCTCTGGCTCCACAAGAGGGTGACTGTCACTCATTTGGCCAACGGTTTTGGTAGTCCACTCCCTTTTCCGAAAAGCTTTCCCTCTGGTTTAACAGTTTCCTCAAGATTGAAGCATTCTTTCCTGCAGGGAAGTTTCTTAAGCAGGAAGGTAAACAACTAAAGATAATTTCAGGAAGTTCCTGAAACTGACCAGATTCTGCAGGCCCCTCCCTGCCAGAATAAGCAATAGAAGCCAAGAGTCCTTCTCCAGCAAGCCGAGCTGCAGAAGACTCTGGGGACCAGAGCAGCTACCCTGGAAGAGGCAGAGACCAACTGAATCACCTGAAAAGGACACTTTACAACCTGTTGAGTGGCTTGCAGGCTGTGCGGTGTGCTCCAGGTTCCCAGCTTTTGTGAACTGTCACCGTGCTGGGGTGGCCTAGTGATTCAGCTGTCTTTGAATCATTTTTGCTCCTGTAAGTAATCCCAGTAAAACTCATTAGTTCACCAAGTTGGACTTTGGTGGTACCTGTACTTCAGTCTGTCATGGGCTCCCTACCTGGGGTGGGTAGATATGTTGTGTCTTCCCAGGAAAAGTTTTGTCAAACAATGTTGATCTTGGTGACCCCTTTGGGTCCTGAACATTATTAATGTAGGAGTGTGGCACTAATGACACCAGATACCACCTCACTGCATCCAACTTGGTGGAAAGCATGCCCAAACTTTACCCTAATGTGGCAAAGCAGCTCTTCTATCAGTTGGTTTTAGAAAATTTTCACAATCCACACTTGCAAACAAATGCAGTCAAACTGTGTGAGAAAATGTGGCCAGGACTGAAAACTGGTCTTGTCTACCTCTGTGGCTCAGGACCTGCCTATGAGCAGAAGAGAACACTCAGGACTGGGGGTGCAGCACTGGGGCAGAGTGCATGTTGTTTGGTGTGTAAGTCTTGAATGCAATCCCCAGCACTGAATGCACATTTACTTGGGAAGTCAAATCAGTTCTGTTTCTCTCACTGCCTGGAATTTGCAGGGTCACTCATTCAGACAGTTCCTGTTCTGGTTTGTTAATCAGCCTTATCAAATGGAGGACACCCAAGTGTTTCCCAAAATTGGATTAGGACATTTCGGAGCTATGAGGTGTTTCAACTGTGTCACATTGTAACCAATTTGTCATCTGTAAAGGTCACACTCAAGATCTGTGTAATTGAATTAAAGGGTGTATGTGGGGGCCCTGGAGAGATGGCTCAGCTGTAGAGAGCACTGGCTGCTCTTCTAAAAGACCTGGGTTTGATTCCCAGCACCCAAATCAAGTGACTTACAAACCCCTGTAACCCTGACACCAGGGAAATCTGATGCCTCTGGCCTCTGCCAGCACCTACATTCATGAGCACCTACCCACACACAGGCATACACACATAAACATTATTTAAACTATTAAAATAAAATTTAAATTCCCAAAACAAAACCCAGCAAAACCATTCATACTTTGAGTAAGTTTATGATTTTGATGGCTCAAATAGCTATCTTCAGTCATAATCACTTAGTCCCTGCCCAGTGAGTAACAAAGTAAAAGACTTTCACTTTTGGCCTGGGGACAGACAAGATGCTTCTAAAATTTGTTTGTGAGCAGGAAAAGCCAAGCTGGGCGAGGTCTCTCTTGGCTTTTTTAAAGGCCTGCTTTGTGTCAACCACAAACTCCTCAGTACAAAATGAGACATACGTAGGGCTGGAGAGATGGCTCAGTGGTTAAGAGCATTGCCTGCTCTTCCAAAGGTCCCGAGTTCAATTCCTAGGAACCACATGGTGGCTCACAACCCCCTGAAATGAGATCTGATGCCTTCTTCTGGCCTGCAGGCAGACACAACAGACAGAATATTGTATATATAATAAATATTTTTAAAAAATGAGACATACGTTAGAGATGCTCCCCATCCTTAGATATCAACAATGCAACGATGTGGATTTTTACGCATTGTCTTGAAGAAGCCCTAGAGAAGCAAGTGTTTACAAAAGGTGCAGGGAAAGGAATGGAGGGCATGGTTGGGAGGAAGCACGTGTGGCAAGGGAGTCACTCCTGAGGCTTTGCTTCTGAAAAGCCAACAAGGCAAGAAACTCCACCCACCCTTTCCTTCCTTCCTTCATCCTTTTCTTTCTTTCTGGCCTGGAACTCACAGAAATCTACCTGCCTCTGCCTCCCAAGTACTGAGATAAAAGATGTGTATTGTGAATGTGCCTGGTGTGCACTGGGGCCAGGAGAGGGCACTAGATCCCCTAGAACTGGAACTGTGGTTGTGAGCTGTTGTGGAATATTATTTTAGCTGTGTAAAGATGTGTTACATTTATTTATACTATATTTGTTAAGGATGTAAAGCTGTGTTACATTTGTTTATACTATGCTTAATTATGTAAAGATGTGTTACAGTTGTTAAGGATGTAAAGCTGTGTTACATTTGTCTCACTAAGGCACCTGATTGGTCTAATAAAGAGCTGAATAGCCAATAGCTAGGCAGAAGAGGGATAGGCAGGGCCGGAGGGCAGAGAGAATAAAAAGGAGAAATCCTTGGCATGAGAGAGAAGAAAAGGGACATGCTCGGTCCACCAACCAGACACAAGAAGCAAAGTGAAGGTTAAGATATATGGGAAGAAAAATCAAAAGCCCCAAGGCAAAAGATAAAAATAGGTTAAGTTAAAAGAGCCAGTCAGAAACATGCCTAAGCTAGACTGAACATTTAAAACTACTAATAAATCTCTGTACCATGACTTGGGAGCTGGTTGGTGGCCCAAAAGAAAGTGCCGAGTACAATGATCCACAATATGGGTTTTGGGAGCCAAACCTGGATCCTCTGCAAGAGCTTTGGAGCCTGTTCTGGAACTAGCTCTTGTAGACCAGGCTGGGCTCAAATTCACAGAGATCCATCTGCCTCTGCCTCCCAAGTGCTGGGATTAAAGGTGTGTGCCACCACTGTCCAGCTGTGCTCTCAATCATCGAGCAGTCATTCCAGCCCCTATATGTAAAATTTAATAAGCAACTATTTAGCTGGACTTAGTGGTGCACACCTTTAATTCCAGCACTCAGAAAGCAGAGGCAGGTGGATCTCTGGGAGTTCTAGGCTAGCCTGGTCTTGGTCTATAAAACAATTGCCAGGACAGTGCTCAGGGCTCTGGTATACAGAGAAACCCTGTCTTGGCACCGCCTCCTGCCCCCCAAAAAGCTATTTAGGGCTGGGCAAGTTGATGCACTGGGAGGTAGAGGCAGGGTAGGAGCTCCAGGTTTGCCTGGGCTACAGGGTGAGAGACAGATAGCTCAGTGGACAAAGGTGTCTGCCACTAAGCTTGGGGACCTGAGTTTAACCCCTGAAACTGACTTCTGAAGTTGTCTTCTGGCCTCCACACATGTACTGTGGTATAAATGTGCCCCCATCCCCTCCTAAGAAAAATATAAAAATTTTAAGCTGAAATTAAAAAGGAGTGGTGACTGCAGAGATAGCTCAGTTGGCAAAGTGCTTGTCACGCACACATAAAGGCACCCTTTTAAAACCTGTGTTACAGCAGCCTACATTTGTAATCCCACTTCCGGGGTGGTGGAAGGTTAGGCAGATTCTTACAAGGGGCTTACAAGATGGACTGTATAAAGTGACCTCTGGCTTCTACCCATGCACATGTTACCTATTTTATATTAATCCTAAGAATCTCTCAGGTCCTACCAATTGTGAGCAGCTTCATATTAATTGGAGGGTAGTTTCCTCTGCTAAAGCTGCCTGGATTGATTTGAGCTTTCAGGTACTGTTCCAGAGATATATTCTGTGCTTCCTCTATTTGGGATTAACTAATCTACGGTAGGAGCTATAGGTCTCCTACTTTTTTTTTTATGTTTTACCATAGGAGTTGGAACTGGAGCTACAGACAGTTGTGAGCTGCCATGTGGGTGTTGGGAATTAAACCCACATCCTCTGGAAGAACACTTAAACACTAAGCCATCTCTTCAGCCCCAGGTCACCTTACATTAACCAGAATGTTTAGACAGATCTAGTTATTGCTGCTAACCTCCCTCAGAAGAGGCCAACAAAATCCACTTGATGCCACAGGTTTACTGGCCAGTCAGGGCATGTGACAGGAATTGGGTGTTCATTTCACTAAAGATTACAGTCCAGGGAGGTAAGCAGAATTTTAGCACTATTAGATTCGGTACTATTTCATTAAAGAAAAAAAAATCTTAAATACAACACAAAAATCTTGTCATCCCTGTCACTTAACTATTAGGGAGAAAAATCTGCCTTCCAAATGATTTTTTTCACAATAGATTTTTGCAAATGAAAGTAAAGAAGCCTTATTTATTTGAGGAAAGGTCTTGGCTGGCCTCAAACTCAGAGTTCCTCCTGCCTGTCTTCCAAGTACTAAGATTAAAGGGGTTTGCCACCATGTCTAGTTATATCCCTTTTGAGGAAATAACCAATTTCTAAAGCATCCCCCATATCATCCTGGTTCATTTACTCACCACTGTTTGACAAGGAGAAGACTCCGGGGTACTGCAAAATGTTTAAGAACTCTTCGATTAGCTATGTGTGGTGGTCCATACCTTTAATCCCAGAATTTGGGAGGCAAGCACAGAGATCACTGAGTTCGAGGCCAGCCTGGTCTATAGAGCAAGTTCCACGAGAACCAGGACTACACACAGAGACCCTGTGGAGAAAAGCTAATGAACAAAAAAGTTGGGCATGCCTTTAGTCCCAGCACTCAGGAAGTAGAGAGGCAAGTGGATCTCTGTGAGTTCAAGGCCTGCCTGGTCTACAGAGCTAGTTCTGGATACACCAAAGGCTATACAGAGAAATCCTGTCTTGAGGAAAAAAAAAAACAAAGAGAGAGAGAGAAAGAGAGAGAGAGAGAGAGAGAGAGAGAGAGAGAGAGAGAGAGAGAGAGGGGAATGAGAATGCGTGTCATTTCTCTGACTCTAAACTGCTCCTGACAAAGTGAAGACTCTGGACCCAGTGAAAGCTCTGTGAAGCTTTATTTAATCCTACTCTGTCAAGAGTGAGTGTGTGTGCTCAAATACACACAATTAGAGAGGCACACTACCTGGAAAGAGACAAGGAAATGAATACACTTGGATAGGTTATTTTCTTTTTTTAAAAAAAGTATCATTAATCTTTACTCTTAGATCCTATTACAGTATCATGAATTAGCAAGCAGACATCAAAGTTAAAGACTCCAGTAAACATCTCACTTTATAATACTCTTTTATTTGATTAAAGAATTTGCCTTCGTTGTGTACATTGGAATGTTATATTCCCTACGTATTTTACAGGGTTACAAAATGTCTCTCATTTTAAATATTATTACCCCAAAAGTAATTTCAGAAAAAAGTCTTTGTGAAATTAAACTTGACTTTAAAAATCATAGGGTCAAACAACTCTGAAATACAACTGGATTAATAAGATTTCTTGTCTACTTAACTACATGACAGACTTCTTATCCCAGTCCCCTTCCTCAGAAAACCTCACATGGAAACCAAGCTGGAGATAAGGATTCTTCCCTGATGCAGTTTAGGGGAAAGGGAAGGCCAGAACTTTCTTTGGCAAGCCACCACAGCCATTATGTGACTACTCTTGCTTCGTGGATAGTATACTCTTGCCATGGAGGGCCAGCTGTCCAGAATGAGAGCCCTGCTCTCCAGCACCTCAGAGTGGGGAGTCATCTACTGTCATTTTCTACTTCCCATTGCTAGTGCCTGCAGCAACTGATCATCCAACCTGCCCAGTGCAGTGCTTGATAGGACTGGGTGATTCAGCCTCCGTTAAAAAGGCAATGGATCAAGTGCAGCTGAGAAACAATTACTACATGATGACACAAAAGAGGCTGAGAAGAGAAAAAGGATTTCAGGAACAGGGACAAATAGGTAGGTGGAAAAATGTCTAGTCGGATGGATGGAAATGGGGGATATCTGAGCAATCCTCTATCTCAGGATAATCACTTGCCTCACTTGAATGGTGAAGATGGGGGTCTCCTTGATAGTTCAGGGCTAAAGGGAAACGGCACAGACTCATTAGCTTCATTTCTGCTGGGAAGAAGACTGACAAGGGAACAACTGAAGAGGGAGGAGGACGTGAGGAATCTAAGTGGACTGAAACTGAGTGACTGCAGTAACTTAGTACTGCCCCACATGTGAACCAGAAGCTGGGGAGCACCAGCAGCAGACATGATTCCATGTGGCAATGGATGTACCCATCTTGAAAAGTTGTATACACCTGAAAGCTGTTTTTCAGCTACCTTTAATGTCGACATGAGTGGGCCTCACAGTGCTGCTTACAACAGGAAAGGCAGGTCCTACAAGGGAACAACCTGGCAAGGAAATGGAACAATGGATGGACGCAGGAGAGGAAATAAGACAACCACGTATTTCAAACTTCTAGACTCTACATCCCTTAAGCAGCTCACTGGTATTGTCTGAAGTCAAGAATGGGTTAGATAACCTTGTTCTAGGAGTGCCGAACACAATACCTACAAAGAGATGATCCCAGTGCATGACTGAGTGTACTGGAAAACAAATCAAATCTATAGAGAAAACTTTTTAAAATGAAGTATGAAATATAACTATATTTAGGGACTAAAATAAATTGGAAACTTATATGAAGGCAGAAGAGGTGTTTACGGGATTCCCTGGAGAGCTTGCTTTCCTGCTGGCCAGTAAAATCTGTCAAAGAAATCAGCAGCCTTTCCCTTTCATGTTAGTGTCTTTTCTTTGTTAAAGAATGTCTCTGTGACACCAGAACGCTGGGGTGAGTTGAGGGTCCTTGCGCACAGAGGATGTACACTTTATCAGGAAAAAAAGGGGGTCTCCAATGGCTTGTAAATTTGGAAAAACTCTTCAGCCACTTTTGGCTTCTTCTGTATTAATCTGAAATCCTTCCTTTTCGGCTTTCCTCCTTCTTGGTATTACAGGATTTCATATTTGTCCACTAAGAAAGTGGTCTCTGTGGAAAATCTGACAGGGCTGTTTCCATCTACCTGGGTCACTTTGGTAACCTAGGAAAGCAAAAAGTGTGGTAAGGAAAAAGGATGGTGAGTCTACAAGATGTCGACTACATTTTCATTACAGATTACATCAAATTCTCTAAGAGCAACACTAAAAGTAGCCTAGTAATACTAAAAACCACTCACTCACACTTGCAGCTCGTGGCATTATCCAACCTGCTCTCGGCCGCAGTAAAACAGAGCAGCTGCCACAAGTAAAAGCTCAGAATGAGCCGGGTGGTGGTGGCACAGGCCTTTAATCACAGCAATTGGGAGGCATAGGCAGGTGGATCTCTGTGAGTTTGAGGCCAACCTGGTCTACAAGAGCTAGTTCCAGGACAGGCTCCAAAGCCACAGAGAAACTGTCTTGAAAAACCAAAAAACTCAACCATGTTGGTGCTGGGAGCCAAGCCAGATTTGCACATGCTCTTTAACTGCTGAGCTATCTTTCTGGCCCCCTTATAAAAAGAAAATTTAAATGTTAAAAAAACAAACAAACAAAAAAACCCACAATAGGCCAGAAGTACATGCCCACAATTCAATTCCAGCACTCAGAAAGCAGACCTTGCCGGGCGGTGGTGGCACATGCCTTTAATCCCAGTACTCGGGAGGCAGAGGCATGTGGATCTTTGTGAGTTTGAGGCCAACCTGGTCTACAAGAGCTAGTTCCAGGACGGGCTCCAAAGCCACAGAGAAACCATGTCTTGAAAAACAAACAAAAAAAAA
>LOEQ01000252.1:343661-354138 GCA_001685075.1 Bramus lutescens | reverse complement strand
ATGAATACAATTTGTGTGTTGTTATTTCAGGTGTAAAGCTAGCTGTGCAGGAGCTGGGCGGGATGAACAGCAGGCCTGCTCACCCCATCACTACACAAAGGTATAATTTTATAATCATAAATGATCTGGTGAAAACATATTCCAATCAGATAAATGTAACTATGCATAAAAGTCTTTGCATGTAATTTCAGAACTCTCTTTTAAACAAAAGGAAAATAACACAGATGTCTGCTTTATAACTATCATTTATGTATCTAAATTTAGTATCAAAGCTTACTTCATTAAGTCTCTTATTATTTACAGTCAGCTTAGGAACCAAGTATCAGTCCCATGAAACACACACATACACACACACACAGCCTTCCTCTGTGTCCTAGGGTTGTTGGTAATACACTAGACTATACCTGGCTGGTGCAGGTGCCACTTTTGGTTTATCAGTTTCAATGATAGTTTCTGTGATCATGGCTGCTGTGCTGCCTCCAGACACCGCAGAACTACCAAATCCACCAAATCCTGGTGCTTTCTTGCCCTGTCTCTCAGCATCTCTTCGGGCCTGTTGTAATTCCTTTGCTTTACGCCGCATCTCAGCCTTAGCTTCACGTTCCTGAGTCTACAGAAAGAGACATACTTGTATGTAGTTTTCAGTACAGTCTACAGTAGCAAGTAAAACCAGGAAGATCAGATTAGTGAAGGCTAAGAAAAAGACACTCAAACTGGCAGTCTCAGAAGACCTCACTTACCTCTCTGACTGCTCTGAACACTTTCTCCTCATGAGAATCCATTTCTGTGAAGGTTCTGATCTGTGCCAAGTTAACATTCTCCCGGTATCCCAGAGCAACAATTTCATCAAAAGCAAAAATCAAATCAAAACAGTGCTCAGATATTTCATTTTCTTCTAAGGCGCGACAATATTCAGGAATCTAATCATGGACAGTAACAGAAAACAAAGATTACTTTCTAAGTTTCAAAATTTCAAAAACAATCTTAGCACTTAGGAGGTGGAAGAAGGAGGATCCTGAGTTCAAGATTATCTTCAGCAATGTAGCAAGTTAAGGCCAGCCTAGACTACATGAAAATTGTCTCAAAAATCAATCCATCAATACAATAAAATAAAAAACAAAACAAACAAAAAACCCAACTAACAAAATAAAACAATGAGATTGAAGAGATGGTTCAACAATTAAGAGCTGGCCTTGAACTCACAGAGATCTACCTGCCTCTGCCTCTTGAGTGCTACCAACACTGCCTGGTTGTATCAGTATGCTTAATCTAAAAACATTTCCAAATCTGAGCATAGTGGCACATGCCTTTAATCCCTGCATACAGGAGGCAGGCAGATCTCTGAGATCTAACCTGGTCTACCAGAGTTTCAGGCCAGCCAGAGCTACACAGTGGACCCTACACACCCACAGACACACACATGGGTGGGGGGTTCAAGCAAGTTTCAGAAACATGGACATATAAACTTAGTTAAGAACTGGAATATGAGGGGCTGGAGAGATGGCCCAGCAGTTAAAAGCACTGGCTGCTCTTCCAGAGGACCACAGTTCAATTCCCAGCACCCACATGGCAGCTCCACTGTCTGTGGCTCCAGTTCCAGGGGAGCTGATATCCTCACACCAATGCACATAAAATAAATTAAAAGAATGATTTTGCATTCTCTATTAGATAGCCTAGGAAGGTACCCAACAAATGGCTGCTGAATGAATAAAGAACTATATAGGAATGGGGTGTAGCTCAATGACAAGAGTGCTTGCCTAGAATGTGTAAGACTTTAGCACTGCAAAATAAATAAATAAAGCTTTTGTTTGTTTGTTTGTTTTTCAAGACAGGATTTCTTTATAGCTTTGGAGCCTGTCCTGGAAACTTGTTCTATAGACCAGGCTGGCCTTGAACTCACAGAGATCTGCCTGTCTGTGCCTCCCAAGTGCTGGGATTAAAGGCTGAGCCACTACTGTACAGCCAATTTTATTTTTTTTTTAAAGGAATTGCATTGGTAAGTTGTTAAGAGGTGGTTAGGGGTACAGAGTTCACAAAATGTTAACATCAGCTATTTTAAAGTCAAAACTACTTTCAACAAAAAAAGTAAAACGCTACAGAGTGGAATCCAGTATTATAGGCCCCTTACCACTCTTGAGAAGAGCCTTAAAGTCTCCAAATCTTCTAAAATATTGCTGTTTTTGGTAGTGATCAATACCATGTACAGTTTCTCCATAGGTTGGTATACATATCTTACACTCTCTGTTTCAACAAAAGTGTGTTGTTTTCCAGTGTTCATGAGTTTTGGAAAAGCTGCTAATAAACCTTCAATCCGAGTGCGGGTCATCTCCACAAANACTCTTGAGAAGAGCCTTAAAGTCTCCAAATCTTCTAAAATATTGCTGTTTTTGGTAGTGATCAATACCATGTACAGTTTCTCCATAGGTTGGTATACATATCTTACACTCTCTGTTTCAACAAAAGTGTGTTGTTTTCCAGTGTTCATGAGTTTTGGAAAAGCTGCTAATAAACCTTCAATCCGAGTGCGGGTCATCTCCACAAACTGTCGAGAAACAATAGCCTTTCCAGCTTTCGTGCAGACTGCTGCTGCCAACAACACCTGCAAAGAACACACAGAGAAATAAGCATTCTTCACGTATTTTCACATTTCTTTTCTCAGCACCTCAGGGGAGCTTACATACACACTCAGTGACATGACTACTGTCAGTTGTCTTCAAACTGTACTCCATTGTTTATTACAGCATGAGATTTATAAGGCAAAGTTAAGGTAGAAGAAAATGAAGCAAATGTTCCATAATATACCTAAAAATTAAAGATAAAATAGTTAAAAAATAACTTTTGGGGCTGGAGAGATGGCTCAAAGTTAAGAGCACTGGCTGCTCTTCCAGAGGTCCTGAGTTCAATTCCCAACAACCACAAAGTGGCTCATGACCATATGTAATGAGGTCTGGTGCCCTCTTCTGGCTTGCAGGCATACATGCAGGCAGAACACTATATACATAATAATATACATAATAAACAAATAAATATAAATAAAAAAAGCAAAAAAGACCTAACAACCTTCTGATATCATCCATTTAACAAAACAAATGCAAAAGGAAATCAAATGCCAATGAGGAGAGTAGAAAAGATACACTGTGTTCTAATGGCCTCTTTGGTATAGGAATCCAGGAGTTCATACAAGCAACAACAAAAGATTGACACATCTGGAAAGACTCACTGTTAGAAAACAACAAACTCTGGTTTAATGCCCATTACAGATGAGCAATTTGAAAAACAGACATCAGTCAGTTTAAATAAATATTCTTAAAGTGACAATGCTCACGGCTTTCAGAACTGGGCCTTCTAGCATAATAGGCAAGCATGTTATTATCCACAGCATTTTGTCTATTTTAAAGTTTTATTTTATTACAGGGTCTTTCTAAATTTCCTGGCTGCCTTCAAACTTATGCTCTTTTTGCCTCAGCCTCCAAAGCAGCTGGGATTACGGATGTGCATCCATCCATTCAGTTTCAATGTATTAATAATTGCTATGTAATCAGTATACAAGGCCACAGTATCCAGAAAGGATACATGACCCCAGCACCTGGGAGGTAGAGAGAATTAGAAGCCCAAGGTTATTCTGTTCTACATATTGAGTTCAAGGTCAGCATAGGCTAGAGACCATCAGAAAGAAAGAGAGAGGAAGGAGGAAGAGGAGGGAGAGAGAGGGGGAGGGAGGGAGGGAAGGAGGGAGGGAGAGATAAGAGAAAAGTCAGCTAGTTAAGGTATCTGGTAATCATGTTTGTTTTTAAGCTGCAGAATAAAATAATTCATATTGACCCAGGTGTGATTGTGCACACTTTTAATTCCAGCACTTAGGACACAGAGGCAAGTAGATAGATCTCTCTGAGATCAAGATCAATCTAGTCTATATATCAGGACAGCCAGGGATAGAGATCCTGTTTCAAGCAAAACAAAATAACCCCCTCCAAATCCAAAAGACAATCTGTTGTGATATTTTGATCTCATTCTGACAATAAAGTTTGCTTAGAGTTAGAGGGCGGAGCTAGCCACTAGCTGACCAAGATTAACCATAGAGGTTTTGGAGGACTGAGGACAGATAGAAGACAGGAAGTAGTAATGAAGGAACAGGATAGGTCATTGGTGTCTTCTTTGCTGCTTCTCTGATCATTCAGGTTCTTACCCTGAATATCTGACTCCCAATTTTTATTGATAAATAATTAGATAAATGTATCAACAATTCATATTGTAAAGTATTTCATCTATATCCAGCACAAATAAGATCCCCCCCAGCAAACAGATCTGTATTTTTACTGATTTACTTTAACACTGCATTTTTCTCATGTGAAATCTCAAGAGCTGATACTATCATCTGATCCACTTCCCAAATAAGAACCAACATTTAGAAAAAGCTAGATTTAAGGATTAACACATTAATTCTCCTGAATCTCTGATTCTATCAACTCTATACTGAATTTACCTTATCTTGGCTTGGTGGTATCCTGGGCCGTGTACACGCTAAGTAAGTGTTTTACCACTACATCTTCAGCCTTTTGTTTTGTCCTGCTTTGCTTTGTTTGAAAGAAGATCTCCTTGTATAGCTGAGACTGGCCTGTAACTTTCCATCCTCCTGCCTCTGTTCCCTGAATGCTGAGATAATCTGTACATGCCACAATGTCAAAGTTACATGATTTACTGAATACCTATTATCACACTAGATATCTCAGAGGTTAAGAGTGGTAACTATTCTTCCGGAGGACCCATGTTCAATTCCCAGCTCTCTGTAACTCCATTTCTAAGGTATCTGATAACTCTCTTCTGGCCTTCACAGGGACCAGCCATGCACATGGTGCAGACATACAAGCAGCCAAAACACCAATACACATAAAATAATATAAAAGGAAGGCCCTGTCCCAAAACAAACAAAAATCAGTAGGGAGCACACCTTTAATCCTAGCAGTAGGGAGGCAGAGGTAGGTGGATCTCTGTGAGTTTGAGGCTATCCTGTTCTACAGATCAAGTTCCAGGGCTACACAGAGAAACCCTGTCTCAAAAGCAAACAAATAATCAGTAGGGTAAAAATATTATCTCAAGCAGGAAAACTTTGAGATTATTTGAGTCATTTCATTAACCAGATATAAGCAAATAAGATTCCTGAAGAAGGATCAAAGTCCCCTATACTACTAAATGTAGATAAACCTCAAAACATCTAGTACACAAATCACAGGGTCCATGCAGGTGACATGGTCTCCAATCACTAATATAGCTAGAAAGGTCATCTCTGAACAAGATAAATTTATCCTCTGCAAGATTAACACATCTTCTTAAAATCCTCAACATAGTAACGCTTTTCTTCACATACATATTTACTGAAGTTTAGCAACTACTGAAATAGAGCATCTATTAAAAGGTAAATTCTCTTACCATGATTTTCATTAGGGTCTCACTATGGCTGGCCTGAAACTCACTATGTAGATCAGAGGAACGCATAGAGATCTGCCTGCTGGAATTAAAGGCATGCTACCATGCCTTTCAGCAGTTAGGGGCACTTACTGCTCTTGCAGAGAACCTAGGTTCTATTCCTAGCACTCCACAGCAATGCACAACCATCTCTAACTCCAGTTTCAAGGGACCAGATATCCTTTTCTGCCATCCTCCAGATACCAGGCATGAATGTGAGACAACAAAACAAAACAAAACACCTTGGTTGTGGTGGTGGTGCATGCCTTTAATCCCAGTACTCTGGGAGGCAGAGACAAGTGGACTGCTATGAGTTCAGGCCAGCCTGGTCTACAAAGCAAGTTCCAGAACTGGCTCCATAGCTAATGGGACGGCCTGGCTCAACCCCCGGCCAAAAAAAAAGTTACTTAAAAAAAAAGAATAACTATGATTCTCAAAAGCTTTTTGAGTTGAGTGGTGGTGGTGCAGCCCTTTAATCCCAATACTCAGGAGGCAGAGGGATCTCTGTGATTTTGAGAACAGCCAAGGCTACCAAAGAAACTGCCTCAACAAAATAAAACAAAAACAAAAGCCAAGAGTTCAAGACCAGCCTTATCTACTTTAGAGTTTGAGGTCAGCCTGACCTACTTGAGAACTTGTCTCAATTAAAAGAAAGAGCAAGATCCTCTGCTCTCACATTTACACACCCATCCCAAAAAGAAAGTAACTGTTTGGCAAACCAAACCATTTATTTTAAGGGTTTCATTGTGTAGCACTAGCTGGCCTGGAATTCACCATTTAGGTCTGCCTCTGTAAAGTTAGAATTAAAGGTGTGCATCACCATACACAGCTCAAACAACTTAGATGTTTACATGGTTTCACTAAACTGTTTGTATAGGTTTAATATATGGATCAGGGTGCTAGAGAGGAGGCTCAGTGATTAAAAGTGCTAACTGCTCTCCCAGAGGACGTGAGTTTAGTTCCCTAGTACCTGCATTAGGAAGCTCAAAACCACCTTAAGTTCCAGGGGATCCAATGCCCTGGATTCTAGCCTCTAAAGATGGCACTTGTACACATATGGTATACATATACACACATTTAATGTATTTTAAATATATGTTTACATACGGATCAGAAATGGCGTTAGCTGGGCAGCGGTGACATGCCTTTAATCCCAGCACTCGGGAGGCAGAGACAGGTGGATCTTCATGAGTTTGAGGCCAGTCTGATCTACCAAGTGAGTTCCAGGACAAGCTCCAAAACTACAGAGAAACTCTGCCTCAAAAACACACACACACACACAAAGAAAAAGAAATGTCTTGAATTAGGAAATTTGAAGAATTAGACTTCTGTTCTACCTTCCGCTAACTGTGCAATCCAAGATCGGTCACTTGATTGCTTACTGAAATAACCCTAAAATATTAATTTATATGAAATCAAAGTGTCAATGTGGTTTTGTTTAATTGGGTTTTGTATTTTGGTACCAGGAATTGAATCAATGACCTATCACAGCCATACATTCTGTCCAAACACTCACTCTACCTAGTACTGAGCTATACTCCCATCCTTACCTGCTTTTGTCTTTTATTTTTATTGTGTGAATGTATGTATGAGTTATGTAGATGTCAGTCAACAACTTTCCTGAATTGAAATGGTTCTTTTATTCTACCATGTGGGACTTAGTGATGAAACTCAGGTTTTCTACAAGTACTTAAAAAAAAAAATTATAAAAAAAAAAAAAGCTAGGGGGCTGGAGAGATGGTTCGGCAATTAAGAACATTTAATGCTCTTGTACAGGACAGGGGTTCATACCCTAACACACACATGGCAGCTCACAACAATTTGTAACTACAGTTCAAGGATCCAATACTCTCTTCTGGCTCCTGCAAGCACCAGGCACACATGTGGTACATATACAAGCATACAGGCTAAACACTCACACACTTTAAAAAAAAAAAAAAAAAGCTTGGGGAGTGGGAAAATGCTAAAGAGAGTTTGCTTTACTCTACTAAACAAACAAATCGGGCAGTGGTGATGCATGCCTTTAATCCCAGCACTTGGGAGGCAGAGGTAGGCGGATCTCTTTGAGTTCGAGACCAGCCTGGTCTACAAGAGCTAGTTCGAGGACAGGCTCTAATGCTACAGAGAAACCCTGTCTCAAAAAAACAAAAATACGGGTTAGGAGGCAGGCTGGGAAGACGGCTCAATATGTAAGAGTGCTTCAAAGCTCTGTAACCATGAGAACCTGAATTTGAATCCCATCACCTACATAAAAAGCCAACTATGGGTGCAAGTGCCTGTAACTCCAGCATTGCAGGTCAGGGACAGGCAGATCCTGAGAGCTGACTGGCCCACTAATATAGCTGAAAAGGCAAACTTCTGGTTCAATAAGGCAGAGAGCAATAGAGGATGCTCAGCATCCTGCATCTCACAAACACACAATCTCAAAGTTTAACTAAGTGTCCTATAAGTCTATAGACTCTATAAATTTAAGCTTTTGGAAACTTCACAGTAAGGCTCAATAAGTAAAGGTACTTGCCATTATAATAAGTCTATTTACTATCTTCTTAATAATTAAGAACTCTAATTCTTAATTATATTAATGTATATATTTAATTATAATTAAACAATGGTATATTCTAGAAATGGGTGCTATCACAGAACTTACTATCAAGTTTATTCAAATATAAGTTTAAACAAATTATTATAATGATATTTGGCAAATACTAAGAAAATAAGAAAAAAGGACAAATCAGAAGATGCATTTCAGCTAATGTAACCAAGTATGTCAGGAAACTGAAAGAAGACGATGGTGAGTTTCAGGCCAGGCTGAACTACATCTGATTAAAGAAAAAAATTTACAAAGTATTTCCTTTTGTAATTCATGTTATGAGCCACCTGCGCACTTTGCATATCTCCAGTGACTGCAATCTACAACAGTTTGCATTGATACTCAGTAACTAAAGTCAATGAAAATTTATTTTTCAAAAACAATGTTTATGTACGTGTTAACTTAATCTGAAATATGTTTTAATGATGCATGATTAGGTGTATGATAAAATAATTACAGTGAAATGCTAAGAGAAACTAGTTGGTAGTTAAATGACTGGTCCGTGTAAGGTTCCTTCAAAATTTCTAGATGTTTGAAAGTCTTATAAAAAATGTTCAGGAAAGACTACTTCTAGAAATTCTGGTGCAACTTTGAGATCAAAATTTCACCCCACTTGGGCAATTCTATGATACAAGGATCTTTTTGTAATTAAGTAGGGCCCAGAAACATTAACAGAATACCAAGTCTTTGACTTGACAGAGCAAATTGTACTGAGATAAACTACTCTCCACAACACACAAGTCTGTGGATATCTGGATCATGCTAAGTCTCTAATTCAGAAAGACAGGACACAGCTATATATGTATACACATCAAAAGGACAAGCAAAAAATACATATAAACACACACACACATATATGTATGGAAGTACACACATATCACTTAACACCTAGAGCCCTACTGTTTCTCAATTATCTTTTTTGTTTGTCTGTCTACTTTTTGTTTTTTGAGACAGTCTCAATATGTAGCCTTGGCTGTCCTGGAACTCTCTCTGTTGACCAGGCTGGCATCGAATTCAGAGATCCACCTGCCTCTGTCTCCGAGTGCTGGTATTAAAGGTGTGAGCCACTATCGCCTGGCCTGTTCCCTCAATTATCAGTGAATTTAAAATCTTAAAGTTCTAAGAACATTTTAATAAACAAGATTTGATAAAGATCTGTATTTGGTTTCCTAAGGCTCTAGTTCCAATACTGAAACAACATACTCTAACATACACTATGAATACTCCCCAAAACGTAAAAGAAATCACTATCCATGCCAGTAGTGCTGGTGCACACCTTAATTCCAATGCTGGGAAGGCAGGGAGGTCAGTCTGGTCAGCATAGTGAGTTTCAGAACAGCCAGAGGACATACTGAGAAACACTCTCTCTAAAGAACGGGGGCTGGAGAGATGGCTCAGCAGTTAAGAGCACTTGCTCTTGAAGAGGACTTGGGTTAGATCCCCTGCACCCACAGGGAGGTTGGCAAGTGTCCATACTCCAGTTCCAAGGAATCCAACACCCCCTTCAGGTGGTGCACAAGACATACATACAAGTGAGCAAATCATTTCATACACATAAAATAAAAACATCTTTAAAAATAGAAGGAAAACCATACGAATAAACACAAGGAAAGTAACCTTGTGGAATTGGGACTTGGGGTGGGTATATGAGATTTTGGAAATATATGTCTAAGACCAAAATTGGGGAGGCAAACATACTTAATGTAATTCATACACCTGAGGCTGAAAAAGGAACTTCCAACGGTTTAAAGACCAAACATGAATCTCTCCTCTAACCAAGTTCTCATTGAAAGAGTTGTCAGTAGAACTCAGTATGTATGACAAGTACCAAAATAGTCTGTTAGATCTTAGGTATGCTTTCAAGTAACTAAATAATAATAATAATAAAATAAAAACCTTCAAAAGATAAAAATTACTAGCTCCTTGGAAGCCATAGAATCTCTTCTAGTTCCCGAATATCCAGATTTAGCTGATACAGCGGGGTCTGGCGGAGTCAATTCTGCTTTCCCCCATCCTCACCCACAGTCATTCCTCTGATCTCGGTAACAGATGAGGACCGAAAGACCAAGTCTGCGGAGGTCCCCAAGTACAGCCCACCCCTACTCCTCTACCCGAGAACCCCGATTACAACATGCCACACGCATGCCACTCCACCCGAACACTAGTAGGTTCCCTGAAGATAGAAACCCCGTGTCTGTCACCTCATTTCTCAATGTTCTATACACTGTCCACGGCCTCGCTGCCAAAGTCACACGTACGCGCTACCCCAGGACAGACGCTCCGGAGACACAAGCGAACTTATTCCTTCCCGTGCTACCTCCACTTCTCCCTTTCGAGTAAAACAAAACAAAAAAAGCCGAAACGGACGAGGTGGTGACAGGGGGACGAGTAGCTGCCGACAGGCCCAGCCTCGCTGAGCCGGAG
>LOEQ01000252.1:319806-330219 GCA_001685075.1 Bramus lutescens | reverse complement strand
GTGGGGGCATATGAGTGTGTGGGGGGGTGCATGTGGGCATGTGAGTGTGTGTGCAGGGGGAGTCATGGGGGCATGTGAATGTGAGTGCAGGTGCCCTCAGATTCCAGAAGGATCCCCTGTCATGGGTTCTGGGAATGGGATTTGGATGTTCTTTTTCCTGAGCCATCTCTCCAGCCCCACCCCATTTTTCTAAATTTGGGGAGTGAGGCTTCTGGGTTATTTTATGCATAGCTTCCAAGATCAAGTAATAGGCTCCTAGCTATAAGCTGAGTAGACTTTGTACCCTGTTTCTAGTAGAGAATTATGGTTGAAGAATGTGGGTCTCTGCGTAGCAGGAGAAGGTTCTCAGGCCCCTGGGGATGGTGCTGCCTTTCTTTCTAGTGACCAGGTGGCAGAGGTCTGTGGGCATTATGAGAACAGTGCCGAGTCCGGCACAGGAATTAAATTTCTCTTTACATAAATGTTTCCTGCCTTCCCTGCCCAGGAGAAGAAGAAGCCCTCACAGCTGACCCTTCAGCAGGCCTGCAGTGAAAACGATGATGATGATGACGATTCATCCGAGACCGATTCTGATGACGACGACGATGACGAGCATGGAGCACCTCTGGAGGGGTAGGACGGACCCTGTGCCGAGGGGGATTTTGTTCAAGATGGCAGTTGGAAGGACTTATCTGGGAGTAGATTGCAGCATCTTTTGATATCCTCTATTTAGGGCTTTCTCATATCTCAGGAGCCCGGCATTGTGAATCTTCATTTCTTTCTGGCTCCACTGCCCCAACTGCTCCTGTGATGTCGCTTAAACTATCTGAAACCTTGTGGGCTCAGCAAATACACCAGGTTAACCTAAAGCATGGCATCTTCTCCCAGAGCCCCCCCTTGGGAAAGAAGTACACTTGTGCATATGCCCAAGCCTTTCTGTCTAGTGGGATCAACTACATGCACATAAGCATTTCTGTCTTAGGCTGAGGTCCTTCCTGGACAGGAGGGAAGAGCATCAGGGGCCTCACACTGAGGCCAGGTCCTTGGATGATGCTAAGTAAACAGCGACAACAACCATTTTACACTGATGCAACCCATTCACAGTGCATCATGAGTCACTCCTGTAAGCTATAATCAACATGCATTCGGAATGCCATCAATTCATGCTGGGGATATAGCTCAGTGGGCATGTATTTGCCTATGTATGTGAGGCCCTGGGTTCAGTCCCCAGAACTGCAAAACAAACTTATAAAATACAATTACTAGCCAAGTGTAATGGCACATATCCAAAGTCTCAGCTACTTGGAAGGCTGAGGCAAGATCTCTTGAGTTCAGGAGTTTAAGGCCAATCTGGGCAACATAGCAAAGCTTCATCTTAAAATAAAGTTGTTTCACAAAAAATTAATTAAAAACTTAAGTATATAAAATGACGAGTGAACTAAATGATGAAATAACAATCAATTTTTTTTTTTTACTTGTTGAAAGTATATGTTGCAGCCAAGTGTGGTGGTGCACGCCTTTAATCCTGGCAGAAGCAGGCTATGAGTCTCTGTGAGTTGAAGGCCAGCCTGGTCTACATAGTGAGTTCTAGGAGAGCCAGGGATTTGTAGAGACCTTGTCTGTGTCAAAAATCAAGGAAAGTGTGTGATGTGGAGGGGGCAGGGACAACAGAGTTGGCTCAGAGGTTAAGAGCACTTGCTGCTCTTGCAGAGGACCCAGATTCACTTCTCAGCACCCACATGGTGGCTCACAGCCATCTGTGTCTCCAGTTCCAGGTGATCTGATACCTTCTTCTGATGCCTGCATGTGATGGATTTGTGGCAAATCTCTCATACACAGAAAAAAAAGGTTTTTTTTTTTAAGTATATAGTGGCTATCTGCATTAGTAAAGGCTAGTTTCTGAACCAGGCAGAGTGGCTTAGGCCTGTAATCCCAGCATTTAAAAGACAGGGACAGGAGGACTGATGCAAATTTGCAGCTCACCTGGTCTACATAGTGAGACCCTGTCATTTGCAGAGCTTCTGCCATGTAGCATGAAACCTGCCCATTGTCTGAACTGTATCACAGAAAGAGTAGTTTTTCCTTTACCTCCTTCCTGTGTCTCTGGTCTACTGGCTTGCTTGTGCTGGGCTTTCTCACGTTCTCATCTGGTGTCTAAAGACA
This sequence comes from Bramus lutescens, assembly GCA_001685075.1. Classification (NCBI taxonomy): domain Eukaryota; kingdom Metazoa; phylum Chordata; class Mammalia; order Rodentia; family Cricetidae; genus Bramus; species Bramus lutescens. The sequence continues at coordinate 328,077 of LOEQ01000252.1, read as the reverse complement.
CGCCCATCCCTACCCCACACCCTCTTCATCCCTACCCCACACTCCCCATCCCTACACCCACACCCTGCTGCAGCCTCTTGCTGACCTTCATTTTGAGTATGTCTACTTTCTTGGGCCCTGACTCAAAAAGCATGACCTTCTCTTTCCCTCCTCCTGGCAGGTGCCAAGATCCGTAGCTTACACCCTGGTGTTTCTCTCTCCAATTCCAAGAAAATTATCCTTAAAAAAAAAAAAAGTCTTTAGGAAAGTTGTTGTTTGTTTTGTTTGTTTTGAGTTTTGGAGACAGGATTTCTCTGTGTAGCCCTATCTGTTTGCTTTGTAGACCAGGCTGACCTCAAACTCACTGAGATCCTGAACGGAGACGGAGGACTCACGACCCTAATTTCCACACACGGTGGTCCGCCTGTCACATTCAGAGACTTTTAAAAGTCATGTTATGGAGCCTAGAGATGGCTCAGTGGTTAAGAGCACTGGCTGCTCTTCCAGAGCACCTGAGTTCAGTCCCCAGCAGCCACATGGAGGACAACTATCTATGATGAGATCTGGTGCCCTCGTCTGCCATGCAGACATACAACTTCTACCCATAAAAGTACATAAATAAATAAAATTTAAAAATCACATGGATTTTCTGCAGCTTTTTCCTATAGTTAGAGGTAATTATAATCAATGTCAAAGTTTCTTTGTAAGCTCCCAGGAAAATAGGCAGGGGCAAAAGGAAGATTTGGAGTCACATCTCTATGGTGCAAATCACACGGGCTGGCCAGGGCCCTACTACCTGTGCTCCTCGAGGGCCACTTTGACCTGCCTGTGTCTCCTTCCCCAGGGCCTATGATCCTGCAGACTATGAGCATCTGCCAGTCTCAGCTGAGATCAAGGAGCTTTTTGAGTACATCAGCCGGTAAGACCTTACAGAAGGGCCTGCCTTGTCCGGATCATTGCACTCTAGTTCGGAGCAACACTAAGCTCCTCCGATGCTCTTTAGCCCAGTCAAGTGACATTTTCTAACAGCTTCCACCTTCCCTCAACTATCTCTTGTAGGTACACACCTCAGCTGATCGATCTGGATCACAAACTGAAACCGTTCATTCCTGATTTTATCCCAGCTGTTGGGGATATTGATGCATTTTTAAAGGTAGAGATGGTGCATCCTAAAAATGATTCCCCTGGGGTTTCTTCCAGCTCCCTACTTCTAGTTCCTCTCATTTCTCTGGTGAGAGGTGACTGCCATAATAGTCTTCATTGCATTGGAGTTCTTTTTTGTTGTTGTTTTAGTTTTTTTTTTTCAAGACAGGGTTTCTTTGCATAGCCTTGGCTGTCCTAGAACTAGCTCCATAGACTAGGCTGGTTTCAAACTCTCAGAGATCCATCTGTCTCTGCTTCCCAAGAGCTGGGATTAAAGGCCTGCACCACCACTACCTGGCATTGCATTAGCACTCTTAACTGTGGGGTCTCCTCAGATCCCACTCACTGGGTTATATGATGCAGTGTTATGTGTCTGAACCTAAATGACCATGAATTTAGCACCATATTTATGCTCCATACATCATGTGGGCTCATTCTAGATAGGACTCCGTCTTGTTTAATAGAAGGGCATGCTTCTTACTGTTGACACCCAGCTGGAAATCTGCTATGGAAGTAGTCATTTCCAGCAGCTTACGGGAAACAGGAGCCATGGCTCTGCTGTGGATCTCCCATTTCCTCTGAGGGCTCCTAACTTCTCTCTGAACCAGGTGCCGCGTCCTGACGGAAAGCCTGACAACCTTGGCCTCTTGGTGTTAGATGAACCATCTACAAAGCAGTCGGATCCTACTGTGCTCTCACTGTGGTTAACAGAGAATTCCAAGCAGCACAATATCATGGTGAGCTGCTGGTCTAGAGCAGGGCCCAGCTGGGAAGCACGAGATTAGTCAGAGGCTACATTGACCACTGCCTATTAAAAGGGGGTGTGGCTTCAGGCCAGCCTGGGTTTTTAGTGATAGCTTTATTGAGATAGTTTACATAAGAGTCACACACACACTTTTTTTTTTAATTTGAAGGCTATACATATGGGTTTTGCTTGTGTGTATATCTGTGCATCTCATGGATATAGTACCCATGGGGGCCAGAAGAGAGCATTGGATCCCCTGGAGTTGGAGCTACAAATGGTTGTGAACTGCTATGTGGGTGCTGGGAATTGAACCTGGGTCCTCTCTAAGAGCAACTCTTAACCCCTGAACCATCTCTCCAACTCCAAGACTCACCCTTTTAAATTCGACAGTTTGCTGTCTTTAAGTGCATTCATGGAGTTGTCTGCTTATCATTACTGTACAATATACAGTTTTTCTCTATGCTAGCCAGGGGTCCTAGCACTGAGCCCCTCCTCGCTAAGTTGCAAAGTTTCATCATTCATAAAAAAGCCCTGTTCTCTCTCCCTAAACACTAGTGACCATTCCTCTTATGACTGAGTAATATTCTTTTTATGTTTACACCACATTTTATTAAGATTCCTCTGTTGTTACCACTTATGTTAATAATGCAGCTAGAATATTCAAATATAAGTCTTTGTATGGCATATGTGTAATTTCTTGGATGTATGTGGAGGAGGAGGATTGCATTGCCATTTATTTATGCTGGTCAGCATTTTGAAGGACTGCCAGATATTTTCTGAACCAGTAGCAGTCTCACCAGCAATGAATGAGAATTGAAATTCTCCAAACCTTAACTTACACTTGTGATTGGCCTTTTTAATTCCAGCCATCCTAGCAGATGTGAAATGGCATTTCACTGTGGTCAGCTCTCCCTTTTGCTGTGCATCCTTCCCGTGGTTCCACCTTTCTTTTGTTTGTTAGTTAGTTTGTTTTTCTATTTGAGACAAGATCTCAGGAAGCCCAGGCTAGCCTCATACTCCTGATCTTCCTGCCTCTACTTCCCAAGTCCTGGGATTGTAGTTGGCAGGTGTACATCACTATGCTCAGCTAACAGTACTTTTTCTTCTCTTTTGGCTTTTTGAGATAGGGTCTGTCTATAGCCCTGGCTGGCCTGGAACTCACTATAGACCAGGACGGCCTCAGGTCTACCTATCTCTACTTCCCAAGTGCTGGAATTAAATGTATGTGCTATCAGACCCAGCGAACAGCACTTTTCCAATGAGCTGCTTTAAATTACTGTCCTAATATACTTTCTGCTGCTGTGAGAAACACCATGACCAAAAAAAAAAAACTTGGGGAAAGGTTAATTGGGAAGGGACTAATAATAAGGAAAGGGTTAATTTGACTTACATGTCCCATGTCACAGCCCATTCATTGAGGGAAGTCAAGGCAGGAACCTGGAGGCAGGAACTGAAACAGAACCATGGAAGAGTGCTGCTTGCTGGCTTGTTCTTCCTGTCTTGCTTGGCCTGTTTTCTTATATACCCAAGCCCACCTGCATAGGGACTGGGTCCTCCCACATCAGTCATCAACCAAGAAAATGCCCCACAAACTTCCCCATAGGCCAGATTAGTGGGGGCAATTCCTTAACTGCGGCTCCCTCTTCCCAGAAGACTTCAGCTTGTGTCTAGTTGACATAAAACAACCCCCCCCCACAAACCCAAATAACCAACACAGCTACCATACAAAATAATGGGTTTCATTATAATGTATCTATATCATTGTTCTTCTTATTTTTCTAGCAACATATGAAAGTAAAGAGCCTGGAAGATGCAGAAAAGAATCCCAAGGCCATTGACACCTGGATTGAGAGTATCTCTGAGTTACACCGTTCTAAGCCCCCTGCGATTGTGCACTACACCAGGTGATGATAGCTACAGGTCCCTGTGTGGTCTTAGCTGGCCCTCAACTCAGTCTTCTTCCTGCTTCTGCCTCCTGCATGACAGCACATGGCAGAGAAATGACTTCACCACTGTAGTTCAGAGTAACTGTCACTATCTGTGACCCTTTGCTCCTAAGAAAACCTGGGGGTAAATTGGATCAACCTGAGGTCCTTTTAAAAAAAATGTACACTTCCAGGGCTGGAGAGATGGCTCAGCCATTAAAGTCTAGGCTCACAACCAAAAATATAAGAGTTTCCAGCACCCATGGCTGTCTCTCCAGCCACTTAAAAAAATACAAAAACAAAAACAAAAAACGTACACTTCTACTGTGCTTTATTTGATTAGAAATAGGAACGATGGCAGCTGTTGGCACAGATTGCAGATGCAAAGATGAGCATTCTCAGTGTCGTTACCAACTGGCTGGTAAATTTGGTTTTCCAGTCTAGGTTCTCCTAAAACCCCGGTGTGTCTAGTTGAGGACTGGTTTAGAGGTAGCTGATGTCATGGTCAATGATTTGTCTTCATATTGACTTCTCCACTTTTAGGCCCATGCCTGACATTGACACGCTGATGCAGGAGTGGTCCCCAGAGTTTGAAGAACTCTTGGGAAAGGTGAGTGGGAAGGATAGGAGTAAGTGTGGCATCTACCCAGGGCCCAGTGTTTTTTCTCTCCTGTGTTATCACTCTGGTTTCTAAATGGAACTGGAACCCATGATAGAAATATATATATATATATATGAACCGAACCTAGGACCTCATGCATTGTAGGCAAGTGCTCTACCACTGAGCTAGGCTTGTCATCAGCCCTCTAAACATACTGTTATACCCTCTTCTTCCCTGCACGATGGGAGATTCATCATGTTGTTCTATGTCTTGTTTATCCGTTTTTACAAATGAGTTGTATACTGTCCTTTAATTTGTGGTGATGGGCATTTGGATAGTTTCCAGGTTCCATGTATTGCAATAATGCTACTGGGATATTCTGTCTAGCAGGCAGCTCTGAGAAACATGTGCCACCTGCATTATTACTTCAGGTGCCCTTTCTGTAGAGGTATTGTTTATGTTAGTGTAAGATGCCGATGTCTCATTTAAAATTGCCAACAAGTTTAAATTTTATCTGTCCATCCATCCATCCTTCCATCTATTGTCTGTCTGCCTGCCTGTCTATCTGCTAATCATCTATTCCTGGGGATTGAACCAAGGGCTTCCTGTGTATTAGGCAGGTGCTTTACGAAGTGAGCTTCAATCTGAGCCCTGTACTCTCTAATTTTTGTAGCAAGAGAAAAAAATATAGGAAACTTTTATTTTGTTTGGTTGGTTTTTGATTTTTTTGTTTGTTTCAGAGACAAGGTCTCACTGTGAATCCTAAGTTGGAACTGACTATGTAGCCAAGGTTGACCCCATGGTACTCCTGCTTCAATCTCCTGAGTGCTGGGATTACAGGCATAAGCCACCACACCCAAGCAGAACCAAATTTTTCTTTATTTTTAATTATTTTCACTAGAAACTGACAGCTTGCACTGTGGCATGTGCATACATCCTTACCTGTAGTTGATCCTTTCCCCAAGTCTTCTCTCCCATCACTTCGTCCTCCCAGTGTTCTGTGACTCAGATGTCCTTTCCATTTGCATATCCTTTGTGTTCTGTGACCCTTCCACTCTCCCTTAAGCCCTTTCTTTTCCCTTCTCAACTGCCCTATCTCGTTTCCTAGCCTCTTCCAACGCTTACTCCCACATGAATACATATATACAAAAGTGAAAAGTGAGAGGCCGCGTAGGAGAGAACATGTGTTATTTATCTTTCCATTTTCCTGTAAATTTCATTTCGTCTTTCTTTATGGCTAAATGGAATTCTATTGTGTATAGGTACCACATTTTCATTATCCATTCATCTGTTGATAGACATCTAGACTGAACCATTTCTTTGTTATTATGAATGACAAAGCAGCAATAAGCATGGATTAGTGAATGTCTCTGAGGTAGGCATCCTTTGGGCATGTGCCCTGGAGTGCTAGAGCTGAGTCATATATATGGACACTATGTTTTTAGTGGTTTCTTTCTTTGTTTTTCAAGACAGGGTTTCTCTGTATAGCACTAACTATCCCAGAACACGTTCTGTAGACCAGGCTGTCCTCAAATTCACAGAGATCCACTTGCCTTGGCACCCTGAGTGCTGGGATTAAAGGTGTGCACAACTACCACCCGGCTCTATTTTAAGTGTTTTGAGAAACCTCCATACTGATATCTAAAGTGCCTGTGCTAGTGTGCATTCCCATCATCAGTGCACCAGGTCCATCTCTCCCCACAGTGTGCATTCCCATCATCAGTGNNNCAGGTCCATCTCTCCCCACAGTGTGCATTCCCATCATCAGTGCACCAGGTCCATCTCCCCCCACAGTGTGCATTCCCATCATCAGTGCACCAGGTCCATCTCTCCATATCTCAGCGAGTGTTTATTATCTAATATGAAATAGAATCAAAGTAACTTTACTTCTAAGGAAATGAATTTGGGTTGATTTTTGTGCAGTGTGACAAATATGGATCTCCTCTGGTCTCTTGTAGTGTGCATTTCTTACAGTTTTGTCAGAAATTAGGTGTACATAGCTCTGTGTTTGTAGGTCCTCTCCTGCTCCATTGGTCTACACTGTCTTTTTTTATGGCAGTACTGTGCTTCTATGTCACTATGGCTCTGCAGTATTATTTGAGATAAGGTAATGTGATACCTCCGGCTGTGTTCTTTTTGTTTAGGTTACTTTGACTACTTTGACTATCTGTGGTCTTTGTGTTTCCATATGAATTTTAAAAATGTCTTCTCTGGTTCTGTGAAGAATGTCACTGGGATTTTGATGGGGATTGCATTGGATCTGTAGAATATGCCCACCAGTGTAGCTGTTTTCACAGTATTAATTATAATTGTGAGGGGAGCGCAGACATGCTGGTGTACATGTGGAGGTCAAAGGAACCTTTATGGGGTGGTCTCTCTCCTTTTACCTCTGAGGACTGACCTCAGGGTATGGGGTTTGCAAGGCCAATGTTTTACCCACTGGTTGGGTCCTCTGTAAGAGCAATATATGTTCTTAATGGCTGAGCCATCTTTCTAGTCCCTTTTTTATTTTTTGGTTTTTTGAGACAGGGTTTCTCTGTGTAGCCCTGGCTATCCCAGAACTCACTTTGTAGACCAAGCTGGTCTCAGACTCACAGAGATCCTCCTGCCTCCCAAGTGCTGGGACTAAATATGTATGTCACCACTGCCCAGCTTCCAGTTCCTGTTTTGGTTTGTTTGTTTGTTTGCTTTTGACAGTCTCACAATGTAGCTACAGATGGCCTAAAACTTGCTATGTAGACCAGGCTATCCTCAAACTCATAGAGAATTTTCTGTGAGTTGTCTTCCAGGTGTTGGGCTTACAGGCACTATTGAGCCTTTTTTTTTAAATTTTTTTTATGGTTTTATTAACTTTATTTTATGTGCATTGGTGTGAAGGTGTCAGATCCCCTGGAACTGGATTTTCTGACAGTTGTGAGCTGCCATGTGGGTGCTAGGAATTGAACCTGGGTCCTTGAGGAAGAGCAGTCAATGCTCTTAACCGCTGAGCCATCTCTCCAGCCTCCCTATTGAGCCTTTTGACTGTGGTTCATCCTATGTTGCTTCCAGGTGAGTCTGCCCACAGTTGAGATCGATTGCAGCCTGGCCGAGTACATTGACATGATCTGTGGTGAGCTCCTCCCCGTCCTTCCTAACCCTGTCTCTGTGTTGTAGGCCTTTGGAAGGGCCTGCTGATCCCTGCATAGTAGTGCCTTGGTTTACAGTCATCACTGGAAGCCACCTGTACTGTTGGCAGCCCTCTAGGGTGGGGTTGGGGCTGAATATTGAACCCCAAAGTAACATGTCCCATTTGGGAGGGGAGTGGCATCCTAAACAGCAGGGCTCCCAGTTCCAGAGTGTGTTTCTCCTATCCCTGTGAGCTCTTCTCTGTTACAGCTATCCTGGACATTCCCTTCTACAAGAGCCGGATTCAGTCCCTGCACCTGCTCTTTTCCCTCTACTCAGAATTCAAGAACTCCCAGGTGAGACAGGCAGCAGGGTTACCAAAGCTGTCCGGGGCCCTGCTGTGATTGTATTCTCATTTGGGGTCACAGTGCCCTTCCATGACTAAGTAAGCAACTGAGAAGACTGGTTAGGAGAGTAAGAGAGGATGGGCTTTAGATGGAGCTTTGTGAGGAGCCACAGACAGAAGCAAGCAGGAAGGAAAGAGAACAAGGGTTGTTTTGAAGGCAGTGGGTACATTGTTGTCTCTTTCAAAAATAAACCCAGTGTATCAGTTTGGAAGTAGACTAAGGACATGTTTTGGGACATGTCTCACTATAGCCAAGGCTGACCTGGAAATCTTTTTTTTTTTTAATTTATTTATTACATGTACAGTGCTCTGTTTGCATGTATACTTGTATACCAGATCTCATTACAGATGGTTGTGAGCCACCATG
>LOEQ01000252.1:295710-310875 GCA_001685075.1 Bramus lutescens | reverse complement strand
GCGACCCCGACCGCAGCTCAGCGTCACTGCACGCTCCAAGTCCTCCAGGGCACCTGCGGGTCGACGGGGAGATGGCGCGGGTCAGCGAAGTGCGGCATCCGAGCCCCAGCCCACCCGCCGAACTGCCCAACCCCGCCATTCACAACCCGCCTTCGTGTAGCAGACTTTTGAGCCAAGAGGGATTGTTATTCCTAACACGGAGATGAAAGGTTGATAGAACTGGTTTGGGGACTACCCAAGTGGAAAGCTGATATTAAAGTCCAAGGCTCGCCCCGGCCTTGTTCCTAATATGTTCTACCACTGATGGATCCAAACGTGAAAGTTGCTGAGAGGATTTGGTCTTTGTATTAGGGAATCTGCCAATTGCCAAATGACTGTAGCTCACACCACAGTAGCTAAGCATCTGCTGTGTGTTTGGAGACCCACTCTGAATCCTAGAGTTCAAAAATTAGATCATTGCCTACACAACTATTTCCTGATATAATGCCAGTCTCTTCTTTTCACCTTTCCCCGTCTTTTCTAGTGCAGGCTATGAAAGCAGTCTTCTCATTTCCTCCTTCATTATCTCCGTGCTCTTCATTGCCCTGTATCTGATTTCACTGGAAGGAGGTCGTGGAGCCAGAGCTGGCTACCCTCTTTTATTTTTGTGATTCTCAGAGGAACATACTTGGGTTGAGTGTCAGAACCCAGAACCCCAGGCAGCCAGCTTAGGGTTTTTGTAAAGTCCACCACCTGCTTTCTTTGGACCCTGCTTCAGTCCATATTTTCTAGTCTCCTAAAGCGGCTACCAGGATCCTGGTGTTGCTCAGCACCACCATGGAGCAAGGCTGAGCTTCCATCGTCAGGGGTTCTGGTTCTCTACTCCATCCAAACTGCAAACTGAGCAGCTCTGGGCCCAGACATTGCTCAGTTTCCTCTCCACACCTAGTCTGCTGGTATCCAAGTCTCTACAGGTGGAGTCACCTCCCTGTTTTCCTCCTGCAGGCTGTCACCAACAACCTATGGCAGACAAGCTTGCAAAAGGAGCTCTGTAGGTATCTCCTACTGTCATTAGAATGGAGTCCAAATTCTCTAGTTTAAACTCGGGGAACACCCCCACCAACTAGTCCTCTATATGAGCTGGTTCTTTATCAGGTCTCTGGCGTACCCTTTCACATCCATCTGGCCTCCAGTCCCTGGTACTATTCCTCTCTGTCCCATGGTCCCCATTCTAGTCACAGTGACCCGAATACATCAGGTTTCATCCAGTTGCCTTCTCTGTCCAAGGTAAATCCTTGAGTGACAATCAGCTTCTCAGTCTGGCACTTGTAGTTTGTCACCCTTGGGTCTCTGCACACCTCTGCAATGCTTGACTTTCCATCCTTCCATGGGGCCTGCTCCAGCCAGTCTGGAGCTGTGATGACCTAGGACCTAGACATGCTTTCTAGGCTCCTAGAGTGTATCAACTAAATCCTCATCTTTCAGAATTTACCCTTCGGGAAGAGGTCCCATGCTGCTTTCTCTCAGATTTGCCTGCTGGTAACCTAGTTATGAGCTCTCTAGGGAGCAGTACCATGGGATTTAGAGCCCCATCACCTCTTTGATATCCAAGCTCAGCCACTCCTCAGCTGGAGGGTGGGGAAGCTATCTATCTATATCTATCTCCGTATGCTTCCCTTTCTTCGTCTCTGCAGTGGAACAACACACACCTTTTAGGGTGGTCATGAGGATGAGTACAGGCCAGCTGAGTGCATCATGCCTGGTCCACAGTAACTGCTATACAAACGGTTTCTACTCGCGTCCTCCACTTCTTGCCTACCAACTGCCTACAAGGCCAACGCTTTTATTAATGTTCCTTAAATCCATGAACAGAATGCAGCCTCTTGGTTTTCATAACAGTCTCATGAAGTTAGCAGAATCTATACCGTCTTGGATTTTTAAGAATATGGGCGTCAGGGAGTTTAGCATCTGTGTTACTAAACTCAGCCCACAGTCATCTCATCTCTGACCTTCATGGAAGGGGTTCTTTCTGTAGAGGATCTCTGGTGTCTTCCCCTCCTCACCTGCTACATCCCCCTGGAGTCGCCGGGCTTGAGCCCGGTTGTTGTAGGCAGAGGCTCTCTCAGGGAGCAGGCAGATAGCTTGGCCAAACTTCTCCAGGGCTGTGTGGAGGTCCCCTGCCTCTGCTGCCCTGACTCCCTCCAATTCCAGGGCCTTGGACTGCTCCAACTGTGCTTGAGGGAAAACACCATCTGTACCAGGGAAGAAACAAGGTGAGGACGTGCACAGTAGGGAAGAAAATAAAAAAGCCAATGTGGGCTTCAACATTATGAGACAGACGCCTAAACCAGAGCTGACTGGGTGTGGATCAGAGCAGAGGTGACTTTGCAGAGTCAGGGCAAAAACTGGGACCTAGCACTGGCTAAGAGAACCAAAAGGGATACTGGATGGCTCATCTTGGTGGAGAGAGGCTCAACAACTCGTTCATTGGTGGCATGTTCTAGACTAGACCACAGTCCCAGGCTGTGGAGCTTAGATTTGAACCCTTTTCTTTGGCTCGTCCTCATTTTGCTTTACACACTGCCTCTGACACAGACCACTGTAACAATCCCCAGTTGTGAAAATCACTCCAGATCTGTCCTTCGTTTTCAGTCTGAAGCTTCAGTAAGGCTCAGGCTTCACTTGGGCAGAAGCAAAGCTCCAAACATCTTTTATTAGGCAATGGACCATGCTGTTCCCTTGGGGGCAGCAGCTACCTAGCTCAGGGTCTGGCTTGTAATAGTGCTTAACAAAGGAAGCTCTGAAATCATGTCAGGGTGTCAACTGAGCCACCATCCCATCCTGTTTGTCTTCCATCCCTGTTGTGGGGGGAGGGAGTGTAACATCCCCTATTGTCAAAGACTTGAGCGCTTGACTTCAGCCAGCACAGTTAAGCTTGGATCATGAGAAGATTAGTGGTGGTTTAGTGGTGTGAGGCTGAATGACTAGAGACGAACTTTGGCCTTCTCTTGACAGTCATTTCTGCAACCCTACGCACTGAAGTTCAGAGGATCTCTCTGGTTCCAACCCGACATAATCTGCGAGGGTGGACTGAGTGGTCCTGCCTCACCACATCCTTAGGGAACCTTGGGGATCTGCTAGTCAGCCTACGGGGAGGCAGACGATGCCAAGGTCAAAGGCTTACCTTCATCGTCTTCTTTATTTGCTTCTTCCAGGTCCAAGTCAATGACGTCTCCAAATGGGGTATCGGGGTTGAAGATGGCCTGCAGCACTGCCTGATCATTTGGAGTCCCCATGGTGCTCGGCTCCAAGGTCTCAAATAGTAGCTCAGGATACAGGGGAAGATGGTGGGAACAGGGTAGGGCTTTCAGGGGCAGTTGTGAATGGAGGAGGCTCTGCTCGGGCACGGCTGCCAAATCAGAAGGGGTGTCTTCCAGCCCTTGGCTCAGCCTCCATGGCTAAGGTTAGTGACCTGGTCTGGTGGTTTTACAGTATTTCCCAACTGAACCTTAACACAGAATAAACAAACCCTGTTTCAGCCTTAAGGTGGAGTGGAGCACAGACCGGACCAAATGCTTTTATTATTTTTTTTTTTTAAGTTTTTCGAGATAGGGTTTCTCTGTAGCTTTGGAACCTGTCCTGGAACTAGCTCTTGTAGACCAGGCTGGCCTCGAACTCATAGAGATTCACTGGCCTCAGCCTGTTGAGTGCTGGGATTAAAGGCATGTGCCACCAGCCACCACTGCCCGGCAGGCTTTTATTTTATTATAGTCGGGTTTAGAAATCACTTGCCTCCTATTAGAGGACATAGGTAGACAGAAATGAAGTCCTTTCATCCAGAACCTGTGAGGTCGCAGATACACATCACCACCACTCAGTGGAGGACACTCCAGTTAAGGGAACCATCTTAAAGAAGGGAGGTCTGGGCACTCAGTAACCCAGTCACATGCCCCTCCCTTTCCCGTCCCCCACCAAGGCCAAAAGGAAGCTAAGCCGAATGCAGCAATAAACTTGACATGTTTATTAATTAAACTATCACTTAAATAAAAAAAAGTGCATAGAAAATAAACATGTTTAAAAACTCCTTTTTTGTTTTTACAATTATGTACACTTTTTACTTTTACATTCAGTCTTTCGTAGAGAGCTTTCAGCATTATTATTTTTTGAACTATTAAAGTATTTTCCTTCGTCCCTGTCTCAGGGAGTTAACACTGATGGACTTTAGACACATTTTCCTCCCCCACCCCCGCTTTTTCTCTAACCAGAAGCTTGGAAGAACACAAGGAAAAAAAAGGGAAAAACAAAACAAAACCAAAAAAACCCCCAAAAGATCAATTGTACATGATACAGCTGTTGAAAAATGTCTTAGTCTAGAAATGAAGCTTGTCATTGTTCAGCTCTTGAAACAATTATTCAACCGCCTGTATTTGCTAAGGAGACTGTAAGGTCAAGAAAAGAACACCACAAATCTATTTTCTTGGTTGAAAGACAGAACTAGTGTACCTCAGAACAAGATACCAGAAAGCACAGAACACAATTTTCCCCTAAATGCAGGTGGAAACCCCGACATTCATAACCAAAAGTAGAGAAACGAGGAGTACAGGTACCAACTGGCAACATTCATAGGCAGGAAGAGCCCAGGTGACACCATCTCTGCATTGCACTCTGATCTTGGGGACGGGCGCCTGTCATCCCTTTGTGGTTCGGGGTTCCTGCGTAGGAATCAGAGGCCCCAGGAGCCTGATGTTCTCCTGCCTCGACTAGTAACTGCAACACAATTCTTATCTATAGTGTTAAGAGAAGTAAAAGCCATGGACTGAACTAGGCTGTTACAATGGTGCATTCCTATATTAGTTCCTATATATATATATATTTATATTTGTTTGAAAACCAAAACAAACGAACAAAAAGGTTGCAAGTTTTCAGAGTGAGAGACATGACTGGTGTTCATGATTTTTCATGATTCGGCACAAAACTATCTGCTCAATAACTTTGTATTGCTTTAAAACGAAGGAAAGGAAACGTAAAATTACACCCAGCCCTTTGCAATAACCCGCTTTTCCTTAAAAACAAACAAACAAAACACAACAACTTGGTTTCTATGAAAAGGAATCTCAAATCCAAAAACAGTGAACATCTGATGAGGCTCTGACCTTTAGTATTTTCAGGTATTTGATTGAGCGTCAGTCCTTTAGAAAGATACATTCATTAAAATATTTTATGTGTTTTTTCTTTTTTAATTTTTAGTTTCTTTTTTAATTTTTCTTTTTTTTTTCTTTTTTTTTTTTTTAATGTCAAGGTTGCTGCATGGTGCTCAGGATTGGCCGGGGGATGGACAGAGGTGAGCTGGGTCCTGGCAAAGGAGTTTGGGTTGAAAACCTAAGAGGTACCAGGGCTTCCCCCTTAATTGTGATTAGTCTAAAAACAAGGAAGGGGTTGTGCTGGACATGGTGGTTAACAATGAAGGAGCCCAGGGACCAAGTTCCGGCCAAAGGGTCAGCGCCATGCAGCTATTCTGGTTACACAGTTGTCACTGGCCACCAGGAAATGCAGCCACAACAGGTTCTAGCAGCAAAGCTGTCTGAGAGCTGGCTTTGAGAACCCACGAGGTTTGCAGCTGTCACTCCTAAGGGTGTGATTGCCCCTTGGGGGATTCTTGGGAATGACCCACCACGCAAGTCCTCAAACTGCACTTTTGTGCAAAGGTTCGCTTGGTTACTTTCAAAATGAAGTCAGACATGTTTTGGAGACAGCTGTGCCTTTTGTTTGGTTACCCTCTTTCCCTCTTGTGGGGACACTCTGGCTTATCCCCCAAGTTGCTGGCAGGTATGCTGAATTTTGGCAATGGACTCAAGGCTGAGCTGAAAGAGGGGTTTCTGTGGTTGACAGTGGGCGGGAAGCAAGGTAAACCATCTGCAGCTGGCAGGAGGAGGGAAGGTGGGTTCCTCCCGACCTCAGGGATTAGGGTTGTAGAAAGAGGATGAGGAGAGGGCTCACAGTACAGCATGGCCTAGCAGGGCAGTAACTAGGTCTGTTAGCTGAGTTTCCCCACCCTCTGACTGGCCTTTGGGTCTCTCAAGGTGAATGCATGACCCATCAGTGCATTATTCATTTCAGTAACAAATGCAGCTTCAATTTTTCTCATTAAAAAAAAATAGGAATACAAGGATTTACAAAAAAACCTCACACAGTGCAATAAGAAAGGAAACCAGACACTAGTGGAACCCCTTGGGCCACCGCATCTTGTTCATGGGCAAAAGGAGGGTGGGAGGTGAGGTCTGGGTAGAGAGCTTTTCCCCAGTCCCCTGCTGGCACTTCTCCACGATGACAAGGAAGTCTCTGCCATCCTGGCCACAGTGCTGGGCTTCCCACATGACAGTGGGAACAGTGACAATGTTCCAGCAAAGCCACCAGATAAAGTTCTTAAGGTCATGGAAGAAAAGGGAGCCCAGGATGGAAGGCACAGCAGAGCCATGAGTCCTGGGCAGAGAGCTGGGCTGCATCATATTGCTTTGCTGACTTCCATAGGAGAAGAGGACGCCCCACCCTCTACTTGGGCTACACTACCCTGAAACCTTGTGTCAGGTGCAGAGATCTGCTTGATCGCGAGTGGTCAGACTGTGCTTCAGTTTCAACAGGCTGCCCCCAAAGAGGGCACGAGGTGGACAGTGGGTTCTTTGTAGGAACAAGGACTTGGCGGGCAGAGAAGAAGGAAAGGAGATGATCTATGAGGCAGACAGTGATGGCAAAGGTCAGGTTGCCAACTTGTTGGCTGCTAATTCTGAAAGAGAAAGGTGCGGGAAATGGAATGCGCTGCTTGGCCCTCTGGAGCTGATCCAGAGGGAGATGGGCAGTGCAGGAGAGACTGCTGTGCCTCTAGGAGCTTCCTCGGCAAAGGAGGGCAGTGTCTAACGGAGCGGTGACTTTCCTTCTCCATTACCGGAAAGAGCAGACCCAGGGAACATTTATGTCAACAAGCTACACATGGAACAACAAAAAATACACCTTCCAGGGGGAAGCTGGGCAGGAAAACCAGACTTTGTGTGGACAGCTGAGTATTTTCTCTAACTTCATCCTATGAAAATAAAAAATCATTAAAAACTGATCTTTTAAATTAGGATAATACCACGATTTAAAAAATAGCCTTGTCATAAGTGCTTCTCCCTATGAAGTGCTTCGCATAGAAAAATATACAAAATATATTTACATTTATAAAACCTTAAATAGTAAACTGTAAACAGAACAGAGTAAAATCCAATGACTTAATTTAATAACAGGTTCAAGACACTATCTTGGGGGAAGAAAGAAACATTTGTTGCTGTTTGTCCACATCCTAAGAAGTAACCAGGCAGTAGTGTCATTATGTTTTGCTCAGCCAGCCACAGACTGCAGGCAGCTGGAAGAGGTCCCCCAGCACATGTGGTCAAGCCCCACATCTGGAGCCTTGAAATCTGATTAGTGTTCTTTCAGCTGGACACTGACCGTTTAGAAACTCATCTTCCTATGTCTTTTAAGAAAGGGAAAAGCAAGCAAGCATGTCCTAGGAAGGGGGCTGGGGCTTATCCTGGTTATTGTACCCTGGCTGTTGTGGGGCTCAAATCCTACTGAAATAATCTTTAGCTTGTTGTAAAAAATCTTGCTACATATATCTCTTTAAAACTCAGTGGAGCTTTATGAGATCTCCGAATTCTGTCTGGTTATGGCCAATGGCTCCTGTCCACTTCCCCACCTGGAGTGCTTACAGGCTCAGGTGACTTTCTGTAGGCACTTCCTATACCCAGTAGGGAGTGTCCTTGAGCAGGGAGACAAGCCCTGCCACCCAGAAAGAAGAATGGGAAAGCAGCAGATGAAGGATGGAGGAGGGGGAGGAGTGAAGAGAAGGGATAGAGAGGGAGCAGCTCTATTGTCAAGAAAGGTCACTGGCTGCGGTAAGGCTCACAGGGTAACACTCCCACTTACAGTCACAGACTCAATGTTTGGTAATTAATTGGCACAACCCCAAGACAGCCTTTTGACACCAGAGGTGCTAGGAAACCTGTCTCCCAACCAAAGCAAACTCTTAAGTAGGGAAAACCACCAGACCTTCTGTTTGTTGAACAGATGGCCATGGGCCAGGCCTGACTGGCACACTGCCAGGCATCCTACCAGCCCTGGATCTGGGTTCTTGTCTGACCCATCGCTTATAGGGCCTGGGAGAGGGCTAAGGTGAGGACGACAAACCACTCTGAGGACACGCTCAGTTCCCATCTCCACTGTGAGTTACCCTCTACATGCTCCTCCAGGGAAATCTCCCAGGAGCCCGTTACCCATGTTTCCAACAAACAATCAGGCCCCATGAGAAAGCCAACCATGGTTTTTTCCTTGAGACCCCTCTTTCCAAGACTATGATTATCACATGATGTGAATGTGGGACATTAGGGTGCTCGGCCAGAGGACCCTCAACTGCCCGCTCAATCCTGGAGCTCCTGGCTGCTGAGAAATCCTTCAGCATGGCTTTGGGTGGCCCTGGGTCCTGCTACTCCATCACAGGAAGATGAGCAGCTTTAGTTCAGGAACTTCCGGCATTTCTTGGCGCCACAGTTGCAAGGTAACTTGTTGCTGGCATCCTCAATGGGGAACTTATAGTCATAGGTGAGCTCCTCCCCTCGGTAGATCTTGCGCATGGCGAAGATGACAATGTGCTTCTGTCCATCGATATTGATGACCCGGGAATAGCAATTAGGCTCACATGAGTGATTGATGAAGCGGGCAGCATTTCCATGCATGGTGGCATCCACTACCTCCGAGTCATCAATTCGGAACATGTAGCAACCAATGCCCTACACATGTAGGAAAAAGAACTATTTATTATTAATTTATTGAACCAAACCCAAAGTCTTGCACATGCTAAGTAGAAAAGCACTCTACTACTGAGTCACATTTCCAGCCCTGAACTTACTCTTTCTTTCAAGCACTATGGGACATGGGTGGAGGTCAGAGGACAACTTTCAGGAGTCAGGTCTTCCCCACTACCACATGGGTTCTGAGGACAGAATCCAGGGCAACAAGTCTGAGCCATCTTGATTTTGAGATAGGATTTCTCTATGTAGCCCAGGCTGGCCTTGAACCTGAGGCCTGAGGTTTCCCACGTAGCTCAAGTGTTGGGATGGTAGGTATGGCATGCTCACTCTGGTTGAACTTGCCGCTGCTCAGGCTGAAGATCATTTCCTATGCTGCTCCTGGTGTTTCCATAGAGGAGCCAGTTTTTTTCTAAAATTCTACATTTCTATCCTAGTTCCTATTTTTTTTTTAACATGCTTGGAGGAGGAATTTCTAGATTATAGGCACTAGACTAGAGGAAGACTGTTCTTACCATAGTAAGACCCTAAAACTTGTGTAGCCATGGACTTTTAAGTCCTGGAATCTGCAGAGCACCTTTATTTACTAATCCATAGAGGGGTTTAGAACACTTATGGGTTCATCACAAAGTATGGAGATAGAAGTATTTTTTCAAGTTTTTGTAGACTCAACCCCCACCCCCAAACAACAACAAAAGCAACAACCCACTTTCCGAAGTGAAATCATGTTATTAATTCTATTGGGATCCAAGGATCATGCTAAGAGTTGACGGTCCTTTTCTACAGCAAAAGAGAACCTAGGGAGCGAGCCCGGCACTCACCTTGCTGTCATAGTATTTCTCGCGCTTGTCAGTTTGGATGGAGCGGATGACATTGCCGGCATACTCAATCACCATCTCACCTGCATCGATGTTTCTCTTACAGAAAAGACCCCGACCGTGGATGGGAGACCTAGGCCATGGACACAAAAAACCAGACACAAATTTCCTCTTTCAAATTTTTTACATTTATTGATTTTATATGTATGAGTATCTTGCTTGTATGTATATATGTGTACCATGTCATGCCTGCTGCCTGTGGTAGTCTGAAGAAGGCACTGGATTGTCTAGAACTGTAGTTACAAATGATTGTTGAGTCACTCTGTGGATGCTGGGAACCAAACATAGGTCCTCTGCAAGAGTAGCTAGTGTTCTTAATGGTTGAGCCATCTCTCCAGACACCAAGATGCAAAATTTCAAATTAATTAATTGTGTGAATAGGTGAAAAAAGTCTGCTAGTTTCCCAGTAGAGACCGACACTTGGGTGGGGAGGTCTGGCCCCACTTCATTTGTGTGTATTATATTGCACTGATAAATTACCAAGCATTAATGATTTCTCCATGCTGTAGCCCACTAGAAGAAGCAGAAGTCTAAAGTTAAATCCCTATCAACACCAATAGCTACAGCATGTCAGACTCAATAAATCTATTAAAAACTTCAATGACTGAAGGAGAGAGGCCACTCTGGTATTTGGTTCACTGTATTTGGAAAAACACTATAGTTTTCTGAAATTCTAAAATCATAACCCTACCTGTAGACACCAACGGCCTCCTTAGAAGTCTTTTTTAAGTGCCGGAAACGCATGGGCATTGGGAGATCCATGCTTGTTGCCCTCCTAAGAGATAAAAATACTGTTAGGAATTCAGTGTTCTGAGGCTGGACTCAGCTCCTACAGAGTGAGGCACTTGCTTGGTGTCAGCCAGGAGTGCCTTAGGCTCTTCTGCCTCTGCCTCCCAAAAGTCACCACACCTGAGTTCATTTTGGGTTTTCTTGAGACAAGGTCCTTGTGGCCCAGGTTAGGCTCAAACTTGAGGCAACACTCCTGCCTCAGCCTCCTGAGTACTGGGACCATATGCCTGTGCCCATGATGACTGGCTACATTGTAATACATACATAGCTCTTGGGGGTTAACGGTGACTAGTATCACATGAATAGTTATTGGGATTGTTACTAAAATATGCATACTACAATTATTCAAATTTCATATTCACATGCTTTTAAAAAGTTATTTTTACGTGCATTGGTGTTGGCCTGCATGTCTGTATAAGGGAGTCAGAACCACTGGAACTGGAACTGCAGACAGTTGTGAGCTGCCATGTGGGTGCTGGGAATTAAACCTGAGTCCTCTGGAAGAGCAGTCAGTGCTCCCAACCACTGAGCCATCTCTTCAGCTCCTTCATATTATTTTCGTTACCAGAATGCTGTTTTAGTGTAAACTATGTCTCAGTCTTCCAAATGTCACCCAAGAAACTGCCATCCCATCAGAAAGTACCCTGAGTACTGGGATGAAAACTAGATGTTTCTTTTGTGTTTTTTATTTGTTTTGTTTTTTTTGGAACAGGGTCTGATGTAGGCCAGGCTGGTTTTCAACTCAAGTCTGAATGTAGCTGGGGATAATCTTAAACCCGAGATGCTTTTGCTTCTAACCCCTGAGTGCTGGGATTACAGGTGTGCAGCACTGTGCCCAGCTGAAGAGAGGAGTTCTAATGACTATTAACACATTTCCAAGTATTAGTGGCTCTTTCCCTCTAGAGCTCACAAGAAGCAGTAGTCTCATGTATATTACACCAAAAACTCCTATTCAACTAAGAGTGGCAGGAGTCAGGGTGTCAAGTCAGGCCATGATGACTCACCGAGCAGACTTGAGTTGTACCTCTTCCTCTTCTTCGTCGTTAGGGTTGTATTCAGGAGGCTGTCGATGTTTAGAAGCCAGGAAGTTAAACATGTCAAATGCCGACTTCCTGGAGCCAAAAGATTAAGGTTTGTTTTTAGGGAAAGGCTTTAATAAAGGAGTGAAGACAGTACCACTGATACTGAAGACCTTAAAAGGCAGTGGGACAGAACTGTCATTAGATAACAAAGCCAAGACTGCAAATGCTCATAAAACAAAATGGGCCCAGCAGTGGTGGACACATGTCTTTAATCCCAGCACTTGAGAGGCAGAGGCAGACCAATTTCTATGAGTTTGAGGTCAGCCTGGTCTATAGAGCAAGTTCCAGGACAGCTAGAACTACAATCAAAAAATTTGTCTCAAAAAACCAAAAAAAGAAAAAAAAGAGAATACCAAAAACCCAAACCAAACAAATTGAAACTTGCCTCAGGTGGACCTCAGCCCTGGCTGAGCCGTGAGGGTTCAAGGGGGGCTCATTGGCCTCTTCTGGTTTGTGGAAACGGAATTTGTAATTCCGGCAGTGCTTGGCACCAGACAGCTGCTCAATCAAGAACACAACCGCATCATGGAGAATCCCGAGCATCCTCAAACCGTTCACACCTAAAGAATGAAAGGCACCTGGGTGGTGAGTGTGTAGCAACAGGAAGCTGAGTGATATTAATAAAAGGCTGCATTGGAGAACAACAGCCAGAGGCTAATACTCTGGTAGGTGACATTATAACTATTTAGAAATTGGGATGAGAATGCTACTGAAATAATGCCTGGTAAATCTAGAATGTTTACTATAAATTGCTTTCACCAAACTCTGGCCTGTTTTCTATGTATTGCATGTATAGAGGGCTATGTGCCATTTTATTTCATGCTCATAATGGCCACCCAATGTAGTAATCACCAGCCATTTTTTGGGGGTGGGGTAACTGAAAGGACCAGCATCAGTTCAAGATCCTTAAGACCAAGTTCTCAGCACAAATGAGATTTATTTTCCCCAAAGGGACAAAGAGCAGGGAATAAGACAAGAAAGAGGTAAAAGAATAAGGGGTGGGGAAGGTATTATGGGGGCAGCAACAAAAGACTGCTTCTGAAGAGGGAGGAGACAGACGTGGCAGTTCATAAAGGTGAAGGGGGAAACCTGTGTTAGGATTAGGTATTTAATCTTAACTGGGCATGGTAATCAGGGCAGCCAAAATGGGGCTTTGATTGCTGGACTCCAATACTTGGATAATTGAACCTTGATAATTAGTCTCAGTAGGAGGAAGTGGCCAAATAAAGGAATAAAGAGACCTTAGGACCAGCTTTAGGAATATAATTTAATGGTTTTTAGCAAGGCAGAGAGAGCAGGGAATAAGACAAGAGATAGCAGACAAGGGAGCAGAGCAAGGCCTACCAGGTCCATGTTTGCCATGCCCGGGTGGGCTAGAGTCCTTTTAGTAAGTTTTATATATAACTAGACAAGCGCCCTGTCACTTGAGTGACACCCCAGCCCATTAAAAGCTTCATGTTAGAGAGAAAACTTAGCGTCATAGACTTTAACACAGCCCAGGTCACACAGCTGGTGTGCTGGGATTTGAACTTTGTACTCTATAACTCCAAATCCGATCTCCTTTTTGTTTACAGGTAATAGAGCACCTGGTTCTGAGTTCATATGCACCAAATTTGAAAGGAACATCATTATTTTAGACACAGAGCCCTCCTGGGCTTACAGTGACTGTGGGAGCTGTACACTTCACGGCTGCTTGGCTTTCCTCAGCTTCATGATGTAGAAGCATTCACATTTTCTTTTTATTTTGTGAAAACGTTTCTATAAATCTGCTGGCATGGATGGCTGAAAGTATCTTTACAGAAAAGAAACAAGTCACTGTAGCCAATGTTATGTTTCTTTCTGACAGTAGCAAAAAGCTAATGTTCTACACATTATTATTAGGTATGTTGTTATTTCAACTAAAATATTACTTCTTAAGGCCTGTGAATATGGCTGTGTGGAGTACTTGCTTAAGTATGTGTGATGTCCTAGGTTCAATTCCTAGTACTATAAAAAACTCTGGTATTACTATTAGATATAGAATAAAGGTGTTTATTATGGATAAGAGCTCCATTTCAGGAGTGTGCTTATACTAGGATCACATACAATTCCAAACACAAAGTTAGTATTTACACCCTAAAGCTGTGAATTATTTTATCTTTTATTTAAACACTTTTTATTGTTTTATTTTTTTTTAAGACTCAACTGTGTGGCTTACACTAACAAGTTGCCAGAACATTTGGAGCCTGTAGCAAAACAACAGCACCACCCATTACCTGCAAATGAGAGCTGCTTCAGACGGGCATTGGATCGGGCTTCCTGGACTTTATCTGTCAGTGACTTCCAGGCATCTGAAAGGAAATAAAAGAAAACCATAGGCAGGAAAGAATTTGTGCTGACATGTCTTACTGCCAAACAGTGTGCATGGCCACTGGTGCAGAGAAAAACACTGCACCTGACTTCAGCATTGTTGTCTTTCTCCACGTCTCCTTCAGTACACGAGAAGCAGCCAGGAACACACTGTTCGCAGTGATTCCCTTTACCAGGGGCCTGAGGATATGCATACCTTCTGACTCCCAGTACCCTTATCCCTGATGCATTGCCATACTTGACCTTAAAATTAATTTAAAAAAGTAAACAGGGGTGGATGTGGCGGCAGCTGGATGTGGTTGTGTCTGCTTTTAATTTCACCTCTCTAGAGTTGGTGGATCTCTGTGAATCTGAGATCAGCCTGGTCTACAAAGGGAGATCCAGGCTAGCGAATAGTGAAACCTTGCCTCAACAACAAAAGTTAATTTACAAAAGAACAGGATTCGTTATGATCCCGTTTTCTTTTCTTTTTAATAGAGACAGTTTCGTAATGTAGGCTAGTTTGGAATTCAGTGGGTTGCCCAAACTAGCCTTGAATGTGTGCAATCTTCATGGCTCTGCTTCCAGAGCGCTGGGATTATAGATATGCCCCACCTCACACTCAGCCTTGTGACATTTTCATACACAGACATGTTCATTATTGTACTTTTAGAACTCATACTTTCAAATTTGTTCTTCCTTTATTTATTTAAACAGACTCCCAGCATTGCCTAGGCTGGTTCTGACTGAACTTCTGGGTTCCAGTCATCTCTGCCCCAGGCTCCACAGCAGGTGTGAGGAGAGCATGCACTGCCACATCCGGGTCTGAGGATCTCTGATTCTTCTCTCTACCCTCATATTGAAGGAGTCACCATGTCTGTCCACTGTTCCGTCCCTTCTTTTCCTATGTGTTTTTTTATTATTTGGCATTTCTACTACATCAATACACTTAATAAATAATAATTTCGTGCCTCCCAGTGTCTCTAGCTCAATGTTATTTTCTCCTTTGAGGTGTTGGGGATCAAACCGAAGAAGGCTTTGCACATGCTAGATAAGCATCTAGCATACTGATCTGTACCCCAGCCCTTTCTTATTTGTTCATTTTATTCTGAAAAACGCCCTGGTAAGTTGCACCAGATGCAGTTTAAGCCAGTCTTGTAAAGAGCTGCTACACCGAGCTTTCTGAATTTCTGCTTTTATTCTATTAAAAAAATTCAAAGATTGGGGCTGGAGAGATGGCTCAGTGGTTAAGAGCATTGCCTGCTCTTCCAA
>LOEQ01000252.1:284803-295649 GCA_001685075.1 Bramus lutescens | reverse complement strand
TGGCCTGCAGGCATACAAGCAGACAGAATACTGTATACATAATAAATAAATAAAACAAAAAAGTTCAAAAATCTAATGGTTTGTCACTATGGGCTCTCTCTCAAACTTGTGCCCAATTCACCTTCCAATTTTCCTTTCACTGTTCAAAAGCATTTTCCCATCCAAAATTACTCAAAATCAAAGTTTTTCTAACTTTGTTACATTGTCTCTGTGGAAAGCTCCCTGCATTCTTCTTCAGCTAATTCAAATTCCATTTCCCCTTAACTGGGTCTGCTGCTCTAGTCATCTTCCTGGGTTTTGGCCCTAACTCAGCCCATTGATCTTTCATTCCTTTCAACGTTCCAAGTACTTACAGCCTAGGCCTAGGGAGGCCTTCACTAGTTCTCCAGCAACTAATGAACATGTAACAAGCTAAGAGTGAACAAGAAAGTAAAATTCCAGCCTTTACTGAAGAGCTCAAGGCTAAATGAGTGAGACAGGACCATAACATTTGCATGCAGGGCTTTCTGCTGCAGGAGACAGAAAAAGCAGAGCTGGCAGTAACCAGGGGAGACGGGAAGGGACACTGTGGGCGCATGTGTGGGAGCACACTAGGAAGAGGGGCAGCACTGCAGGGGGTAAGCTGGAGAGAACAAGGAACACTGTGGGAGTGCACCTGGGGGAGGGGCAGCAGTGCTGGGGAGAGCAGCTCTGCTAGGTATGTAAGTGCATATAACCTGCAGCCCTGAACGCTTCTTAAGAGTGCCAGCTGCCTCATCAACAAGAGAAATGCCTCTTGTGCAGAGAAACAACTGCAACAAGGGCCTGATTGAAGCAGACTTAACTCAAGCCACTCACCTTCAATGCTTTCTGCACAGATCTGAAAGCCATCATCGCTTGAAATTTCAAAAACAAGTCCTTTCTTGGGCTTTTTCTCAGTGATGTTTTCCTTCCTCTTTTGTTCCTGCTGGAGCCAAAGCATCAGTGGTGAGCTGAAACTGCTCTCTTCTTCTTCCACTGCTTTCGGCTCTAAGGGAAAACAAGGGCCGTAGTATTTGCTTAAGCCAATGGGCATCGAGTGCTATGTGCAGAAAGCTCTACTCCAGTGGTTCTCAACCTGTAGGTCATGACCCCTTTGGGGGTCAAACCAGCCTTTCACAGGGGTAGCCTAAGACCATCAGAAAACACAGATATTTATATTACGACTCAATAGTGGCAAAATTAGAGTTATGAAGCAACAAAAACATTTTTTTTATGTTGGGGGTCACTACAACATGAGAAACTGTACTAGGGGTCGCAGCATTAGGAAGGTTGAGAACCTTTGTTCTACATGCATCACCCCATTTCTGAGGACATACTGTACCTCCTCACCAGTAAGAGCACGGAGGAGCAAGGAACTTGCCCTGGGGCACAGCTACCAAGTACTAAAATGGTGAGGGTGTGTGCTGTGTTATTCAATAGGTGTTTCTTTTGTAGCAGAGCTTCTGGTATAACAATGTAATCTTTTTTTTTTTTTTCTGCTCTCAATAGAATCAAGGCCAAGTCAAACCAAAGCAAACAAAAGTTACCTTTACTACAGGTGAACCACTGGTTATGTCTCAGATACTCTTCTAGGAACTTCACCCAGATTACCTCCTTGCAGTCCTCACAATCACCACTGAGACAGGTGTTATTATTAACCCCCCCCCACTTTTTGAGATAAGGTTTTACTATGTAGCCCTGCCTGATCTGAGCTTGCTATGGAGACTATGATGGCCTCAAACTCACAGAGATCAGTCTGCCTTTGCTTCCCAAGTGCTATGCTTAGAGGTGTGCTATCATAAGCCAGCTTGACTCCTTTTAAAGGTGAGAAAACTGACCTGGGTGTGGTGGTGCATGCCCATGACCCTACTGTTGTGGGGAGGAGGAAGGATGACTAATGCTAACCTGAGCTACCTAGAAAGTAAAGAGGCTAGCCAGGACAACACAGTGAGACATCATTCAATGTAATGCAATGAAAGAATGAATACATGAATAAACATGGGGAGGCTGAGGCAGGCCAAGTAAAAGTCAAGTTCATACAGCTAAAGTAAACATAGGCTCTGAAGCTGCCTGGTTCTAGAGACTGAACTCAGTCACCATGCCTGCCTGGAATCAGTACTCAGGCTTGACTCTGGATTGGTACAGTCCAAATCAAGGCTAAGCCGTTCTCTTCTGGAAAGTCACTTTTTTTTATTTTATTTTTTATTATTGTTTATTTACTTAATCTGTTTTTCTAAGACAAGAGCTCACTCAGGTCCAGGCTTAGCCTGGGCCTCAGTATGTAGCCCAGATTGTCTTCAAACTCATGAAAACCTTCCTGCCTCTGCTTCTGGTGTCAAGTGCTTGGGTTCTCTGTGCATACCATGCTAACTGTAAAGTGACCAAATGGCACTAGGCCAGGAAATACTGTGAGGTGCACATGGTTTTAGGATCGAATACCAACTACCTAAGGGAGATGGTTCTGGTTTCCAGAAGGGAATTTACCTTAAATTACCATCCAGATATGAGAAACAACCCAAGAGATAACTAAAGGTTATTGCAGCTACCTAAAATGTCACTGTCCTTAGAGCCAGTTTAACAAAAGAGGATCCACCTATGGCAGGTGATGACCGACCACGATCACGGAAGTTGGGAGAAAGGGCTGAGTTTTACATCATTAGTTAACTTCTTGGGACTGGGGTTGGTGTCTCTTTCGTCTAGAATATCAGGAGATAATACAGGTGATTCTTCTGTTTTTTAGGTTGGGACTTATGATGTAGTACAGGCTGCCCTCAAGCCCACTCAGCAGCACAAGCTTGCCTTGAACTCACAATTCTGTCTTAGCTTTTCAACTGTTGGAGTTACAAGCCATCATGTGTGGCTAACGCACGTGATTTTTAAACAGACCCGAGTTCTCTATTAAAGCCTACTGACCAACCAACATACCTGCATTTTCTTGCTCACTTGCTGGATTGATTGCCTGAATTTCTGGAAGAGTAGCCACTGGTCTGAAAGAAAAATAAAACCAGACATGAGAGGCAAGGCCAGCTGGTTCTCAACTTGAAGATAAAACTGTTCACGACCTGCCATATACTCTGTCAGCTATTTAAAACAGTGGCTAAGACAATAAGCATAAAGTGCTTGCAAATTTGTTTATTAGTGCATGGGGGGGGGTATGTACACCTGGATGCTGAAAAGCTCCTGCCACTGTGGGATCCAGAGATCAGACTTAGGTCAAATCTTAAAATTCTTATTTGTGTATAGTGCATGTGCTGTGACTGTATGGGTGCCCACAGAAGCTGGAGAGGCACTGGATGCAAACGAGGATGCTCTGTAAGAACAGAAAGCACTCTTAAGTGCTTCATCATCTCTCTGCCCTAAAACCATGCTTAGGAGACTTCTTCCCAAATATTGGCAGTAAGCATCTGATTCTGAGATTGTTATAGTAAGAAAAATGGAAAGACGCTTGTTAGGACAGTGTTGTATAATTCAAGTAAGTCAGCTGGCTTAACTAAAAACATGAGTAGGCTGCAGGAGCCAGTACACTACCTATTTTCAGCTTTTCAAATTTAATAACTCCTGAAGTAGCCCAAGTGCATACTAATATGCATCAAGTTAGCTAGTTAAGTAAATACTGTAGAGCACACACAGCACTGGAAGCAGCAGAGAAACAGCTGGAACACAGCATGGATACATGTCAAAAACAAGTGAAAATACAAGAACAGTAAGTACAGCAGCATCCATTTAACAAAAGTATGTACACATGCTTACATAAGAGTACACACGCACACATATCTGCAGAGTAAAACCAAATCATTAGGCTGGGGACATGGCTCAGTGGTTAATATCACTGGCTACTTTTCCAGAGGATCCAAGTTCAATTCCCAACAACCACATGGCAGCTCACACTGTCTGTAACTCCAATTCCAGGGGATCTGACACCCTCATACAAACATACATATAGTCAAAATACCAATGTACATAAAATAAAAATAAATAAATTGTAAAAAATTAAAAAAAAAAACCAAACACCAAACCATTACCAAAGGGACTTCCAGGGAAGAGACTGAGAAGGAGTGATCAGGACATACAGGAACCATCAGAAATCATTTAAGTAACTTTAGCTTAGAGAAAGGCAAAAAAGGGTAGGGGTAGATGGGCCACCAAGATGGCTTGGAGAGTAAAGTGACTTGCTGTGTGATCCTGATCACCTGAGTTTGATCTTTAGAGTCTGTGTAAAGGCAGGAGGAGTGAAATGGTCGTGCCAAGTTGTCCTCTGACCTCTACACATGTACTACACTAGTGCATGTACACATATACAGATAATAACTCCAACTACACTAGTGCATGTACACATATACAGATAATAACTATAAATCTAAGAAGATAAAAAATAGTCTACTTCATTTTTATTTTACAAGCCTGTCTGTATTTAGTTTTATTAAAACAAAATAGGATCCTTTTTTGGGGTGGGGGTGGAAGGTCTTACTATGAGGCCTTGACTGGCTTCAAATTCATAGAGGTCTGCCTGCCTCAGCCTCCCAGCACTGGGATTACAGACACCCATACCATGTGACGCCTGTCAAGAACTCTTCTGTCAACAAAACCAAACTCAGTGCAAATCAGGAGGAAACTTGTTTTACACATGGTGGACACAAGAGAGATCTGCAGCTCACCCCACAGGCTGCCCACACTCCTTCTTTGAAGGCTGTTCCACACCAGCTGCAAGCTGCTGCTCCCTGTCGGTCCTAGGCATCCTGTAACAGAATCGGTTGTATCTTTTCAAGAACCATCAACAAATACGCGTTGGACAGATAAAGTTCACAAGTCGGCAACAGGAACTTAGGTCACAAAGCTAGGAAGAGGGCACAAGGATTGTCTAGGGAAAGGGAAGTCTCCTCCATACTTTATATGTTATACTTCCAACAATGAGGTTTTTAAGAAAGAGAGGGCTTCAGGAGACTGTGCAGCAGGAGTCCTTGCCCATCAGAGAAGACTATCATTCTCTTGCATTCCCAAACCTCAGGGAAACAGAAACAGGAACAAATAGCAGCACTGACTAAGATCAAAGCAAAGGACAATCAAAGCCGTCACTCTCAGTCAAACCATTCACAGAGGAGCTGGTTTCTGCTCCACCCATCACTACCAAAGGCCCAGATGAAGAAAGAAACTCCCCAGGACCAAGTGAGCAGTGTCACACCCAGAGCACAGAACCCCACAGCTGCAGCAGAATTAGTCTGCCTATCACTCACCGTGTGGCTGAGGGCTGGGGGACTGGCTTGGCTTCTTGGTCTGGAATGTGTGCTTCAGAAGAACTGGACCGCAAATGGGAAACTTTGTGCTTCTTGCCATTCCCTTTGTCTAGGGGCAGCTGAATCCTTTTGACTTTTGGTTTTGGTTTAGTGGGACCTGGCACTGAGGAACTTGCTGACTGCTGTCCAGAGGATGGGGAGCTCCCCGGAGAGGTGGAGCTGGCTTGCTTAGCTGAGGGTAAAGCCTTGTTCTGCTCTAGCTTCACACCGTTAGGAGCGTCTGCTGTCTGGGTGAAGCTGGATGGCTGGGTCTCTGAAGCAGAGTCAGGATCCCGCTCCCGCTGTGAAGAGAGGATGCTGGTTTTGCCAGCTAGGAGCTGGTTCACTTGCTGCAGCTTATAGTGTTCTTCGGCCTCCTCAGAAGGGGATGTAGCTGTCATGCCCGTAGTCTGAGGTGAGGGGAGCACACAGATGCTAGATGCTGCTGTCATTGCAACAGCAGAAGGAGTCTGTGATGTCCCCAGTTGTGGGAACATTCCTGAACTTGGTGGTAAAGCCAGAGGTTGGTCCTGAATGCCCAGGCTCTGCTGGCTGGCTTTGATTAGAAGATTGCTTATTGAGCCAATGTCTGGGGTTCCAAGCAACCTCTGGTTGGTTAAGGTGACATGTCCTGGAACTGATGTACTACTTGTAGGGGTTGTTGTAGTTTGCATGGATACCACATTCAAGACGGAGGAACCGGATGCCAAGGCAGACACGGGCCCAGATGTGAGGTGGCTAGTATCCTGGCTTATCGTTGATGTGCCCGCCACTGTGGCAGCGGTTCCGCCCACACTCTGTGGTGGTAACAGGGGTGCCTGTTCAAAATACATGATGCCAGATTTAGATCTTTTTATGATGTTGGGTACAGTTCGGTGAGATGAAGTGTTAAGTGACCCCAAATCTAATAGATTGGGGTGGTTTGAAAGCTGGGAGGGGGTGAAGTTAATCAGTGTCATGTTAGAAACCACATCAGGAGGGGCAATGTTTGAAGGGGCACTAGAGGGAGCAAGCTTTTTATTCTTTCGAGTGTGTAGACGAGATATGGGTCTTTTCTTGAGTCCAGAGGATGGAGTGGCTACTGTGGTAGTGAGGTCTGTCCTCTGGTTGGCTTCTGAACCCAAGAGTTGGGGATCTGGAGGAGGTTGAACCCCAATAAGCAGGCCTGAAGGAGGACTGCTGATGTTGGGTGGGAAACTACTCTGAGTAGCAGCAGGGAAGGAATGTAAGTGCTGGTGATGAGGCATGGAGAGCAGTCCTTTGCTAGCAGGAGGGAACAGAGACTGAGAAGGTGGCAAGCTTGGATTTAGTCCTGCGGCTAGGGTGAGCCCACTTCCCATGGGCCCCAATACTGAAGTATTTGTCTCCATCACACTGGGCGCAGAACTAACAGGAGAAGTCAATTGGATTTTTTGGGTTACTCCATTTGGAAGAGTTTGGAGAACATAAAGTGGCTGCATGTTCTGGTTAACGACAATGAGTTTCTCAGTGGCTGGTTTCAGGTGGGGTGGAGTGGTCTGGACAGCTGCATTAGAGATCTGAGATGGGCCGGGGCTATCAGTAGAATTGGGCACATACTTCTGGTTCTGGATAGGAACAGTAGGAGAAACAGGTACCTGAAGGCCAGGGGTGCTACTGTTTCTAGTTAAATCCTGATTGTTGCCATGACCTTGTTCCACTGAACCACAGGGAGGGCTGGAGATATGATCTGCATCCATGTGTCCTTGGATGAAATGATCAGGAGTCATGTGGCCTTCAGGAGCAGGGTCTACTCCCGGACTCAGCAATGCTGGGTCACCCTCGGTGGAGGATACAGACTTTTCTGTCATAGTCACTCGCTTCTCCCCTGAATCTGAGATGACGGCCAATCTACTGGGATTCTGGCTGGGGACGGTAGGACTGCGGGTGGTCAGGACAGAGAGGTCAGATGGCAGCTCAAGAGGCAGCTCAAACTGCTCCTCTGCTGAGATGGAAGAGGAGACACTACTGTCCACAGGCTCTGTCGCTGGCAGCTGCTGAGAAAACACTTCAAAAAGACCCATGTCCTTTTCCCGATTACTGTCAAGACCCAGCCCTTCACCAAGAGTCAAGAGTTCAGAAGACGACGACTCTGGGCTCTCACCCAGAGCCTGCATGGATGGAGTGTTCTTTAGTACAAAATCCATAATGTCTGAAGGCAGGATGTTCCCACAGTCATCGCTGTTGTTATTGTCAGAGTCAGACTTGAGGAGCTCAGTGTTGTAGGTGTCCAGTAAGTTTTTGTCTGAGGGGGTGCTCGTGTGGACTCTGCGGCTTGATTCCAAGGAGGTGAACTGAGCTTCCAGGGAGTCCTGGCCCTGGGCTTTCACTCTGGTTCCGGAGTGGCAGTTATCCAGCTTGGGCTCATTTTTATGGCCAACAGTACTCTTAATGACATGCTCTTTGTCGGCAGCATCTTCAGGTCGATCAATCTTTAAGTTTTCTGTTCCATTTTCTTTACTGTTTCTTTTTGGAATCTGGCTGCTTTTCCTGGTTGTGGCAGTGACACTAGTATCACTCTCTGTCCCATCATCAACACCATCCAACTGTGAAATTTTTGGCAGATCACATTGTTCTTCCTCTCGAAATAAATTATGGGATGACAGCCGTTCCTCTCCACCAGAAGAAATCACCGTTCTGGTGAAGTTGTAATAGTATAAGTCGTCTTCATCGGAAGTGCTCAAGTCATCGGCTCCATCCACCTGTCCTTCTGCTGACCGCTTTCCTCGCTTTTTCCCAGTAGAAGTGCTGTAGAATGGAATGTCTTCTTCACCGTAAGACCTTACTCCATAGAGTGGGGTGAGCCCAAAGAACATATTAGACCTTGCACGGGCACTGCGGCGGGGGTAACGCCTCTTAAAAGAGCCATCCTCCTGAGGTTTGGGGCCATCTGGAATCATCAGGTTTCTGTCCTGTTCTGGAAGATTCTGATAGTTGTTACTTTGAGGGTCTTGGGATGAGGTATTATTGGGGCTCGGCTGAACATCTGAGCCAGCTCCTGGACTTCTGGAAGCGGAAACTGGCTCTGCTGGACATGCTGGTTCTATTTGTGCAGGGGAGCCAGGGCCACTTTCTTTTGGGGTATTTTTAGATTGATTCTCACTCTCCATTTTCAGAGGTGTCACTTTGACTGAGCACTTCCGGGGTGCCTGTAACTCCTTGGAAGATCCTTCTACTTGTGTGGATTGACCTTTAGGGACTCCTGAAATAGGAAGAACTTTATCCCCAATCTTATCAGATGAAACATTATTACATGGCCGTTGCCCCAGAAACCCAGGAGTCAAGACCTCTTCAACAAACCCTGGCTTCAGGTTTCCTTCCTCACCAGTTGTAATCTGACCAGGTTCCAAAGATGATTTACTGGAATGCTTCTCTTTGCAAGTCTCTTTAGAAGACTTTTTCCCTTTCTGTCTCCTGTCTCTAGAACTGGACCCTACATGTTCATGAAGAATGGATGGCCTGTGGCCCACACCAGAAAGCTTCAAGGTTTTGATTTCACCATCTTCATTTGTAGAAGGCTTTGCTGACTGGGAAGAATCTGTGTGCTGATCTCGATCATTCCTTTGCCCCCTCACGTGGAGTTGTGGATAGGAGAGAGTCTCTTTAGAAGAAAACGGCACTGAAGAGGGTTCAGCAAAAGTGCCGATTTTACTAATGCTTAATTCTCCCGCAGTGGTATTATGAACCTGTGGAACCAGTTTAGGAATTCCAGAGTAACCTGTGTTATGTGCAGATCCATCTGAGCTCTTGGAACTCAGAGTTCTGTTTTTCTCTCCCTTTAATGAGGAGCCCTTGGGTATCAAGTCTGAAGCACTAGAACGCTTTACTTCTGAGGATGAAGATCCATCTAAATGACTGTTTTTGGAGCCTCCAGGTACCACTGTCCTTTGTGATCCTGAAGTGGTGGGAGTGCTGTGCCCAAGATTAGAACTTGAATTCAATGGCCCTACGACACGATCTGTTGCTTTGGCACTTGACTCGGGATCTGTAGCAGTACCAAGGGTGGAGACTGAGGAAACACTATTCCTGGAGTACACACTCCCAGTTCTCATCGGAGACATTATCCGGAGCTTGGACCGCAGGGGTGACAAGGAAGAAGTACTATGCCGCCTGGAGCCAATGCTCCGAAGACCAGAGGAGAGTAAAGGATCGCCTACTGTGACGATTTCGTGAGTGGTTGGGGTAGGATTTCCTGAACAAGGGAGAAAAAAGTAAGAAAGTGGATCAAGCACAGAACAAATAAATGTGTTGTCACTAGTTTCAACCTTGTGGACATACCTGTTTATAGGCAACCTCTGGTTGGTAAAAGTCCCAAAGGTAAATTACCTAGGAGAATGGTCAACTGGGTCAGGGACATCCTTTACCTGCAGAAGGCAATGGCCGGCAGCCAGGAGACCTCTGTGTAGGGGAGTAGCTGGGCATTCGAATCCTAGGGACCTTTGAGATGACATGATAATAGCAGGAGCTCGAGGTCTGTGAATTAGGTCGGTCTGGTGATGGAGGACTTAGAATTGCAGCTGTACTTTGACTGTCCTTACATGAAGTTTCTGTGACAGGAAATAAAAACTCGTGACTAAAAGAGAGCAGTTCAAGTTCCCAACAGGTGAACTAATATCAAGGCCCTAGCTATGAGGACTGGCAAGCTGCAATGGGTGAGTGCTCAAGCTCAATGATCTGAGTCCAGTCCCTGGAACCCACAGCGGAGGGAGGGAACCAACTCCACAAGCTGTATTCCAACCCCTCGAGCATCCCATGGCACATCACACACACACACACACACACACACACACACACACAGACTGGCACACACACAATGCTATTACATAAATGCCAAGCTAGAAAAAAAGGCGGTGTTCTGAATTAAATTTTCCCCCACTTTTCCAATCACAGTGCATAGTCAAAAAACTTGAATTCAAGTCCCACTTGGACTAAAACCAACCTATAAATGAGGATGGGCTATGGGCAATGGTCCTATTGTCATCATGTTCCACCGTGCTATTGATGTCTGGCTCTACAACAGGTGGGCGGCATTCCACAATCTTGCATGTGTATACACAGCGCTTGCGAGCGTCTGTGGTGCTCCAGTACACCCGAGAACACCTGGCAAACACAAAGGGAAAACACAAGTGGAGGACAGATGCACAAACTATCATTCCCAAATTCCTCCCCACTGTGGATTCTCTGGTCTCAATGCAGAGAACATAGCTTTATTTCTTAGGTTCTTTAAAAAAAAAAAAAGACTTATTTATTTATTAGTATAGTATAGTGTTCTGCTGTCTGCATGTATGCCTGCAGGCCAGAAGAGGGCAACAAATCTCATCGCAGATGGTTGTGAGCCATAACATGATTACTGGGAATTGAACATCCATCTCTCCAGTCCCATTTCTTAGATTCTTAATAGAGACTATGATCCCAGTATGGTGATGTTAAACTTTGAGAAGTCCTTAATGTGTCTTAGGTTCTCAGGAAGTTGTATGACTTTTTTTTTTTTTAAGTACCAGAAATAGGGGCTGGAGAGATGGCTCAGAGGTTAAGAGCACTGACTACTCTTCCAGAGG
>LOEQ01000252.1:267086-283983 GCA_001685075.1 Bramus lutescens | reverse complement strand
GCCTATCAAAGGGGCCAAGGCAGTTTCTTTATTAACCAATGAAAGTAACACATAGACAGATGACCCTCCTACATCATAGGAAGGGCATTTTGATCATTTACTGTCAGCTTGTCAAATAATTTAATCAACACAAAAGATTATAAGTTGTTTGCTTTGAGACAGGGTTTCAGAATGCAGCCTAGGATAAATTTATGATCTTTCAGCTGAGCAGGGTAATACATGAGGAAAGATGAGTTTTAAGATAGCCTGTGAGAACTGGTGGGTTTAGGGAAAGGCAGCTACCAAGTATATCTCCACATTTAATGGCCCCACGCTTTCTGGGAGCCATGCTACTGGGCTAATGGACTTACTGGTATCCAATAGGAAAGAGCTTATCTTCACAGTCAGAGAGGTCATTCAAAATCCCCAAACAGTCAATTGTCATCGAGCCTAACCAAGGAAAAAAGAAACCACAAAGAGTATTATTTTGTAATCAAGGACCACAAAATGCACAAATAAACCAGTCTTCCCCATTAACGAAGGCCTGGGTCATACCAATCATCATGTGGATGTTTTCTGGTTCCAAGCCATTGAGGAACTTCCTCCGCAAGCTGATTCCTTCAAAATCCACAAACACTCTTCTAAAAACTTCAAATCCGTTCTCAGGAACCACCTTAAATGAAACCCAATGCTGCTGTTAATGGAGTGTCCCTTTATATGTTACATTCAGAATTCCAACTCCTGGAGGCAAAGCAGAGAACCTATCTCCAAATCACCCTTCTTTTTTACTACCACCTTCTGTATTTCTCATAAGAGATGAATTCCTTGGGATAGCCAAGAAAGGCAAAATTGAGTTGATCACCTTGTTGTTTTTCAGCATTTCCCTCTTAAATGTATAGAGAATTCAGAAGGTGAGGAGGAATCTTCAACACTTATTGTTAAACAAAAGTCAGAGCAGAAATGCTACAAACTCACCTCGCCTTTGATCAAGTCCCGATGCCGCTGACAATACACTTTTTTATCATCCAGAAAAACACAGTTCTTGGCTCGGGAACACATGAAATGGTAGTTGCTGGTGCAGGATGTGAGACAGCAACCCACGGTAGCTCCTGGCTTTTGGCAGAATTCACATCTCTACAAGTCCAGAAAGAACAGTCCTATTTAGACAGGCAGGCATTTTAAGACTTTTGCTATCTCTTCTATGACTTGCCCATTCTGAGCATCCCACATTCACTTTCTTGTTAGTCTGCTAAGCTACAGGGGAAACAACATGAACCACAACATAGTAACGAGGAAATTTAAACACTTAAATTGGAAATAAGTTATTCCTAGAAGGCATAGTGGGTTTATTAGACTTGAAACTACAAAGATCAATGTCAAAAAACATGCGCTTGCAGGAAAGTTGTTACATCTCAAAGCAACTCAGTGTTTACTAAAATTTTACTAGTAAAAAACTAGTTGCCTTAGGGTTACTATCACTATGATGAAACCTCATGACCAAAAACAGCTTGGGGAAGAAAGGGTTTATTTCAGTCACAGTGCCACGTAACAGTTCATCATCAAAAGCAGTGAGGACAGGAGCTCAAACAGGGCAGGAACTGATACCAAGGCAATGGAGGGGTGTTGCTTACTAGCTTACTGATCCTGCTTTTTCCTTTTAAGGAAGGAAGGAAGGAAGGAAGGAAGGAAGGAAGGAAGGAAGCTACCTCCTCCCTCCCTCCCTCCCTCCCTTCCTCCCATTGTTGTTGTTGTTATTATTTTTGAGACAGGCTTTCTCTGTGTAGCCATTGCTGTCCTGGGACTTTTCTGTAAACCAGACTGGCCTCAAACTCAAGATACTTATCTGCCTCTACTTCCCAAGTGCTGGGATTAAAGGTGTGTACTACCACTGCCTAGCCCTCAGCTCGGCTTTCTTATGGAACTCTGGATCACCAGCCCAAGGATGATACCACCCACAATGGGCTGGACCCTCCTCATCAATCACTAATTAAGAAAATGGCCTTATGGAGGCATTTTCCTCAATAGATTTCCTTCATTTCAGATAACTCTAGCTGTGTCAAGCTGACATAAACCTAGCTAGCATAGTTCTGCAGTATTAGATGTCATTGCTAAACTACCTTATTCTATGATTCAAAGACTCCATTCTCTAAGCCCTCGTCACTCTTACTCTATTAGACAGTCTGTGTCCTCTTGTCTGTTCTTCCCACAACCCACACATTCTCCTTTTATGTGTTATTTATCTACTGGCTAGGATCCTTCTGGTAACCTTCATGATCAAACTCTAGCTTCTAAACGTGACTGTTCTCAGCTGCTTTGACAACTTCCCATCTTCCTTTGTCCCCACGCACACACATGGGTTTATCTTGTAGAACTTCAGAACGTTGATTTAACTGGGCCTCTGAAATTGATGTTCCTCATACATTTGAATGATGCTCAAGTCAGATGATGCTTTGTTTTTCTATTTCTTTTTAAAAGCTTTTGTTTTTGATGACTTATTTATTTTTATTTCATGTGCATTGGTGTTCTGCCTGCATAGATGTCTGTGGGAGGGTGTCAGATGCCCTGGAACTGAAGCCACAGACAGTTGTGAGCTGCCATGTGGGTGCTGGGAATTGAACCCGGATCCCCTGGAAGAGCAGCCAGTGCTCTTAACTGCTCAGCCATATCTCTTGGCCCTGTTTTTGTGTTTCTTTCGTTTCCTTTTTCAAAGGATCAGACCTACAACACACACCAGCACTTACTGACAAGCTAATGACAACACTGTCAAGAAGGAGGGAGGCTGTATTCGTGCCCAGAACACTGAGTCCACTTCATAAATGTACATACTAAGTTCTTACCAGCTGCTTGCCCCTGATCACAGCCATATGCACATTCTTTAGTGATCCATCATCATCTTCAAACACTTCTGCTGACCACAAAGCACAATTCACATGTGTCCACTCATTTTGGCCGATGTAGAGCAGGCGGCCAGCATCCTAAAGAACATAATACCAAAGAAGTTCATATTAACTTTATCTCAGACAAGACACCTCAAGAAAGCAACTATAATTCTTTAGAGATTGAATCATAATCCAGTTTTCAATGTTTCTTCTATATTCTAATTATTTTTTTCATAAATTAAAATATTTTGTAATTCCATTGAAAGCAAAAGATCAATATATGAAAGCTTTATAAGTGTGCTAACTACTTAAAAAACATTTTAAATTCAATTCTCAGCTGGGTAGTGGTAGCGCATGCCTTTAGTCCCAGCACTCAGGACTCAGAGACAGGTGGATCTCTGTGAGTCCAAGACCAGCCTAGTCTACAGAGTGAGTTCTAGGACAGGCTCCAAAGCTACAGATTAGGAAAAAAAATTTCAATCCTCTCATACTGCACTAAAAACTTTTCTCCCGAAGTGCTTGTAGACTGAAAATTGAAGTAGGGCTTCACGTATGCAGATATTCTACTACTGACCCATATTCCCCAAACGATGCACTTTAAATTCTCAATGTAAAGGCATTAAATAAAGATTTTATATGTATTATTTCATTTAATCCTTACAACCATGCTAGGTTAAGAATTATTTTCTTGGGGATTGGAGAGATGGCCCAACAGTTAAGAGCATTTTCTATTCTTACAGAGAATCCAGGTTTGACTCTAGTACCCACATGGCAGCTCACACACATCTGTAACTCTAGTTCCAGAGGATCTGATGCCCTCTCTCAGGCACTGCATGCAGACATGCATGAAGAAAAGACATACATCTGTGTCCATACACATAAAATAAAAGTAAGAATTAAAAGAGACATGATCGTCTTCATTTTAAGGATGTAACTGAGGGTCATTGAGGTTAAGCTCTTGCCAAAGTTAGTAGGCAGGGAGGCACAGAATGAATTCAGGTAGTCTGTCAGAACTGGGGCTCTTGACCATTCAGTTACATTACATTAACCCAGGCTATATAATGTACAACTTCAGTTTGATTAAGACTTCATGAAATATTTTGAGGATTAGTTAGTTATCAATAAGTTCATTTAGAGTAAATCACCTTTTGAGGAAACTCAGCAGTTATTTAAAACTCTCTACCGCCAGGACTGAAGTTGGTTAAGAGCAGTTGTTGCGTTG
Source organism: Bramus lutescens (assembly GCA_001685075.1). Classification (NCBI taxonomy): domain Eukaryota; kingdom Metazoa; phylum Chordata; class Mammalia; order Rodentia; family Cricetidae; genus Bramus; species Bramus lutescens. The sequence goes on along the minus strand of LOEQ01000252.1, from coordinate 279,903 downwards.
CAAAGAACCTAGGTTCAGTTCCCAGCACCCACACAAGGACTCTCAAGCATCTATAACTCTAGTCCCAAAGGATCCCACACCCTCTTCTAAACTCCACATGTGGTGTGCATACATACATGCAGGTAAGACTTTCATACACATCTAAAAACTATCTAAAATATAAAGACAAGTTACCTCTAAAGCTAAGCACAATATTACTTGTCTATAATCCTAGCTACTAAGGAGGCTGAGGCAAGAGGATCAGAAATTCTCAACCAGCCTGGACAACATGGTAAGACCCTGTCTCAAAACGGAAACAGAAACAAAAACAACTCTAGTTGTCATAAACTCAAAAGTAAATACAGTTATCAAGTAATGACAAAGGACAAAAGGTTTAGCCAGGAGTAGTGGCGCATACCTTTAACCCTAGCACTTGGGAGGGAGAGGCAGATGGATCTCTGTGAGCTTGAGGCTAGCCTGGTCTACAAAGCAGATGCCAGGATTGTTACACAGAGGAAGTCTGTCTCGAAACACACACACACACACAGTTCACGTTAGGTTTTATTTACCAGGATCCATGTACTTACATTAGCACTGTCATCACCATACATCAGACACAGTGCACACTGCCTGTTGTCATCTATGCCCGGGGGTGGATTCAGCTCTGGACTGTCTTCTCGACTTCTATCAGTACCTTAGAACCCCAAAGACATGCTGTTAAAATTAGTAATACTATGGTTTTTTACAGGAGACTTCAGCTTAAGTAGCCTATAAAATAAATGTTTTTATTAGGTGTTTATAGTTGTGTTATCTGAAATTCCTTTCTGATATCCAGTACATTAAATTTAGACTCACAAAGCCAATCACTTGCATCTAGAAAGAGAAGGTAATGTCTACTCATTTTGATGACTTACTCAAGATCGGTGGTGTAGGAGGATGCAGAGGCGTGGGTGAGTCTGGTTCTCCAGGGCCTTTGGGTTTGGGAGCTGGAATGATTTTCTTCATTAGAGGAGGCTGCTCAGTGTGGCTGTTCTCCTCTCGCTCCTGCCACTGAGCATAATTATGGTCAAGTGAAGGTGGAAGCACTGCGTTGGGTAACATCCCACTGCTGGAAATAATCGATCAACAAGTATTTACTAAGGGCCTATGGCATGCCCAGCACCATACAAAATAATCAGCTCTTGATCAGCAGGTCTTGGACCCATGTATAAGCCCTGCCAGAATTTAAGAACAATTCACAGAGTTTGAAAACCATCTAACTATACTCAACACTTTAAAATTTTAATTTTGTTTGGAACAGGGTCTCACAATCTAGTCCAGGCTGGCCTTGAATTCCTGATCCTCCTGCTTTAGTCTTCCAAGTGCAGGGAGTGTGGGTGAATACGACCACACCCGTCTTAAATAACTATCTTAACATGTGACTTGTATGGCTGGGGATGGACCTCAGTGGTAGAATATTTGACTAGTATACACACACACACACACACACACACACACACACGTATATATGAGGTTCACTACCTAATACTGCAGTAGGGGAAAGACTGCATGCATAACTTTGGGTTAAATATCCAGAAACAATGATAATGCTACCCAAATACATAGGTTGTTGGAATAAAAATTAAAGGTTACATATTAAGAATCAAAAGCAAGGAAAGGCAGTTTGAACTAAGTAAACAGATTTTACACTAAGATCAATGACATGGTTCCAGCACGTACTGTCCACAATGTCACACTATGTCTTCTATAAGATAAATAAATGCAAATGTGAGGGAAAAAGCATCAGCCCACAACCAACACAAACATTATTTCTCATTTCCAAACTAGCACAGAAGACATCTCAGCTGCCTGATTTCTAGTATTAAAATAACCCAGAAACCCCCAGTCTGCAAACACGAGACACCTGGTTCTGGTCAGCCTCAGTCTACACACGAGATGCCTGATCTACAAGTCATTGGCCTCAATCTACACACGAGACGTCTGATCTGTTGTCAGCTACTGTTACTCACTTGTTTGATACTTTATTTGGCTCCCAAAATCTGGACTTTTTGACACTGAACCATGGAAAAACCCGCTCCATTTGCTAAAAGAAAACAAACAGAATTCAAATGAGAAGATCCATGTAGAAACCAAATAAAACCAATCCCAGTCCAGTGTTTCAGTCTATCTGAGGATAATTTCAGACCAAGGCAAAGATCATCCATGTTAGTAACCATACCAACTTCCCAATCTCCTCCCAAAGAATTAGAGAAAAAATTAATCCCACCACATCGTAAAACAAATAACAGAAGAGAAAGAAGTATTCATAGGGCCATTACAGATAGCAAGCATTAAAAATATCAACTAATGGTCAGGCAGTGGTGGCACACGCCTTTAATATCAGTAATCAGGAGGCAGAGGCAGACAGATCTCTGTGAGTTTGAGGCCAGCCTGGTCTATAGAGTGAGTTCTAGGATAGCCAGGGCTATACGGAGAAATCCTGCCAAAACCAAACCAAACCAAGCCAAAAACAAAAACAACCCCCCATTAACTATTAATCTCATTCACCCGGATAAAGAAAGACTTGACCATGCTGTTGGCTTTCTTAATTTCTGGCTGCCCTCCATCTGAATTAATGGCTGCTTGAATGATCTTCACAATATCATCACTGAACTCCAACTGTATACAAAAATAAAACATTAATTATTCACGAAACAGTACTGTGCTCTCAAAACCACTTCCTCCTCCCTCCATCGTCACCCAACTCAGGAGCTCAACAGAAAACCCACAACCCACTTTACTACAGTGTAATTACTCTCTGAGGCCTTTTAGGATTCAGTTCACAATTAACTTGGGACAATCAAGAGATGTCAGGCTAATAATGCAAGAATGCAAACAAATTGGTTCTGTCATGTAAGTGACCAAAACAGGCTCCTGGTTTTCTATATTCGTACTCAAATGAATAAGCAACTCAATAGCAAGTAAGAATGACACAGTGAATGAGTTTGCTCTATAAATTCTTAAAACATTAAGTTTATGGTACCGCTCTACAAATGAATAAAGAAGGCCCAACATTCAGATCTAAGCTTACAAAAGGAGACACATTAACTTCACATTAGCATTTTCCTTAAGCAGTTTGGTGCTTCCTTGTAACATAAAAATGATTTAAATAACTCAGGAGAGTCAACTCAAATAATGATTCAAATAACTCAAATAATAATCATCACCCTTCTGAAACACACAGTTGAAATAACTCATATTCTAGGAACCTGAGGCTACATATAACACCTATATAACAACACATATTATTCCGAAATTTACTTATACCCAGCTGTACACCCAAAGAGTCAAGGAGACTGAAAGAAACACTTGAAACTTGGTCACATGCTTGAGACATACCACAGACACATAGTTGCCCTGGTCCATTTTCCTCTTGACTCCTTCCAGGTCTAGGGGCTGCTGCTCATCCTGCTTGCTGACCTCAGTGAGAACTGGAGGATCCGGCCCTTCTGGGGAGCTTCGGGAAGGTATGCTCTCCTCTGTTTCAGGGTTTAAGTCTGGAGGCTTGGCAGCCTGTGGCAGTAAAGAGGTTTCTGTTATCTGTTATCAAACATCAAGAATGAGGCATCTGTGCACATTCTATTAAGGTTAGGAAGATGGCACTAGAAATAGAGAACATGAAAATAACCAGAGATTTCTTATCTAGAGAAATTAAAAGTGGTCCTATTTTCTAATGGCCTGTCTAGGATAACAGTAAGCACTGTGCTCAATAATCTGTAAAAAGGCCAAAACTGTCCAGTTCTTGGAGTACACCAGACAACCATTTATTTTCCTTCTCCAAAAATGGGACTTTAGGGGCTAGAGATGGCTCAGTGGGTAACAGTGTGCCACCGGCCTGACAACATGAGTTTAATCTCCAAGACCCAAAATGTAGAAAGAGAATTGAATTCTGCAAACCACAGCATATGCACACGCACACACACACACAAAATAAAACATGATAAAAATGATTTAAAAGCTGGGACTTTATACTGAAAGATGAAGTAGCACCTAGCTCTGCACTCAGGTGATACACTCACTCTCCCAGGGGGACTGCTTACATTCTTAAAGACCACTTTGTAAATGAGAAATCCACAAAGGGTTCTTACGCTGCTTGCCAAAACTGCCTTCAGACTCAGGTCTCCTTAGCCCTGACTCTTCAGTCAGAATTAGCTTTCTCCAAGCAGCAGCTCAGATCAGGCTGCTCTCTTGTAGTCCTTTACTGAATCTCCATCAGTAACAGCAGATGAAGCCCAAAGTTCCTTCGTTTTTGTCTTTTGAGATGGGGAATTACTTATTCTGTAAAGCTCAAACTCACAGCAACAGTCCTGCCTCTGTCTCCTAAGTGCTGGAGTTACAAGCATAACCTACCACACAGGACCAGACAGCTTAGAAGCGAGGCCTCTGAAGATGCACCCACTTCCTATTTCCTCTCCACCAAATGTCCTACTCTGTTTTTTTGTGTGTGTTTTGTTTTTAGATTTATTCATTTTATTTTATGAGTGTTTTGCCTACATGTATTATGTGCACTATATGTGTGCTTGGTGCCCAGGAAGGTTGGAAGAAGATAGTAAATGCCCTGGAACTGTTGTGAGCCACAGTGTGAGCACTGGGAATCAAACCTGGGTCCCCTGCAAGAGCAGGATGCATTCTTAACTGCTGAGCCGTCCCTCCAACCACAAGGTCCTATTCTTAGCTCTAAAATCACTAATGTTATGACCAAGAGAAGAAACTCTATAAAAAGTAAATGAAGAATGAAGCAAAGCTAAGCAGAAAACAGAAACAGCCTTACTTCATTAGTAGTTAAACCACCCAAGATCAAGTTCTCAGAACAGAAAGGTCCTCTGGCCCACCTGGCGGTAGCGAAGCAAGTGACTGGTAGTCCGAGAATTCAACAAGGCCGTGAGAACCTGCTTCAGGGACGCCTGAAGCTCCTTCTCCAGCGCCAGTCGCCACTCTGCAGGGTGCCGCTCAGTGCAGTTCACACAAGTGTAGGCCACACTTTCTGGCAGATTAGACAGAATCTCATACATCTCATCTAGGAAAACAAAACCGAACAATGAGGGGTCTCGAAGGGCAGGAGAGAGAGAAAAGCTAGCTCTTCCACTGACCCACAGAGCAGCACGTTAGGATCTGAGCTAGGCTAGTCATATCTCTTAGAGCCATGGTTCTCAACCTTCCTAATGCTGTGACCCTTTAATACAGTTCTCATGGTGTGGTAACCCCCAATTACAAAGTTGTTTTGCTGCTACTTCATAACTGTAGTTTTGCTATTGTTATGAATCGTAATATAAATATCTGTGGTTTCTGATGATCTAAGGTGAACCCTGTGAAAGGGTTGTTTGACTCCCAGAGGGGTTGAGACCCACAGGTTGAGAACCATTATGTTATAGTATATCCACATTCTGACCCCAAAAGAGGATATTATTAATTAACACAAATCAAACCAAGAGGTTTGGGGAACCAATAGGGTTTGGTGCCCAGAAATGTAAGTGCTTAAGAGAAATGAGCACAAATGAAGTAACACTGCTGTGACAGTTCATCTTCACGACCGATTTGATAGGACTCTGGCTCACCTAATATACTAGGTGTGTCTGGGAGAGGGTTTCTAGAGAAGTTTACCTGAGGGGGACCCACCCTCAATGTAGGTGGCATGTGATCCTATGGGCTAGGGTCTCTAAATGGAATATAAGAGGAAAAGGCGAAAGCTTTCTGGCTGGTGTCACAGTGCCTTCCCACCATGATGGACTGCAGCCCTCTAAACCACGAGCCAGAACAAAGCCTGCCTCCCGGGAACTAGTCACAGCAGCGAGAAGCCAGTATAGCTGCTTATTCTGGAGACTAAACGCTAAACTACAAAGAACCCAAATGACACCCCACAGTCTTAGTGCTGTACGTGCAGCACTATAGAGAAACTGAAAACAACAACAAACGACTCCGACCTGCTGTACCTGAGAGACTCTCACACTTGGCGTGGACCCACCGATCGCACTTCCCACACTTGTGAAAACAACAACAAACGACTCCGACCTGCTGTACCTGAGAGACTCTCACACTTGGCGTGGACCCATCGATCGCACTTCCCACACTGCATCATCTTGCTCTCGTAGTCGTCGTCATCGTAGCACTTGTCACAGAGAGGGCAGAAGTTTCCTGAAAGCCAAGGTTACGCAAGGCTTTGGCCCACACCAACGTTCCCAAAGTCTTTGGATTCCATGTGTTACCCTAGTCTAAACCCCACAGTCCTCTGGAGTCACTAATGAATACCAGCAGAGTGCTTACACTGGATGGTCACACATCTGCGGTATCAAGACAGCCTGAGCTCCTAGTGCATTCACAGAAAGCTTCGAATACACCACTCAGTCTCTTGAGACATCTCTAAGTGCCATGAGGTAGACTGTAATGAGAACATAACAAAAAGACCTGAGGCTGGGTGTGGTGGTGTACAACTGTAACTCGAAGACAGAGGCAGAAGGATTAAGGTTTAGCACTAAAGATGTGCGTGTTTGGGGGGGAATCAGAAAAGACACCATCTCTTTTAAACCTAATGTTTGGGTTTTAAAGAGGTAGTAACACGGGAGTAAGAAATAATTTATTTAAATTTTTTCCTTATCAGGTCTCAAAGAAAGCCAGGACAAGACTCACTCTACCTATGCCTCCTCCCAACCTTCCATCTTAAACCTCTCTAGCACGGGGGCTGGGTTTCATTTCTTTCCTCCCCCCCAGCTTATTTCTATATAAACCTGCCAATTCACCCATGTGTTCTTTTGGTCCTCAGCTCTTGGCTTCTTTGCCCTCTTGGTTCTTCCCTCTCTCTTCTCTCGCCCCAACCCCAGCTCAGTCTGGACTCTTCCAGATGCCTCTGGCTGTACTTTCTCCCTCACATCTACAATACTCCTTGGCGTGGTCAGGTCCTCATTTTCACTCACTCTTTATTCTTCTGGAGGCTTTTATATTCAGAGTTCAGACCAGCACTTTTTTTAAAATATAGATTTATTTATTTATTACATGTAGTGTTCTGCTTGCATGTATACTTGTATACCAGATCTCATTACAGATGGTTGTGAGCCACCATGTGGTTGCTGGGAATTGAACTCAGGACCTCTGGAAGAGAAGCCAGTGCTCTTAACCTCTGAGCCATCTCTCCAGCCCCAGACCAGCACTTTTTAAGACTCATTTCTAAGTGTAACCTTTATAAATCTGACTGACCAATGTATCCCTTGTATTTTTTTCCTACTTAATAAATATCTTTAAGTATATCTGTTTACTTTATCTAAAGTATCCTATGCTGGGGGTGGAGGCAACTTGCAATCCCAACATGGAGAAGGGAACAGTGAGACAGTGACTCAAGACAAAGAAAAGAGAAAAGGAATGACAGTGACTTCTTATCACCTTTACTGCAAGTCATTAAGACTGTGGGGTGAGTGCATTAGCTGGAGTCTTTTAGCAGTTATTTTCTGCCAAGCTAAGGACTGTACCCAAGGCCTTGCAATCTCTAGGCAAAAACTCTACTGGCAACACCCCAGCTCTCCCCTGCCCCTTTACTGTTTATTTCAAGATAGGTTCTTGCTGAGTTCCCAGGGCTGGCCTTGAACTCCTGTGCCATCAGGTCTGACTTCCAGGGTAATTACTGAAATGAAATGCTGAGACACCACCTGAACCCCTTTCTGAAGTCTATGTTAACCAAAATTTGGCTCCACTGTTTCGGAGCAGCTGTTTCTAGTGAGCATAATAGAACTCCCCCATGGCTCTTCCTACAGATGTTAGAAAGAAGCTCCAAGATGGCTGTCCATGCAAATAAAGAAGCAAGAAGCAGAGGATGGTGGCCACATTCTTAATCCCTATAGTAGGAGCTGAGGTATGTGGATCTCTGTGAGTTAAAGGTGACTCTGGTCTACACAGAGAATTCCAGGACAGCCAAAGCTACATAGAGACCCCGTCTCAAGAGAAAACAACAAAACAAACTAGAGATAAAAAGAGCAAGAGCAGAACACTTGTCTAAATCACATCTGTGACACAGTGAGCAGGGCTTTCCACTTCCTTCCACTTAGTCCCCCACAAACATCATCACTAGGTACCTTTAGCAAAGAGTTTGGCACAATCATGGCACAGTGAAAAATCATGAGACCACTGTGCATCCCACCCTTTGCCTGGAGTCGTGGATCCACAGCTCTTGCAGCGAACACACTTGGTGCAGATCTGGAAAAGAGAAGGCATTCATTCAGTAGGACTTTCTTAGGCTAGTGTTGTTTGTTATTTAAAAAGACTCATGCAGCTATTCCTAGATTAGATTTCTTTGATGAAATTACGTTAAACAATCGCTCCATGGGGGACTAAAGCAGGGGATACTGTTGCGAGCCACTAGCCTCACCCAGCCACCACAATACTTGCGGAGTTAGCACAATGTGTTGTACCCACCCACACTTTCTTTTTCTTCGTGGGTTTGGTGGGGTAGTTTGGTCCCAGGCACTCAGGGTGATAGCTGTTTCGGCACTTGTTACACTCCAGGAGCTGCTATAGGGAAAGACAACAGCAAGAGAACACAAATCACACTGCCTTCATTAGATCCTGTTCCCAGCCTCTGACTAAGACACTTTAGATTTTGTCATGCATTGCTCACTCCCTAAGAAACAAAAGAGGCTTATCCTCTCAAAAGTCACTCAGTAATAAGTAAATTTATCAGACAGATTTTACTTATTTTTGGATTTTATTTCCTAAAGTCATTTTCTGCTATTTCCCAGAAATTAAAAGAAAAATCAAGAAGTTATCTTCACACAGACAGAGAAACTGTCAGCGGAGATAGTAATAACAACACGAAATCCTGGTGCAGAAGGCGGGGATGGGAGTTCCACTACTGCCATTACTAGGTCTTTTACCTTTGTAGCCTGATGCTGCCTTCCACAAACATGGCAGAATTTGCAGCGGCGACAACACCAATTTTCCAGCTGGTCCTCCAGAGGGCGCTCATTTTCCTCTAAGCAAAACTTGTGGAAGGGTTCACAACACACTTGGCAATACACAAACTGCAGCAAGAAGATCAGAAAAAGGGTGTAACCAAGGTCCAGAAAGAAATAATAGCTACATACTGTAGGTCCTAGGCATCCACAGGTGATAATACCATTTCCCAATGTACCAAAATGTGAATCCTGCAGTTTAACTGCACACCCAACCTCCCTTGTGCAATGTACACAAATTTTGTCTCATAGCCAAAACTATTAAAAATAAGCTTAAGCTGGGTGTGGTGGTGCATGTCTTTAATACCAGCACTCAAGTGTACATACCGCAACACAGACACACACACACATTATTTTTAAAAATAATGAAAGCTGCCAAACAGTGGTGGCACACGCCTTTAATCCCAGCACTCAGGAGGCAGCGTTCTGTGAGTTCAAGGATACCCTGGTCTACAACAGCTAGTTCCAGGGCAGGCTACAAAGTTACACAGAGAAACCCTGTCTCAGAGAAAAAACAAAGAAAAATAATGAAAATAATATTTAAAAAAATACAACCCCCAAAATAAAAACAAAATACAAAGTACAACCCAAAAACAATAAAAACAAAACTGTTTTATTACAGGGACAAGTGGTCAAGCCTGCAATTAAGTGCCAGTGATGCACCAGGATACAGTCATAGAAGCACAACGACTTGTTTAAAACTAGCTCACAGTTTTTAGGAAATGGACACACACACACACACACACATATATATATNTATAGTGAACACACATTTCATTCTTTTACACTTGATCTGAGCTGAAAGACTGGGAATCATTTTGTATTTTGAAAAAATACATACATATAAGCAAAAAGCAGAAAAAGGACTCTATTCACATTTGGAGAATCTGGGCGGAGGAGGTCCACACACCCCCACCCCCGCTCAACTTCAGCAGTTTTCCTGTTAAGTGTGGCCTGAAATGTGTTACCATGAAAAAAATTTAAGTGGAAAAAATTCCTCAAGCAATGATCATAATTTGCAACAGTGCAGGTCACTCGAATTCTTTTTTTAAAAGACTTATTTCTTCGTTTGTGTAGTGTGTTGGTATGAGTGGATGCCAACTGTGTGTGGGAAGCCAGCAGAGGCCAGAATTAGACACTGGATCCCCTGAAGCTGGAGTTGTAATGAGCCACGTGATGTGGGGGCTGGAACTGAACCCTGTGTCCTCTGAAGAGCAGTAAGCCTCTTAACCACTGAGCCACCTTTCCAGCCTCTAATTCTTTCTTTTCTATTCATCAGGATTTTACGCCATGGCTCTGGCTAGTCTGAAATTCACAGGGATCCATCTGCCCCTCTGCCTCCTGAATGTGGAGATAAAGCTTATGTGCTACACACTGGCTCTCCAAGTCTTCTCTATTTCATTTCATTTTTATCTTATTTTTTGGTTTTTCAAGACAGGGTTTCTTTGCATAACAGCCCTGGCTGTTCTGGAAGTTGCTCTGTAGAGTGGCTTTGTAGGGTGGCTTCAAACTTACAGAGATCCACCTACCTCTGCCTCCTGAGTGCTGGGATTAAAAGTGTCTGCCACCTCCCAATTCTTTTTAAAATAAGGAATTCTAAGATTACTATGCAAAGATAAACACAATTTAAATTGAACAGTTATGCCCTACAAAAGAAAAACTGCTTCATCGCAGAAGTCAATGACTGATGTACAAAAGGAAGCATTTCTTGTGGGTGGGGAGGGTTTGGATGCAAAGCACTTGGTTTTGAAGGAAGAAGCACAGAGTAGTCTAGTCACTGCCACCTGCAGACTGAACAGTCTCCATCTCTGCTATGTCTGAAGCAACCCCAGCACTTAAAACAACCATATGAACAATGTTTTTGTCATTTTAATGAATTATATTTATCTTTTGTCCATTTTCTGCAGTGTATTTTTCCATTTCTTAATAACTGCTAAGAGCTTTTTATATTCACAGATATTCAATATAAAAATTAATAGTAACTTGTTTTTATTCTAAGAGAAAAGAACTTTAATAAATATATTAAAGAGATGAAAATATTTACCACTAGATTCTTTCTTAAAATTTCTAAAAATTAAAAAAAAATTCAGTAGCTGGTTTAAGCAAGGGGACAGTACCTGCTAACTACTAACAAAATGAATAGCCATTTCTCTGTGCACAGCACAGTGATCCACCATCACACAGGAGACAGACAAGCAGGACACCTTACCTCTACGTGCCCACTACTAGCACAGAGAAAGCAAACTACTCTCGGTGTTATGGGGACAGAAGTCAAGATCCCTAAGCCTCCCATCTCCCACACATTTTCTGCTTCACAATCTTCCTGTGGAAAAAGAGAAAAAGAAAGATCACTTAGAAAAGCTTTACAATGGCAAAACAATGACAAAAAGCATAAAAACAGAATGACACCAGAATGCCAAGAGTATTTATTTTGCTTCCATTAATCCAAAAAGAATGGTTGCTTTTAAAAACTATTAACTTGGCCAGACAGTGGTGGCATACATCTTTAATCCCAGAGCTTGGGAGGCAAAGACGGACAGATCACTGTGAGTCTGAGGACAGCCTGGTCTACAGGAGTGAGTTCAGGACAGCCAGGAATACACAGAGAAACCTCTTGCCTCAGAAAACCAACTAGGCTCCCGTACTTGAACCCATCTGTTAACTGTAGTTCTTATTCATACCTCTAGTGGGTGATGTTTCTCTTTCAACACACACCCTTTAGGTCATACTGCTGAAAAGGCATGATCACTAAACTCTTTACCTTAAAGTCCACTCTGATCCTGTGAACTCCATCTGCTGGGATTTTCTGCTTAGAACTGATGCCATTCGCAAGAGGGTTGAGGATGTTCAAAGTGCCTGCATTCTCTTGCTTATTTACTGGAGGTGGCTTCTCCTTAGACATAAAATAGATGTAGAGAAAAAAGTCACTATCCTCACATTTTTAACAGATTGGAATACAAATGCCAATTCTTAGCTATGGAAAACATGTCTCAGAATTAGCATTCTATAGAAGAAGAGAGGGAGCTAGGTGTGGTGGCTCACTTTAGATGCTGAAACAGGAGGATTCTTGAGAGTTCAAGGCCAGTTTAAGAGTTACAGAGTGAGTCCCTATCTCAAGAGAAAGAAAGGATAATCTTCAGAAAATTCTGAAGTTCTCTCCATCCACAATAAAAGAAACAGTGGGCAGAAGTAGGGATTGCTTTTATAAACAAATGTTCTTTAAGTACTCAGAGGGCAAAACTCAAGGCAAATAGCTGTTAGAATAAAACTGCTGCCCAGACTACAACATGCAAGGCCACCAAAAGAAAGGCAAAAGAGACCAGAGAAACAAAACACCGACCAAACAAAAATGGCTAAAGCCTACACCTTAATTCTGTGAGATGCCAGAGTCATCTAGAAAGAAGCAGAAGACCGTTTTATTCAGTCTGGAGAATGTCACGGTCAAGGCTGTTCCCTACAGAACGGAACAAATACATCCCCAAGGAATCACAGAGTCAGCTCTCCTCTTACCTTGTCTTTTGGTTTTTGTTTTACAGGGATACTTGGGCGGGGGGCCACTTTTTTCTGCTTGCTTTGCTCTGGACCTAAAGGATTCAAAAGAGATTCTGGTCTGATGCCAGCAATGACTGCTTTCAGACCAAATGAAATGGCCTGTGGAGAGAGGGGCAGGCGAATAATCTCTAGACCTCAAGGAGGAAAACATAGCAACATAGATAATCTAACTTTCCGCTTTGCATCGGGTTTTACTGTAACATAACAGTAAAGAATCCACTTCCTTTAACAAAGAGGTGCAAACAACAAGGATGCAAGCATTCAGGCCCCGACAGCCTGTGTGAGGCACTTGGGCTTCTTGGCTGGCCTGCTAC
>LOEQ01000252.1:254805-267074 GCA_001685075.1 Bramus lutescens | reverse complement strand
GCCTTCAGCACTCACCTGGCTCTGGCGGTGGAGGCTGCTTTTTCTTGGGCTCACTTGGAGTGGTCTTGGGAACTTCTTTTCTCTGCGGTGCTGCTGTGCTGGGAAGCTGAGGGGAGATGATTGGCGCTGGCTGGGAGACCTGCTTGCTGGACTTCCGGGAAGCTGGAGTGGTGACCAGTTTGGGTTCAGGTGCAGGCGCAGGGGCACTCCCTTCCTCACTCTTTTCTTCCACGGGCTTGCGGGGCGGAGGCTCACTGCTGCACTTCTTTGGGGCAGGCTCCTCCCGTGCTGGTAGGGTAGTCTTCTGACCAGAGTCCACAGAGCTCTTCACAACAGTGCTTTCTTTGTTTTCTTTCTTTTCAGTGGTCTTAGACTTCTTCTCTTTCTTCTTCACAGCTAGGAGAACAAACAAGATCATCTATCCATAAGTGAGAAAAGTTTCAGGGTAAAGAGAAACACAGAGAGATCTCTAACAGTCTCGTTCTCAGTCTCCTGCAGCCAAAGCTGGCGCTCAAAGTCTCCACAAAGTTGAGGCCATGTTGAGTAGGTGATGCAGAGATATTTTATTGCTCTAGGAAATGAGCAGAGGTGTATTTTTTTACATGAATTTTAAACAAGTTTCTTAATTATGGAAAATTTCAAGCATACCCCATATAAAAAGAAGAGTCAAATGAACCCCCATGTACCTATCATCCAGCTTCAACAACCACCAACTCCCCGGGAGAGAGCAGTACTTTAAAAGAAAAACAAAAACAAAAACAAACACCTAGTATTCTCTTTACACTGAATGTGCACAGCTGTATGACATTAAAATACAGATGCAGGAGGCCTTTCTCACCACTACCTTTAGCTTGCTTCTGTAGGTAGGCTTTGGAAGGCATCCACTGGAGGTTCTGACATTTTCTCATCCTAGGATAACAAAGGATAGTGTATAAAACACATTGCATTTAAAAGAGAAAAAATTTAATACATGCTCACTTATCTGCAGAAAACTGTGAGTCGCTATTCAGGGTCATTTGACAGAACACAGATTACTTATTCCTCAGGTTAATCTGAACCTTTAAAATCTTTGGGTCAGCAGTTTTACCTACCTTTAGGATCTGAAAGGAGCAAATGTCATATTATCTTTGAAATGGGACTCACATTTCTTGTAATTCAATATGGACTTGTAACCCACACAGGTTATCACTGATTCCCTCCTGCCTGCCTCCTGTCCTTCCTGTTTTGTTCTGAGACAGGGTCCATATAGCCCAGGGTACAAAGTATAGCAGAGGATGATCCTGAAGTCTTGGTCCCCCTGCCGTGCTTCTCAGGTGCTGGCATCAGAGTGTGCACCTGCCAGGATGATCAGTATTACTTAGTCACGTAGTTACTGCTCTCTCATGGGACTCACTATTCATGTTCACAAGCAGCAACTACAAATCGCCAAGTCCTTTGCTACTAAAAAAACTATAGCTGCATCTCACGGCTTTGATATATTTTACCCTAGTTTAGATCTAATGAAATTTAAACCTAACTTGAATACCCCACCTGCACTGAATCCATCCTCAGATCAATATCCTCCTGGCCCCAAACAAAGGTTCTATTTTTGGAACTGGGGAGTGACTATCAGGTCTCATATGTGTAAGGCAAGCAGTCTGCCATGAGCTAAATGCCTTGCTCACATCAAATCCAGCCACCTGAAAATGGAGTCTGTGCACCTTTTTACATATGTAAATTACATTACTTCTTGTCTCTGAAGTATCTCAAGACAAGATTCTTAAGTTCAGAAACCAAAACATGTAAATTTTTTTGAGATATTCTCACGGAATAATCCAAACTAATCTTGAACTCATTGCAACCTTCCTACCTCCACCTCCCAAGTGCTGGGATTCCAGGCATGAGCCTCCACACCCAGCTTAGAATTACTTCTTGTCTCCTAGAAACTATAGTCCCTGAGTAAACAACAAAAAATGTCAACTATATTTTATGTTAATAGCTTTAGTGTCATTCATTTGGTAAATATCTCTTGTGCCAGGCACTGTGTAGGAGGCCCCAGTTGCCAGAATTTGTGTTTATACAAGTCTCCTAATACATTTAAAAAAAAAATCATTCCAGATGGCAGAAAGTATGCCCACAAACTGACTGGAAAAGTAGAAAACTTTAAAAGTCTGTATCAAAACCTCCGTATGTTGGACTGAGAGTATAGCTCTATGCGAGCACTGAACTAGCTCATTTGCAGGCAATGTTCAAGCCCCAGCACTGACCGCCCTACCCACAAAAACACCCGTATGAATGAAAACATTTTGAAAGAGTAAGAAAGTCATATGTAGTGTTACATATCTATAATCGTGGTACTGGGAAGCGGAGGCAGAAAGATAACAAGTCTGAGGCAGGCCTGGAATGTATATGGAGACCTTAATCTCAAAAGCCAAAATGAAAATGAAAATAAGAGTCCAGAGATTTAGGCAAAAATGTCTCCAGTTTCCTGAATGCTATAAAGCTAAAAGTGACTCCAAGTGTTGGGAGACTGCTCCGTGGGAGGAGAAAACAAGAAAAGGCTATGCAAACATGAGGATCTGAGTTCAAACCTTTAGCATTTATGTTAAAAATCTGAATGTGAAGCCAGACGCGGTGGCCCATGCCTTTACTCCCAGCACTCGGGAGGCAGAGGCAGGCAGATCTCTGTGAGTTCAAAGCCAGTCTGATCTACATCAGGACAGTCAGAGCTGTTACAAAGAGAAACCCTGTTTCAGAAAATAAAAATAAAAATAAAAACATGGCCCTATATGGTTGTAGTCCCAGTGTCAGGGTGGCTCTGGAGCTTCTTAGCCACAGGCTAAGTTCATGACAAAACCAAGAAAATAAAGCAGAAGAGTGCTAGGGTAGGACCAAACCACAGAACACACCTTCCTCCTGGCCGCTGTACATGCATGGAAGGATGTATACACCCCCCCATGATAATAATAATTAATAGTAATTTCAGTCAGTCAAAAAATATCCTATGCCTAAATTTGTCAAGTTTTTAAAGTATTATTTTATTCTGTTTAATATTTAAAAATTTTTATTTTACTATTTTATATGTATGGGTGTTTTGCATGTATATATGTATGTGTACCAAGGACATGTCTGGTTCCTATAGAGACCAAAAGAGGGTATCAGATCTTCTGGAACTAGTGTTATAGAATATTGTAAGTTGTCATGTGGGTTCTGGGAACTGAACCCATGTCCTCTGAAAGAGCAGCCGTGCTCTTAACTGCTGACCCATCTCTCTGGCTGCTGATTTGTCAAGTTTTAGAAACTGTTCAAAGCTACCTTGGCTGATACAGTAGACACTAGTTGCATGTAGATATTTAAAATAAAATAATTATAATTAATTTGTTTTGTTTTGTTTCTCTCTATAACAGTCCTGACTATCCAAGAACTTGCTTTGTAGACCAGTCTGGTCTTGAACTCACAGAGATCCACCTGTCTCCAAGAGCTGGGGCTAAAGGTATGTGCCGCCACCACCACGAGCTTTTAAAATGTAGCTCTTAAGTCACACTAACCACATGCCAAGTACTCAACGGCCCCATGTAGCAATTGACTGCCATACTGAACTGAGCACAAAAAGACCGTTTTCACTGTTGAGAATGCTCTACTAGATGATATTGCCACAAATAGTTAGTTTAAACCTCATCACATCACAAAACTAATCTGGAAACCTGAGCAGATTGGTGCGACCACCAGGTTTTCTGAAGCATCTTTGTGACAAACCAGGGGTAAAGAGAAATCTGTATGATCATGAGGTCACTGTCTCCGAGTAAGACTCACTCACTTGCAGCATTGCTTCTTTATATTGCGGCCACCGAATTTGGGCTTGTCCAAGCAGTTAGTGCAAACACCACAGTCCTCAGGTACCTGGCAGCCAGGGCACTGCCCACATCGCCTCGATCGCCGCCCTTTCTTTACTGGAGGCTCCTGAGGAGCCTTGTTTCTGGTGACAGGTTTAATCGGTTTGATGGGTGGAGCAAGAGGTTCAGCATCTTCTGAGCCAGCAATTGATGACTTATCTGTTAAAGAAATGTGTCTTTAGTTTCAAGGGAATGTCTAATTCCTTCTTGAAAACTCCCCAAAGTCCCTTTGTATCATTGGATCCACTATATTTTATTTGAATTGCTAGTCAAAATAGAAAAATTTATAATATACTCATTCAAAGAACTCACTTAAAATAATTAGCTAAATGTTTTCCAATGCCTACTCCTTATAGTTTGGTGAAAGCAAAAATCCAAATACTGAAAAGAAAACAATCTAACTGAAAATCAAAAATAAGCTATGCATCTCAGAATTCTCTCTAGATGACTAATTCTGTTAAGAGAAAGCACCCAGCATTTTGGAACTGCACAGCAATCATGACAATTTGCCTGTCCTGGTGGTTATTTTGTTTTTGTCAACTTGACACAAGCTAGAGTTCTCTGGAATAGGAATTGCAATTGAGAATATGCCTCCTCCACCAGACTGACTATAGTCAAGTCTGGGGCATTTTCTTGATAAGCAGCTAAAGAGTGGGGGCCCAGGCTATTATGGGTGATGCCACCCCTGGACACAGTCCCAACCCGTCTAAGAAAACAAGCTAACAAGTCATGAGGACAAGCAAGGAAACAGCACTCCTCCACAGCCTCCTGCCTTCCCTCATCCATGGAGTGTGACCTGGGTGTTGTAAGAGGAAATAAACCCTTTCCTCCCCAGTTGCTTTGGACCCTGGTATTTATCACAGCAGCAGTTGAAACCCTAATTAATACAGCGCCTCAGAGACCTCTAATTCTAGGAAGTACCAATGACCAAGAGATCCAGCTGCTGCATTCTGAAAACCACTGGTACAAAGGACACACTCAGCATAGCTGCTCCCAGTCAGGTTCTCAGTGTGGCTGAAGAACCCTGTTTTTTGATATGAGATGCCTCTGACAGCCTTTCCAAACCTTTCTTCTACTGCATGGCAGTCTAGGCAGGGTCTTCTTACTTGACTTCTCCCCTTCCAGGAGTTACACTTGCAACACCAGTCTTCTGGGGCACCTCACATTTTCCTTTTGAGGCAATCCCTCTAACAAAATCTTCAAATACTGAATCCCCTCCAGCTATATGGCTTTGTTTATTTTTCTGTTTTGTTTTTTTTTAAATCCAGTCTAATGAACTATGAAGAGTCTATTGGCATCTACGAATGAAAGCAAATAAATAGGTCTGCTCACAATTCCAAGATTGATTTCCTTGACTTACCATCATTTCCCATGGAAGACAAAATTTTTTCCCGTTCTTCCCATGGTAAGGCACTCAAGGTGGGCATGTCATCAGGAAACACAGCTCGTTTTCGGCCAAGGGCAACAGCAGCTCTTCTGCAGACATGTTTAATCCGGGGTCCTCGCACAGACGTTTCTGATGAATCACTTTCTTGACCCTGAATATGAGATAAGCAACAAACACAACTGTGCAGGTTGTAAATGCAATTAAATGAAGCCAAAGTATATCTGATCAACTT
This sequence comes from Bramus lutescens, assembly GCA_001685075.1. Classification (NCBI taxonomy): domain Eukaryota; kingdom Metazoa; phylum Chordata; class Mammalia; order Rodentia; family Cricetidae; genus Bramus; species Bramus lutescens. The sequence continues at coordinate 261,583 of LOEQ01000252.1, read as the reverse complement.
ATGATCTTTCATCAACGTATACAGCTCTAGCTAGTTATTCCTAGCCGGTAAGCCAATATACAGAAACCATCTACTGTTGTACCCTAAGACTAGCAGTCAGGTGTACCTACTGTCCCTTCTATGTTACATTGGAACATAATCTTTTACTTCTCGAAAATGCTACTGGTCCTTGAAAGACCACTGCACACACCACCACCTTATCTCCTAACAGCTCAAACATTTAGCTTAACTAAGACTTGCTCCAAGAGGGGCTCAGTAAACTTGGTTTTAACAGCAAAGCGAGAAGAAGTACCTGTGCTTTGGGCTGGTCAGTTTGCTTGAGACTCTTGCTCTTCTCAATCTTGCAGAGCTGGGCTTTGGCCTTTTTTAGGAGGCTGGCAACCCTCTTGTCAGTCATTGGAAGCTTGTCTGCCTGAGCCAACATGGAGCCTATGGAGGAAGTGGAATGTTTAACAGTGCTAGATGAAGGAGTGGAAAGGCAGAGGGTTTTCTCCTTCTCCAGGGATGGGGCAGTTGGGCCGAGGTCCAAGTTGTTTTTTTCCAGATTTCCTCTCCCTTTCTTTATAAGTATTTTGGTTTTGACAGCTGTTGTATCCCCAAGAGTCACAGAAGCAATATCAGTCCCAGAATCAAGTGATGAAGACTTCTTCCGCCCCGCTGCTTTTTTGGCAGAAGATGAAGTGCCAACCTCTTCTCCAGCAACCTTCTCTTTGGAAACCCGACCCACAGGATACAAAGCAGAGCTACTCTGAATTTCTGAGCCCTTTTTCCTTTTCTCTTTCCTTGACTCCCGCTTATTCTCCTTCTCTCTCTCCCGGTCTCGCTCTCTACTCTTGTCCTTCTCCATGCTCTTGTCAGCATCACGGTCTTTGGACAGCTCCTCGGGGGCCTTGTCTCTGTTTCTCCCCTTCTCAGGCTGAGCGCCTGGGGTGAACCACGGGAAGAGAGTAGGACTGTCCGATGAAAACGGCTCTGCTGGAGCACTGCTCTGCTTCCTTGGTCTCTGACTTTTCTCTGTAGATTCCCCAGATGGAGTGAGGGAATGAGAAGGAAAAGTAAAAGTTGGGTTTAAGGCACTAGCGGCAAGAGGACTAACAGGAATGCTTAATGAGGAGGAGACAGAAGACGGGGGAGTGAGAGGTGGTAGCTCAGAAGTACTAAGCCTTCCGCTTCTTGTCCTCATGGAGTGAGAGGGTGACCTTGGTTCAGACCGAATAGGACTAAACACTTTCCTTTTCCTTTTCCTATTAGATAATCCCGAAGAGGATGCTCCAACAGAAGTTCGATTACTAGGCAAGGTCACAGACTCATATATTCTAGAGTGTGCCTCACTTGGAGTAAATCTTGGAGCTCTTAGAATTGGGCTCCTTTTGTGGATATCAAACCTTGTTCCAGAATGGAGTGGTGAAAACAATCGGGCTGAAGCAGCAGTACCAGATGCAGAAAAACCAGAGGCGAAGCCAACATCCTCGGGAGTTAGTGGAGGGGGTCGGAAATTATCAAATATTGGTTTGCGAATCAGACCTTCTTTGGCATACTTGGCTGAGGAAAAGTACTGTGGCTCTGACCTCGAATGTTTTAAAGAAGTCCACCTAAATGTTGGCTCTCGCAAAATAGATTTCCGCTTCCCTTGCATGGGAGCAGCAGGAGGCAAAAACGGCGATGCTAAGGGGATGGTTGGAGGCATAAGCCAAGGTGTGTGGTCAGATATACTGGAGGCTGGCTGGAGTGGAGGGGGAGGGGTAAGGAGAGGCGGAGGCGGTGAGGGGGAGGTCTGCTGCTGTGGGGTACTTTGCAGAGTTGGTAATTTTTTAGTTGTTCTTGATCCAAAGCCTCTCTCTGACATCGAATACCGCCTGCTCCTCCTGTCATTGCTCTCATTTTCTGGGGACTGGGAAATGGGCAGTGGAGTATGAACTTCGGGGGTGTTACTCCGCTCTTCAGGAAGTGCCTGGATCTCCTCAGAAGCCTGAGAATCTGAGGTGGTATCGATGCTGGGACTGCTAGATCGGGAGGAGTCCGAAGACATCTGAGAGGAGTGCTGGGAAGCTGCACTAGACTTCTCAGAAGATCCACAGGAGGTGGCGCTGAACCGACTGTTTGGTGTGGATTCGAGTCGTGCAATTTTAATCGGAGGGTCATAATCCTCATCCTCTATGAACCGTCGGGGGGTTTTGATGATTCTCGAGGAGATGGCGCTGACCACAGGCATGATGAACTGCCGGATATTTTTGACCTGTGTCTTCACCTTCCTCCCTTGCAGCTGTGCTGCTTCTTTCTCGATTTTCTTCTGGGCCCCCTTTTTTGCCCTCTGCAGGAGCTGCTTAGCGATTGTCGCATCAGTCCTTTTAGAGGAAGGAATAATCCTGACCGGTTTAATCCTTCGAGGGCTCTGTCTGACTGTTGCCCTGTCTTCTTTTGTGAGTGGGGGTGTTCCTTCCTTGTCTTTCCGGACCTTCTGGGGCTTTTCCAGTTCAGAGTTGATGAGGAGACCTGGAGGGGTCTTAATCCGTTCTGTGGATGGCGGCCTTCCTCGCCGTCTTACAATCTGTACCCCCTTCCTTCCTATCTGGAGCTTCCCTGTCTTAAACTTAGACTTGAGAGGAGAGAGTTTACCTGCTCTTAATTTTTTAATCTTTGTGGCTTGCTGGAACATAGCAGAAGGGGTCCGTTTAATTTTTTTCAGACTATCTTCTTTGCTTCCTTTTGTTAACTCTGAAATGTCCTTTCCATGTGTGATTTTGATTTTCACCCCAGGGAAGGTGGGAGGTCTTCCTCTCTTCTTCTCTATACTCTTAGGATCTTTCTTCTTGACTTTGTCTGCAGACTTGGTCTCTGATTTACTTAGAGGGGAGAACACAGGCGGGTCTGGGAGGCTAGCTGCATTTCGGTCAGAGCCACTTCTAGGTCTCCCACGAGGTTTTCGAGGACTAGTTTTAACTGTGTATAGAAATTAAACAATGAAAAGCACATATTTAGCTGTGTAGTTCAGGTCTTAGCTAGGCTGAATATAATTTAGCACAGGCCATTTTGTACTGAATTCATTGGGACTACCAAATCAATACTATATCTTAATTATGCTTAATTTTTTCATTAAATATTTACCTCAAAGAAATCAAGTTAGTAACATTACACCTGAAAAAAATATTCAAATTTTTTTTTGGTACAAAAATCAAAGTAAAGTTTTTAATTGAACAAGTGACCTAGAAAACAAACTGCCATTCCTCACACAAGCAGGGTTTTTTCTTTTCTAAAATTGAAGAAAAACTGTTTTTAAAAATCTGTCCTATATTATCCAGCTCACCAAGAGTGTCATTTAAGAGCATGTTTCTTTCCAAAGTTAAGAGCAGCAGCATTCAGGAGGCTGACAAGTCAGGCATCAGCCTAGGGTATATGTGAATTCCAGAGCAGTCCTGGACTACACAGAGAGACCCTGTCTTAAAAAAAATATATATATATATCCTATATATATATATATATCAAAACAAAAAACAACTTCAACCCAACCAAGATGATGACAACAATAAAAATTCCAACTTTTCAATGTATAATTATGGCCTTGAATAAATTTGAGCAACAATATCAACTTTCATGGGCAAAGCCACCTTCCTGAGGAGCTCGGTCGGCATCCTGTATTTTTTTAATCTGTTCTAGCAAAACAAGCTAAGAAGTTTTACTCTGGAGGAATATGCTCTTGAGAGCTTATCAGTGGCCTGTGTTACGAGCTTGGTAATCTGCTCTTTTCTAGGATTTCTTAACTAGTTAGCCCCAAGTTATAAAAAGATTTAACCTTAACTGATTCAAGGTTAAGTCAACAATTTATTAAGACTGATCTTTGCTATTCTAAATAAGAGGAAATAGGTAGATGTGATGGCGTACACCTGTAACCCCAGCACTAGGGAGGCAGAGGCAGGAAACTACCCATAAGTTAACGGTCAACCTCATCTGCCTGTGGGGTTCCAGGCAGGGCCACACATTGAGATCTTGCTGCAAAGAGGAATTTCCCAAGTTATAAAGATGCTCAACTTGCTACTATCAAGACAGTCAAGGAGCAAAACTGTCTCTAACAGCTAACAAAATTTGTATTTAAAATGCAGTAAGAATTGACTGTGGTAGCCAGGCATGATGGCTCACACTTGTAATGCCAGTACTTGGGAAACTAAGGAAAAATGATCACCTCATGTTCAAGGTTAGCTGAGGCTACACAATGAGCTTCATCCCAACCTGGGTTACAAAGACAAAGCTAAGACCCTGCCTCAAAAAAAGCCTATGATATTCTCTTATTCTCTCTTAGCTTCTCAGGGCTATATAGTACAACATTCTTCTGAGACCAAAACCTCCCTCACCAGGCACCAAAGGAGATTGCAGTCTCTATGAATAACTGTGCTATGGAGCTGCTTTCCAACACAACAGAAATCAACAAAGTCTTATGGTTGAACTTTGTAACATAAACACAAATGCATTCCTCACCACGTAACTTAGGAGACTCCCCTTAACAGAATAAGAGTTTACAAATCAATTATCAATATATACTAATGATAACAAAAGTAATGGACTGTAAGCAGATAACAATTCACTTAAGTAAAACATATCCAGATGCTTTAAAACAACTTTCATTGTAAACTGAAAGCCAAGAAAAACCTCACGAGGTAAACCACTGTGAAAGAGCTTTGAGTTAAGAGTGGACTTGAGCCCTCAGCACTGTGGGTCATTGACAGGGCTGCCCAGAGGACTCCAGCAATTCTGAAAACCTCTTCCATATTACTTTTTAAAAGAAGCTTTCATAGATAAGTGGAAAAAGTGGAGAAGAGAAGGGCCCTAACTCAGCTGGTAACTTCTTACACTCAAGGCCACACACCAGCTCCATCTAATTGTTTATGTCATTTTGTGCCCTCATTTTTATCAACTGTTAATGAAGAGTCAGAGCAAAAGATCCCTAATGTTCCTTTCCTATATAAAAATTTAAGATTTCATCACCTCTCAAAGAAACCACTGCCACTGTCTAAGCCACTGGTGCCAGTCAGTCATGAGATAGAAATACCATCTTTGGGGAAACAAAAGTGATCAGCTTGGGTATCTAATTAAATGACTATGTAACATTATAATGACTCTTGAGTGACACCCAAATGGCAGCAACCATCACAGAGTAAAAACACCTAATAACAGAATATTTAACTAGTCGGTTTATCCACATAAACAAAACCATACAAGTTGGAAGGTGACAAGACGAGGAACGTGTTTCCCAGTCAAAGATCCTTGGCCTCTCCTCCAGAGAACTGAACTATCCAAGCTGGTAAAGCTGAAGTCCACTGACATCTGAGAAAACTGCTTGTAGATCTAGAACTTTGTTAAGAACATCGATAAACAATGCTAATAAATGGAAACACCCACATAATTTCCAGTTTCTTTATTTTAGTACAACCTTTTAAGGGTTAGGTAAAATGATGTTATATATCGCCATGTTGTTTTGGGACCTTTTACAACAGTACACTAAATTTCATCTCTACAAAAAAAGGGCCAACCCCTGCCCCCCCCATATACACAAGCATAAATACTATCATAGAACAGAAAACGATAAATGATTTCACAAAACCATTCTGTGGAAGCCTACCTCCCATGCCCAAGTATGACCCAGAAACACATGGTGAAAGATTACCAAGCACAGACAGCAGAACCCATCCCATGCAGTCTAGTTCCTGAGTCACTTCCCAGCCTGGGAGGGCAGATAATCTGTTACTTGCAAAAAGGCAGGAAGAAGCCACACTCTACAAACAGAATGTAGACCTATAGCACATGCTTCATTGGCCATACCTGAAGGAGACCTTGTGGGGCTTCGCACTCTGACTTCTTCATCTGAGCCAAAACCTAAGAACTGTTCATCCTACAACAAAGGAAAATCATTTTAAAATCAGAAGCAAAAACATAAATGTGAATAAATCCCAAAGAAATGCCCAGATAAAAAGAATGCATTGGAAAATTAGCCTTGACGTATGAATCATCATTATCCAAATAGTGTCTGTAAAACAGCTAAGACTCAAATCATGGATGCAGTCATATAGTTTCATTACACATAATAGTTGTGCAATAACTGAACAATGCATGATGAAAGTTCACCTTTGGTGAACAGTAGATAAGGGATAGCTTAAGTTTCAAACTACAAACACAACCCAAAACTATTAAAGGATAACTTTAATACAAATAAGCAAATCAGGATAATGCTAAACATACACAGCCACAGATACAAGTATTTAAATCTACAAAGATATAAGGAATAACATAAGTCATATAATGATGTCTGTCCTACTAAATATTATAGAGACTGTGAGTGCCATAACTGCCAGTTCCTTAACTCAGGAGCTGTTATTTAGATTTTTGCACACTTGTGAATTTGTGGTTTCTGTACACATATATCTGAGATAAGGGCCTCCACATGCACTTTATGGCATCACCTTCAAATCCCTTGTGACAAGAGACTTAACGGTGGGCCATAAACTGACCACACACAGCGACTCCCTTCATCAGTGACGGAAACATCTTATTTCCAATTCTGCTTGGGAAAGAAAAAAAGCAAAAACTCTCCTTACCTCTAACTTTTAACCTGTCCTTAAAAATTACTAAGACTCGCTTAGCCTACTTTGGACAAGTTCCCAAGAAAGTCTACTGAAACAAACTGACGAGTGCAAATTTACTGATTCAGAGAACTTCTTTCTAGAAAGATGAGAGAGACGGAGAGGGAGAATTTCAGATTCCAAAAACAGAATCCACACAAACACCGCCA
>LOEQ01000252.1:238978-254798 GCA_001685075.1 Bramus lutescens | reverse complement strand
AATGAAGTGCAGACTGGCTAGAGTCTGAAGATCCAGAACTGTGCCCCTGCAATGACAGTCCCCAGACTTTCCTCTTGTGGACAGTGCCCATGGACGACACTGGGACCTCCCACTGAAGAGCTCTTTGCTCAGTTTAAAACTGAAGCCAGGTGTTAATAAGGTTTTTAACCACTTACCACCTAGGAAAATAGCAACAAGTGAATGAAGCCTTTTAGACAAATTAGCAGTTCAACTCTTGAACTTGAAGGCTTTTGGCAGCATCTATTTATTTATTTGTTTGTTTGTTTGTTTGTTTATTTATTGCTCCAAGACTAAGAGTAAAGAGAGAGCCACCCCAGCTGTTTAAGAGTTTGACTGCTAACACCCACATGTGACTCAGATCTAGAGGATCTGATGATGCCCTCTTCTGGCCTCTGAAAGCATCGGGCTGTTGCATAGGACACAAATGTACACAAGTGCAAGCAAAAATCTGTAAACATAAAAAAAATAAGTACTTAAGAAAAAAATGAAATCCCTTCAGAAATGTAGGGTGTTTTTTTTTTAGTATTATAATTCTGGTATATTCAATCTTAGGAACACATACTAGGGTCCATATATATATATATACAGTTTCTTTTATCACTAGGTTAAAAGCAATTTTTTAAAAAGTCTCTCAGTTTTCTCTCAGTTTACAATAAACTTTTGCTGGCGGTGGTGCATGCCTTTAATCCCAGCACTTGTGAGGCAGAGACAAGTGGATCGCTGTGAGTTCAAGGCCAGTCTGGTCTACAGAGCAAGTTCCAGGATAGGCTCTAAAACTATAGAGAAACTGCCTCAAAAAAGAAACAAAATAAATAAATAGATACATAATCAAATAAATTTTTACTGGGAACATTATTTTTAAGAAAAACCTATACCTTTATCTTAAAAATAAAACAAGTCAAATAGGGCTGGAGAGATGGCTCAGTAGTTAGAGCACTTTGCTGTTCTTGCAGTGGACTGGGGTTTGGGTTCAAGTCCTAGCATCCACACGCTGATTCACAACCACCCACAACTCCAGTTCCAGGAGATTCAATGCCCTCTTGGGGCCTCCAGTGCATGTATGCATGTAGAATACAGCCAGACATGCAAGCTAAACAGCCATACAAAGCAACTAAAGTTTTTAAAACGCCAAATTTCTTTGGTGATCTTCAGACTTGATGGCTCAATATCTTAAAAAGTTATCAAAAATCACAAAGCCCCAATCAACCCATAATGTTATTTTAGAGGGAAGGGACGTCAGAGTCTCAGTACCACAGCCCAGGCTGGTCTCAAAGGTGATTTTCCTCCGGATCCCCGCTGCTCCCCTAACTATATGGGATTATAAGCAAGTGCCAGCAAACACAGCTTAATTCCCCCCCACACACACGATTTTCAAGACAGGCTTTCTCTGTGTAGCCCTGACTGTCCTGGAACTCACTCTGTAGACCAAGCTGGCCTTGAACTCAAAGATTTGCCTGCCTCTGCCTCCCAAGTGCTGGGAATATAGACATGCACCACCATTGCCCGGCTTAATCCAAAATTTTAAATGAGAAGGTCATATTGTTCCACTTTCAATACATGCTTTGGGAAGATTTAGTTATTTTAAATTTTGGTACTGGAGACTGAATCCAGGACCTTAGACAAGAACTCTATCCCTTAGCTACTTTCCCTATCCAGAAGTAAGAGAATAAATAGTAGTTTAGGAGGAAAAAAACAACAAAACCAAACAAGTAAGATAGGCAAAAGTAAATTATTTCAAACAAAGGGAGAACTTTTAAAAAAAAATCACAAAATCTTAAACATTTTAGAGGAGGCCAGACCACATTTCTTGGGCTGGGACACTAGAAGGGCTGGCTTTGGGACTCGGTTCCTCTATTCTTAGGCTATGTGATCTTAGGAAGTAAGTCACTTTCTCCCTCCAATTCTCTCTACTGGAGCACTGTAAAGACAGAAAGAAACCACTTACGTAAAACCACTTAGATGAAAACTACAAAGCAGCATGCACATTCCTATTACTTTTATTAGTGCTGTAATTGAAGGAGCAAAGTCTGAGCCTGATGACCTACCCAAGACCACATACACATAACACGAAACAACAGCCTCTGTGCTTTAAGTGTGTCCAGTTATTACTGGTTGTAATTACTTTCATACCGTAACACTTACTACTGAACCTAAAAATAACGGAAGGAGTCAAATAAATCATCTACAGCACAAAACTTTCTATTCTACAACTAGAACACGGAATGGCCATTTTCGGATCTGTCAAGCTCCTGGGAAGTTTGCTCTTCTCTACAGACTCCCCATCAAACCACCTGCTGATCCATGCATCTCACAGTACCTGGATACCATCAAACATAACGCAGGAGGCTACATCACTAACTGCATGAGTCTTAGGCTCCAAGCACAGTGAGAACAAACAGTGCAAGCAACTATACGATATAAGTTTAAAATAAACAAGATAAAAACCATTTTGTTCATGACCAGCAACTCACATACCCACCTGTATTGCAAATGTTCACAAAACCTAACCATACAACCCCAATTGTTAAGTCCTGTAAAACAGTAAGGTGGTGCTGAGTTGTCAAGTCAAGCAGCCATTCAACTGTCAATATTTAGAATTTTCTGAGTATTTCCTAAAATGATAGAAAACATTTATTCTCCTTGTGGTCTCAGAATAAGATTAGAACAAGAAAGGAAGAGAATGTGCAGTCAAAAAGGGATCTACCACCAGGCATGGTGGCACATGCTTTACTCTCAGCACTTGGGAGGCTGAGGCAGGGATTGAGGCCCTCTGTGGACTGGGTTCCAGGCTAGCCAGTGCTACATAGGAACACCCCTTTCCCATAAAGGCTGTATTCAACACAAGAACCTTTCTCTTTGCATTTGAAATACAGACTGATTTCTTGACTATGCTTTAAAGTAAGAACTCACTCTTCAAAGAGCCAAACAACCTGGCTAAAAAAAAGCTGTCATTGTTAGGTCAAAGAGCTCTAGTCTTCTGACTCTGAACTTCCAACTCTATGCTAAGATTCCTAAACAAATACATTAAACTACACAACCCTCCCCCAACTGGCTTCCCATCTGGCTCCATTGTTCACTTAACTCAGGTACCACCTCGATCTCAAGAGACAACAGTCCTAGCTTACAATAGGTTCAGACTTGCTTAAAGACCAAAAGATCAAGGCATTTTGCACGTGCGCGTGCGCACACACACCCATAAGCCCAGCAGAAGAGAGAGGGTGCAGGAGACATTATGTTACACATAGTCAAGGAGTCCTAGGCCTAGTTAATAAACATACTTTCCTTTTTCTGTTTCTTTTCTTAACGTTTTGTTTTGAGACAGGGTCTCACTATGTAGACCAGGCTGGTCTCAAACTCAGGGAGCTCTGGGTCTAAAGGTGTGTGCCACCATGCCTGGCCCAACACACACACTTTCCCTTTCATCACAGCATTCCCAGACAAAGTATAAGCACAAGCTATTGTGGTCAATGATGTTCTTGGAGACTGTGTTGCTAAGATTTCAACATTTTTCTTAATTCCAAGACAGAAAACCACCTTAGCCAAGCTGAACTCTATAAATATTGTTAAATTATATTTATTGTCTCTGGTAATTTATGGTAAATTAAGCTATCTGATGTCACCCCCTAAGTGAACTATAATTGTAAAAATAATTAACATAGAATTTACTGCTCCTTACCATAACTCTAGGGCAGCTAGCTGGGAACTTCCACGCACACTTTTACTACTAAACTCCCTGACTCACTCATAAATATCTTAGCATTTAAGATTTTTATTTGCTGGGCATGATGGCAAATGTCTTTAATTCCAGTACCCAAGATGGAGAGGTAAGTGGATTTCTCTGAGTTTGAGGCCAGTCTGATCTACATAGGGAGTATTTCAGGCCAGCCAGGGCTACATACTGAGGCCCTGTCTTAAGACAAACAGGAAGAAAGGAGGGAGGGAGGGAGAGAAGAAGAAAGAAAGAAATCTACCTACTGAGACTTCATTTAAAAAAAATTAAATAAGAATAAACTTCTCAGTAAGGTTTGGTGGCGCACACCTTTAATCCCTTAAGTGCTTAGGAGGCAGAAGCAGGAGGATAAAGACCGGCCTGGTCTACAAAGCAAGTTGCAGGACAGCCAGGACAAGCAGAGAAACCCTGTCTTGGAGGAGAGAAAAAAGTCTTCTCACAAGAGAACCTGAGCCCAAAATAGTATTACAGATAATAATGTTACATACAAAACTTAGTAAAGGCATTTTAGAAAAATATATGAAAATCTGTGTTTCTAGGAAAGACTAGGAAAATGTTTCAAACAAAGCAGCATTTCCTTTCCTGGCTCTTTTAATGCTGTGCACACACATGCCAGCCAGAGCTGTGCTGCTTCTAGGAAGTGCCTAAGGCACAGACAGACCGGGCAGCACTTTCACTCTCCATCCAAAAATCAAAGCTTAGCTAAAATCTTACTGTGGACAAGATATAGCTTAACTCATAGTCCAGAATAAAAAACAGGCTTATATATATAACTCATTCTCCCTCTTACATTAGTATTTGGTGGGTAAAAAACATTCAACAGATTTCAAAATTCTCCAAAGCATTACCACCCCCTCATATAATAAGTCACCTCAATAGGGCTGGAAACTGGATCCTCTTCAGCCATCAGGCATGACACAATTCCTAGTGTAGAAACAGCCTTATAAAATGCCATTATTCACAGACAATATTTTCCCCTCCCTATAGCCAACTAAAATAATTAGTTTTCTGTGTTTTATTTTTTTAAATTTATTTTTATTTTGTTTTGCAGGGGTGTTGGAACTCCCTTGGAACTGGAAATACAGACAGCTGTGAGCCACCATGTGGGTGCCCCTCTGTCTTTCTTAATGCCTCCCAATGTCTCACAGTCCGAGGAAGAAAAATCACCTACTTAGAATCCTTAACCTCTTGAGCTAAAGTGGACTGCCATCAAAGCTGCACTAAAAACACCTCTACTGGGATAGGGATGGTGCTCAGTTGCTAGGATAACTACTGCCAAGCAAGCATGACCCCAGCATCACATAAAACCAGATGTGATTACATACTCCTGTATCTTATCCTAGCACTTAGGAAGTGGGGGCAGGAGGGTCAAAGTTCAAGGTCATCCTCCTCTACTCTACTAGACTCTCAGTCTCAAACCAACCAATGAGCCTACCGAACAAACAGATCACCTATAACACTACTTATAATACCTAAAGATGAAATCAACCTAGGGGCATCACCATCACCACCATAATACATCTCTATTAAACAAGCTCCATCAGCCCTGGCCTGAGATGGACAAGGTCTACCATGAACCATTGTTCCTGTTCCTTCCTGACCACCTCTCTTTAACTAAGTGCTATGCAACTCACACATGCCCTTCAGCAACCTTCCTTCTGCCTCTAAAATGTCTGAAAGTTCAATTCCTACAATCACAAAGTTAACTTCACGGATTCAATGAGAAAAACATCAATGAACATAATATCAAAATCATTTTTTTGGAGCTGGAAAAAAGGTCCGGAGGTTGAGAGCATGTAATGCTCTTCCGGAGAACCTGAGTTCATTTCTCAGGACTCACATCAAGGCAGTTCACACCTGTCTGTTATTTCAGCAGTTGGGCGATCAATGTCACTAGCTTCTGTGGGCCTGCACACACAAGCACACCCCTGCCCCACTTGCACATAATTAAAATAAAACAAGTACAAATCACTTCAGAGAGTCTGGAGAGATGGCTCAGAGGTTAAGAGTACTTGCTGATGCTCTTCCAGATGACCCGAGTTCAGTTCCTAGCACACACATAGCAGCTCACAACCATCTGTAACTCACTCTAACTCCAGGGACCCAAAGCCCTTTTCTAGCCCCTGAGGATTCACACACAAATAGCAAAAATAAAATCTCTAGGGTCTAGAGAGATGGCTCAGTGATTAAGAGCAATGACTGCTCTTTTAGAGGACTGGGGTTCAAGTACCAGCACCCACATGACAGCTCCTTTATTTGTAAACTGTCTGTAATTGTAGTTCCAGGGGACCTGACACCCATGGCAAAATACCACTGCACATAAAGTTTTTAAAAATTAATGAAAAAAAACCCTGCAAATTAAAAATAAACAAATAAATATGATTTTTTAAAAATACATTCATTTCTGTGAAATATTTTTTCAGGCTTCTAAGTTGGCATCGTTATACATGGTCCAATCTGATGAGGGGGCCACAAGAGAACTAAGACACTAAAATACCCAGGAGGCAAGCTGTACATAATCTTGGCAGCTAGTCTTTATAAAGAGTAACACCTCCCCTGTGGGAATTTATTCCAGTTAGCTAGCACTTCTGTTGGCACAATTCCCTATGAGTCTCCTGCTACTTGCTCTAAAATATCAAGGTTTTATGTTGTATTTTAAAGACTCACACTCATAATTACTAGCATTTAATTAGATGGGGCATTTGCTATGTAACCCACATTGGCCTCAAACTCACGATCCTTCTGCTTCGGCCTCGAGTGCCAGGATTACAGGTGTGTGCCACCATGCCTACTTAGCGGAAGGGATTTTTTCTTCTTTTAATCTGAGATGATGGCTTAACAGGTAAAGGAGTTTACTGCTAAGCTTATTGGCCTCAGTTTGATCCTCAGGATTCACATGGTAAAATGATGAACTGACCCCTGAAAGCTCTCCTGATTGATTGATCTATCTATCTACCTATCTTTCTTTATATCTATCCACACTCTATCTACACACTCACTATCTACACATGTGTGCACGCACACACACACACATACACATGCTATCACATACATATACACAATAAATGTTAAAAAAAAATCCTTAGGGACCAGGGACTGAAGACTGTACAGCTCAGTGGTATAGCACATGCTTAGCATACACCAGGCTCTGGGTTTAATTACCAACATAAACAAACAAATAAAATAATATCACATGGGATGCATAGGAACTAAATTAGGCCACAATGAGCTATAAATTTACAGATGCTAGACCTAGTATTGAGGACATATGACAGCAAATGTTGGTGAGGATGAAAGAAAGGAGAACCTTTGTACAGTCAGTGGAGTGTAAACTAGAACAGCTAGTTTTAAAAAAAAATTGTACAACTGTTCTTCAGAAAACTAAAGTCTAGCCATATAATCCTATTATCCTAGCTATGAGTATGTAGCAAAGGAACTGAGTTTGAAAGCTGAAGAAGTATGTACACTTCAGGTCCATGTCAGCTCTAGTCTCATTAATGAATGATTAAGAAAAATGGGACACATATCCATGATGGGATACTATTCTGCCTTTAAAAGGTAGGAAATATGGCCATTCTCAATGACATCACATAGAGTAAGCCAGACACAGAAACTTAAGTACTCTGAGGGCTCACGTACATGTAGCATCTAAAGGAGAGCAGAAGTGATCAGAAGCTCGGAGGAGGAAAGGAAAGAGGCTGGCCAAGACACACACAAGATTTCAGCTCTAATGGAAAAATGAGTTTTGGGGATCTACCACGCTGAAAGATACCCAGGGGTGATAATGGATGATGCATTTAAAAATTGCCAAAAAAGGGGCCAAAGGAGGCTGGAGAGATGATGCAGTGGTTAAGAGCACTGGCTGCTCTTCAAAAGGATTCAAGTTAATTCTCAGCACCCATATGGCAGCTAACAACCATGTGTAACTCCAGTTCCAGGCAATGGGACACCCTCTTTTGGCCTCCACAGGCATCAGGAATACACATGGTGCACATAAATACATGTAGGCAAAACACTTATACACATAAAAGAAAATAAATAAAATTAAAATACTGCTTTAAAACACAAATAGTCTTTAACATTGACACCACAAAAGTTGAGGAGGTAACGAATATATTCTTTAGCTTGATGAACTCTTACACACACACACACACACACACACACACACACACAATCCCAGGTGCCAAGTAGAGACAGAGCTATCCTTGAGGCTCACTGGCTAGTCAATCTAGCCCAGTTGATGAGTTTCAGGCCATGAGAGACCTGTCTCAAAGGAAGTATATAATGTTTATGATGGTGGCACTGGAAGTGGACCTCTGGCTTACAAACATAAACATGCTTTTTGGCTGTAGTAGAGTACTTGCCATAAATAAAGAACAAGATCCTGATCAATTTCCAGAATGACTAGAAAGTAATTTTTTTTATTTAAAAAAAAAGTGGGAGGAACAGAAGGGAGCAGAGAAAAATACATAGCTCAATAAAAAAAATAAAGAGACTAAAAACAGGCATACAATGTCAAGAGGCCTATATAACTGCAGTACTCAGAAAGAGGCAGGAGGGTCACTGTAAGTTCAAGGTCAGTCAGGTGTACACAGTGAAACTACAGCTCACAAAACACAAATAACAAATAAATAGAGGCTGGGAGACAAACTAAACCAGTTCATTCACTAAGAAACATGTGAGTGGGTGGTTGAAGAGATGGCTCAGAAGAGCACTGTGGCTCCTACAGGAGACTGGGATTCAGTTCCCAGCACCCACATGGTGACTCACAACTGTCTGTAACTCCAGCTGGAGAGGATTTGACATGCTCTTCTGGCCTGTGTGGGCTCTTACACAAATGTGATGCACACACTCGCTCAAGAAAGAGCATGCACGTACACACAAAAATCTTTAAAAACTACATTTAGGTAAAGGAATGAGCAGAGATAAAAGACATCTTTAAGCAGGGTATGGTGTGGTGGTACAGGTTAAAAATCTCAGAATTTGGGAGGCTGACACAGATACCTAGTTTGACATCAGCCTCTACAGCTATGCAGTGAGACCCTGCAGAAGGAGAAGGGAGGACAGCTCTCAGTACAGTAACAGGATGCAGCACACAGGAGACCCTGCTAGAGGACCATGTGTAGGTACGCTACCCACAGGACGTAACTTGCTCACCTTTGAGTGATGACAAAGCTTCAGAAGGTACCAAGTGTGACACAGGCAGAGTGAATAACATACAAAAGCACAGAAACACAGCCATTCAGAAACGAGGCAGAAGATACTGAAGGGGGTAGGTAGGAGGCAGACCATGGAAAGTCTCACAGGCCTTAAGTGCTTAAAATCTATCTTCTTGCAACATGGACCCCATTCTAAAGTGATTCTAGGCAGGGTGGCACA
Organism: Bramus lutescens; assembly: GCA_001685075.1. NCBI lineage: Eukaryota > Metazoa > Chordata > Mammalia > Rodentia > Cricetidae > Bramus > Bramus lutescens. Next base: position 245,668 of record LOEQ01000252.1, on the reverse strand, counting down.
CACCTGAAATCCCAGCATTGCAGCAAGGATTCAGAGTCTGAGCTACCCAGGGAGAACCTGTTTCAACACACCAACCAAATCACTGTGAGTGGAAAAGTGAGATTGTTTCCTCCTTCCTGTCTATGTCTGTAACTTTATATTAAAACACTGATGAAGGATTCCTTGTCAACATCTCAGATTTTAAACAAACCAATAGGAAAGGACTCTATCACTTAAACTACTTTGTTCTACCTAAGCCTATGAGTGACATCTGGACTGTATGTGTATTTGTAAAACACACGATATTTGACTACATTAAACTGCACAGAAATCCTTTCTGGACATAATTACACTTTTAAAGACTGTGGTAGTCTAAATAAGAATGGTTCCCATGGGCTCATATACTTGAACACTTAGTCATCAGGAAGTGATACTATAAGAGATGGTTTGGGGGGTGTGGCCTTGTCTGAGAAAGTGTGTCACTGAGGGGTTGGCTTTGAGATTTCAAAAGCCCATGCCAGGCTCAGTCTCTCTTGACCGCAGATCAGGATGCAGCTCTCGGCTACTTCTCCAGCACCATGAGTGTTGATATGTTCCCAAACTCTCTGAAACTATATACAAGCCCCAATTAAATGTTTTCTTTTGTAAGAGCTGCCTTGCCATGGTGTCTCTTCTCAGCAATAGAGCACAGAATAGACAGAGACAACGTAGTAAATAAGCTGCCCACCTCTGATACAAAAAGACAAAGACCAAGAGGAAGTCCCTCCATTTTAATTATTTATCTTGATTTTTTTTTTTAATTTCATGTAGCCCATAAGTTCTAGGCTGGCCTGGAACTCAGGTTCTTCCACCTCCACAATGCTAGGGCTAAGGGCGTATACAACCACACATGGCCTCTGAGGTTGTTTTAAAGAGCCAGGGAAAGTGACTACAATGGCAAAGGAGGTTGAGCAAAGAAGACAGATTCTGCAAACATATTTTAGTATTTATTTTTATTTTACTTTAAAATTTCTACGTATGTGTCTAAGGGGTGCCCACAGAGGCCAGAAGAGGGCATCAGACTCAGTAGTGCTGGAGTTACAGGTGGTTGTGAGCCATCGGACATGGGTGCTGGCAACGGAACTCTTGAGTATAATCACTGAGTCTCTCCAGCCCTGACATGCGGTTATGATCCGGAGGTTGTTAGGGGAGGAGAAAGGACAGCAGTGCCTAGCTGAGGTTGGCTGGCGGTGGGGGTATTAACTAAGATTGGGAATACAGAACAAAGACTTTCGGGAAAAGGAAGGGAGAACACTTCAGATACGCGAGTTAGAAATGTCTTTCTGTGTTGTCTCCTGGAAACAATGACCTGGAAAAAATACACCTGACTTGATGAATATGGAAGTACTTAAACTGTATGGGATCAACCTGCTAGGGAGAGAACACAAAGGAAAGGAGGAAGGTTGGTAAACAAAGTTTCGGGGAATGTGTGCCCCAAGTTTTGCATGGGAGAAGCGGAAAGCAAGATCAGACATTTAGGGAAAGACACTTATCAAGGAGAGGTCACATTGGACAAGACCCATCTTGTACAGTGGAATATCAAAATTGGAGGTCACCTGTACTGTTACCAAAGCTGATGCCTCTACGGTGCTGTAAGGAGGAGGAGGCAAGCTGTATTGTGGAAGTAGGAGTGGGGCTGGAGGCTGCATCTGATCCCTAGCAATAGACATACACACATATACCTTGGGAAAACGGAAATGATTACTTTTGAAAAACTCAGCTATGTGAGGAAAGAGAGATAAGGAACAGAGAAGGGAAGGGACATCTTGGGGGCACAATTTTTGAGGTTGATTGTGTCTGCTCACTACTAGGGAACATAATAATAGGGAAAATCCTGAAAAGCAAAGAGTAGTAAGTGGAAAAGAGATGGGTACAGGTGGGACAGCAGTGGGAGGCAATGAACAGGCATGGGAATGGGTGGGAATTCTCTTGAAAGGGAAAGGGAAAGCATGAATTTAGTTGCAAAAAGGTTTACAGGCAAGGCCAGGGCTAGAAATTCCTCTGAAACTCAGGCAAATCATATGTGTATGCATAACTGTACCACGAGAAACGTGTTTCTTCAGATTCTCATAACCACTATATTTTTAAATTTTGATTCTGACAAAGCACAATGGCACCTGCCTGAAAGAAGCATCCTTGACTATGTACCAAGTTCAAGAACATCCGGGGCTAAAAGAGCAAGCTACAGCTCTGGAGAACACAAATTATGAAAATGTTATTAGGCCACAGCTTATTCAGAATAATAGAGAGAAAAGGGAAAACCAGATGCAAGAATTAATAGGACTGGTTAGGCTGATAAGAGCAGCCCCGGCAGGATAGACATGAAAGACAAATACCCATACACATAAGACAGAGTTAAAAACAAAGGCAAAAGCCTGACACAGTAAAGAGTGGGGCACTACCACTAGCTTACTAATGTCTGGCAATAATACTACATTAATGAACCAGAGTAGGAAAGAGACCAGAAAAAAAGGAGAGAAGTCAGCAGCCATAACTCAACTGCAACCAGCATTCACCCACTCGGTAAGTGGTTACTGAGAACTGCCAGGCACTGTTTGACCTGAAGATCCAGATTCCAGTTCGCTTCTCTTTGCTCCGATAAAACACTTACCAAAAACAACTCGAGGAAGAAGAGTTCATTTGGCTTACAGGTTATAGCTCTCCATCCAGAGAAGCTGGGGCAGGAACTGAAGCAGAGACGAGGGAGGTTTGCTCCTCACTGGCTTACCCAGCTACTTTCCTTCTAGAGCCCAGGCCCATCTGCTTAGGCCAGCAGTGCCCACAGTGGTCTAGACCCTCCTACATCATTCAGCAATTAAGAAAATGGTCCACAGACCATGCCTACAGGTCAATCTGGTGGAGGCACTTCCTCAATCGGGGTTTCCTTTTCCTTTTTCCAGGTGACTGGTTTGTGTCCAGTTGATAAAAGCTAACTAGTACAGATGGGGAATGTCCTAGTTTGCTTCTTATTGCTATAAAAAACACCTAAATCAAAAGCACCTCGTGGAGGAATGGGTTTATTCGGAGCAGGAGCTCAGCGGGAGCAATCAGAAACTATGGAGGAAAGCTGCTTACTGGGTTGCTCTCAGGGCTCACACTCAGCTACCTTTCTTGTACCTCCCAGGACCACCTGCCCAGTACTACCCACAGTGGAATGGTACCCACACCAATCATCAGTCAAGAAAATGCCCCATAGATTTGCCTACAGGCCAATCTGATAAAGGCATTTTCTCAGTTGAGTTCCCTCTTCCCAGAGGACTCTAGTTTGTGTCAAGTTGACAAAAAAACTAACTGACACAGGGAATTAACAAAACCCCTGTCCTATGAGATCCAATCTAGTGGGCAGGAAGAAAATACACACCGAACAATAATGTATAATAATATTAACAGATAGGAAAGCTCGATGTGCCAGCTGTGCAGTGAGCCACTGAGAAGTCAGGAAAGGCTTCTCTGAGGTGACAACAAAGAGCCATAGAGCAAATGTGGCCCACTTTTTGTTTGTTCCATGGCTTGGCCATTAAGATCACTTGCTCTTGAAGAGGACCAGGATTGGTTCCCAGCACTTACACAGAGGCTCACAACCATTCATAACTCTAGTTCTAGAGGATCCAGTGCCCTCTTCTGACCTCTGTGGACATCAGGCATGTATGTGGCACACAATGTAGGGAAAACACTTATGCACACAAAACAAATAAACCTAATTTTTAAGACCAAAATGTTCATGCCACTTTTAAATGACTTGAAAGCCTAAAAGAATATTTCACACACATAAAAATTACAGGGGGGCTACTGAGCTACCTCCAAGGGATGCTAGCTGCCAAGTCTGAAGACCTGAGTTTGCTCTCGTGAACCCACATCCTGGAAGGAGAGAACAAACTCCTGCCAAGTTATCCTCTCACACATATATGTATACTCACAATAAATAAACGTAATTAAAAATCATATTAGGAAAACCCCGTCTCAAAAATTAAAAAAAAAAATGTACATGAAATGATGTTGGGGAGATGACTCAGTGGATAAAAATGTTTGCAAGACAAGCACGAGAACTTGAGTTCAAATCTCTGACACCAACATAAAAACCAGGCGTGGCAGTGTGCATCTATAACTGCACTGTTAGGGGAAGCAGAGACAGGCAGACTCCAGGAGTTTGCTGTCCAGTCAGTCAGTCAGTCAGTCAGTTTAGAGAGAAAGCGACTTCTGAGTTTAGTGGAAGTCCCCATCCTAAAAAGTATGGTACAGAGCAATGGAGGAAAATACCCAAAGTTGACTTCTTGCCTCCACACATATACATACATGCATACATGTATACACAAGTGAACATACATATACATCATACAAATACACAAAGAAAAAAGTTACAGTAAATATTCTGAGGTTTGTTTTTTGAGTCAGGGCCTCAGAGCCCAGGCAATCCTCTTGCCTCTGCTGGCTGCTTGGTTTTGTTAAGTCTCACTCTGCAGCCCCAGGCTGACCAGGAACAAGTAGCCTAGGCTGGTCAAACTCACACCTACTTCAGCCTCCTGAGTGCTGGGATTACAGGTGTGAACCATCAATAAATAAACTTTTATGGGTGCCAGTATCTGATTCAGTGACACACTGTTTGTTGTCCCTATACTATGACAGAGAGCATCTGGCATTTGCAGAGACAAACTTGCTGAATGGACCTAAGTGAGGAAAAGCCAAACATAAAGGCATGGATGGCCCAACAAGTGCAAAAGTCTAGAGAGAGCGAGCAACAAACAGCAAGTCTGGCAGCTAGAAGGCACCAGCATAGCTCTGCACAGAATGACTGAGAAGAGGTCAAGAAGACCATCAGGTTGGGCCAGAGGCCATCTCACCTCTGGCCATAGCTGAAGAATTTTGGTTTATCCTAGCAGTGGAGGCAGACACTGCCAGACTTAATGTAAATAAATAAAGTATCAGATCCTGGAACTCATAGATGCTGTGTGAAGAACAAACTCTAGTGAGGACGAGTACCAGTAAAGACATGAGAAAGTGGTCCAGGCAGGGGACGATAAGGAGCAGAATTGGTGAGGAAAGCTGGGAGTTGGGATACATTCTAGTTAAAGTATAAAGAATTTACAGAGTTTAGATTTGGGATAAGAATGAAGAGAAACCAAGCACACCTCTTAGGGAGTTTTAGGTCTGAGCAACTGAGTATTTGGTACACTCAACCCAAAACAGACTGCAAATGGCAATGGCTTAGGGGTCGGGAGATGATTGGGAGATAGCTGGTGTGAAATACCTATGGGGTTCCAAATGCCTATTTCCTTGTCTGTGGCACCTCACAGAGAGAGGGTCATGAAGATTAGGTGAGAAAATATATGACAAGGATCACAACACAGTCTGGCCCACAATAAGCACATAGTAAATATTAGCCAAGTTATTATTACTATTATCAAACAGAAATATCAAATATGCAGTTGTTAAAAGTCTGAAAGTACACAAAGTAGCCAGTATTAAAGACTAAATTTTAGGCAGCAGTTCTCAGTATAAAGATGAAGCCTGGAAAAGACCTCCTAGAGAGAGAAGGCAGCAGAAGGCGGACTCCTCCTCCACACCCAGGCAGGCTCAGTGAAGAGAAAGGCCAGGATGAACAGTGAAAATTAGTAACTGGTGAGTAAAGTGATGGGTCCAAGGAAAAACGGAACGAAGTGTTTAGCTGGTTCAAATGCTGAAAAGGGGTTTAACAGGGTAAGGACTTATCTAGTTAGTCTATTCAATCTGGTTAGACAGACAGCCTGCCCCCATCACCTTGGTAAGAGTTATCTTAGCTGAGTCTTGGGGAGAAAGCCCAACTACAGAAGCTGAGGGCCTGGGGAGTGAGAAAGTAGAGACAGCACTTAGACACTTTCAAGATGGTCTATTGTAAAGGGGCAAGATTCAGGAATAACTGGAGGACATGGACCAAGGGTTTTTGAAAAGGACTGTATTGAGACAGTTTTATACTATTGTGTTGGGCTGAGAAACTGCCTGGGCAAGAGACGAGTTGTTGGCAGGTCCAACACTGAGGAGCCAAGAATCCAGTGCCTGGGGAGAGGACAGCTTGAAAAGGAAGCACTATCAAATATTTGAGAATAGTTTTTAAATTTCTCTATTTTTATGCCCAGTGTAACACAACCAACCGCCAAACACTGCTGCAATTCAAGTAACTTGGGAGGCTGCAGCAGGAGGATAGGAAGGCCTGGGCAATTTATCAAGATTCTGTCTCAAAGCAGGCATAGAGCATATGCTACTAACCATAGTGTTAGGAGGAGGAAGCCAGAGAACCAAGAAGAGTTCATTCAGTCTCCTGGTGTGGTGGCGCACACCTTCAATCCCAACACTCAGGAAGCAGAGGCAGGCAGAGCTCTGAGTTCGAGGCCAGACTGGTCTACATAGAGAGTTCATGCCAGTCTGAACTACATGAGACCCTGTCTTAAAAAATAAAATTCTTCAAAATAAAAAAAAATAATAGTTCAGTGGTAGACTGTTTATCCAATATATACAAAGTCCTAGAATCCCCAAGTTCCCAAGAGTAAGTGAACAAGAACTGGGTTTTTAGCATTTGACAAGCTCCTCCTCCCTTGGAGCTCATTATCTAATTTCTTTTTTTAAAGTGCAGCTTAAAAGCCGGGCGGTGGTACACGCCTTTAATCCCAGCACTCGGGAGGCAGAGGCAGGCGGATCTCT
>LOEQ01000252.1:226275-238916 GCA_001685075.1 Bramus lutescens | reverse complement strand
AGGACAGGCACCAAAAACTACAGAGAAACCCTGTCTCGAAAATCCAAAAAAATATAAAAAAATAAAAAAATAAAGTGCAGCTTAAAATATAATATGAATATAAGTACTAAAATAATTATAGCACTTTGCAAGATACTTTGGGAATTGAAAATTTGAAGGCTGAAGCTCTTAAAGCTAGTGTTAACAGAATTGTCTCTGGGAATAATTCAGTTACCAGTCTTCAGAGTGCATCTTGCTTTAAAGAAGAAAAAAATGTATACAGTTATTGAACTGACATCAGTGTCTTGAAGACTGGTCAGCAGGGGCAAGGGCCAATTTTCTCTGACTGCTGGTGCATCGAAGGGACAGTTGGTTGTCTGACCACACCACAGGGAGGAAGAGACTTAAGCTCCTTTACATATCATCTCTGACTGCTAATGAAAAAAATGTTGAGGAAAATTCACTCAGTATTAAAGGGTGCAAAGACTGTAACATACTCTTCTCCAATAACAACAGGAGGTCACATATTCAACATGCGAAAATGAACTCCAGTTTTTAAGCTTTTAACTCAGTTCTAGCTAGCAACTGTCATCTAAGAACTACAAATGCTATATATTTTACAACAAGAGGAGACAGTGCCCCTCAAACCCATTCCATGTCAGCAAGAGTATGAAGCAAAGATGCTCAAATGAGCTAAGCAAATGAGCCAGGTGAATTCTGCCCAGGCTGCTTCAGACAGAGAGGAAGTCACAAAACGGTCATCAGTCTTTAAAAACGGAACAGTGGACTGCAAGCACCAGCTCAGACAAGATGCTATTCAGACTCTTGGCAAAGATCCAAATTATTTTACAGAATCATTAAAAACAAATTATCAAGGCATGGTGGCACAGACATGTATTTTCAGCACTTGGGAGGTAGTGGCAAGGGAGTCAAGAGTTCCAGACCATCCTCAGTTACACAGCAAGTTCAGTTTATGGCTACATGAGACCCTATCTCAATAAGACAAGAAGGAAATCAAGTACAATTTTAGCCTCCTCACTTTCCAAGTCTGAACTGGCTTATCTGTTTGCCAAAAGAAAAAGAAGTGAGCCCACCTAACTGGCATATTGTAGAAAATTAAGTTAAGGATCACAAGCACAGGGCTAAGTCTTTCCTAACAGGGAGGTATCACAAGCGACCAGTTCTAAAGACTGGAATGTTAAACACTAACTTCATTTTAGGCGTCGGTTCTTTTCACTGTAAGACGATTTGGTCCTTTATACACCACCTTGAAGCAGTTAACTTCACTTTGAGCTACATCTTAATTGAAATAGTTATTTTCTCTCTCCTCCTTCCCTCCTCTCCTTCCAAGATAAAGGTCTTGGGACGCAGTCCTGAGTGGCCTATCACTCACATAGTAGCAATTCCCTTGGCTCACCATCCTGAGTGCTGTGACTTCAGACATGAGCTACCATGCCTGGCTCTCAACTACATGTTTTCACTATAAATTTTCAGTTCTCTCCTTGTTTGTTGTTCTCATCAAGATGCAAAGTCAAGTTTCATCTTTCCTTTTAGGACCACAAGCTAATGAATGACCAAAAGCAACTTGGGTATCACTGAGAAAGCCACAACTTCCTTCCTTCTAAAATAAACAGGGCCATCTCTCTACAGAGAGCAGCATGAAGAATAACATGAACATTCCATTTAGGAAAGCAACTGGGCTACCAGGTTCTCCACCAAACTCACTGTTTTTTTAGGACTTAATGTCCAAATGTTAAAGTCGGGGAACTCATGTTCCTGACAACTACATCATACTTGGAAATTTGCTATCAAGTTCTGAGAAGTCTACAATAGGTGGCATTAACTATATTTTTTAAAAAAGTCCCTGGTATTTTTTTAAATTGCTGATACTAGAGGCTCTCAAGAAGAAAGAAAACAAAGACCAATGTAGTGGTAGCACACACTTTTGATCCCAGTACTTGGGAAACAAAGGTATGTAGATCTCTGTGAGTTCAAGGCCAGCCTGGTCTACAGTAAAGAGACCCTGTCTAAAACAAAAACAAGAAGAGAGAAAGTATAAGGGGATTATGTGCTTCTCTTCTCTTCTGTCTGTGAACGTGGACCAGTATGGTTAGCAACTAAAAACTACAAGCGAAGTCTGAGTCTGCTCTTCCCCTAGTGCTCCAGTTTTCGCACACAGCAACTGCACAGTCAAGGAGGCAAATGGCCCTTCAATTTGGTGTCACCTGCAGTATTCCTGCAGTGAACCAGTTTCTATGAATTGTAGTCATTCTACGAGAGTAACCGGTTAAAAGTGGCCACAACGAAACTCAGGAGTTTACTCTTCTATCACTTAAAGAAGGCATCCATACACAATTCTAGTGCTAAATTCAAAAATTCAAGCAGTTCAACAACCCCAATCAAGGTCCTGGCGGTGGGAAAGCTGTCTGCGGTGTTAATATTAACCCAGCCCAGAGTTTTAGTAATCTAGATGAATAATCCCAATTCACAGTTCTCGGTCTGATTGTACAGGAAATGCTTTCTGCAACCCAACATATCTAAAACGGTTTCATTCTGAGTGATGCAAACCCTTCACACAGACTTAAAAGCCAAGGGTCAGAGGTCTATATAAGGCTCATTCACATGAAGCACGTTGATGTCAGACTGGAAGCAACTTGCAAGCCTCTGTCAGAACCATCCATCAACAATGAACCTTAAGGAAGGGTGTTCTGGAGCCTTCCTCTTCAACACACAGCTGGAAAGGGGCATGAAACCTAATTTCTTATTTCCTTTATGAGGATCACATCTTGTTATTCCTGGGTCCTTTTGATGCCTAAGATTTGCCTTTTAGCTCCACTTTAATAAGCTTTTATCCTCCTATAAAACCACTACAAAAACCATTATTTCATTTCTCTGGAAGACAGCTCTCTGGAAGCTTACTACAAAAATTAATTATTGTCATAAATTGACAACTGAAATCAAATATTTCTTGAGGAGCCAGTGAGACCCTAGGATCCCTTGAGGAATATTAAAAGACATAAAACACAATCCATGTCCTCAAGGAGCTGAGTAAGACTGTACTTATTGATTCATAGGAAGGGAAGACAGAGTGAGGTCACTTTATACATATGTAGAAAAAACTGTATTTTTAAAATTTATCTCCATAGGGCATGACTTTGGTAACCTTTTCCCATCACTATGACAACTATCATTAGCAACAAGTTCTTCTTTTCAGCTGCCCCCATTCAGTTTAAAGCTATTTTCTCTTATCAGGGGCGCTAAAGAACAAATGGTTATCCCTAATAATGAATCCATTCATGGTTTTTGAAGAATTGTTATCTCTTAACCTTTCATTCTCTCAAATTTTCCTGACTGACTTCCAATCATTATCATCTCCTGAGTCTCCTCACAATCATCTCCAAGGTCTCCTCATTCCTTTTAAGCTGAGGAACTTATAAATGGAAACAACATTCAAGGAAGGGGCTGATCAGTGCTAAATGTTATCTACATAAATTATAATGCCATCTAATCAGAATCCCCTGACATCACCTCCAAACCCACAGTTGGGAGCACCTTTAAACTAAGTCCTATAAAGGAGATGGATCCCTGAGTTTGAGGTCAACCTGGTCTACATAGGGAGTTCCAGAACAGCCAGGGCTACACAGCAAGATCTTGTCTCAAAAAGTAATTAACAATTACTAATTAAAAGGCCTGTGATGGGCTTTTTATTATACATTCCTCTGCCATATTTGTATGATGTGCATGTGTGTAGGGTGTCCATGCTAGAACACAGGCCAGGGGATGATGTCACTCTCTGCCTTACCCCCCTAAGGTCTCTCACTGCTCACCCGGAGCTAAACATTTTTTGACAAGACTGGCTGGCCAGTGAGTTCCAAGGATCTACCAGTCTCCACTGATCTTAGTACTGGAGTTCCAGACACAAGAATCATGCCTGGCATTTACATGGGTGCTGAGCACCCAACTCGGGTCCTCAAGCTTGGGCAGCAAGAGCTCTTACCAACTGAGCCATCTCCCCAGTCTGCTTATTATTTTCTTTATAAACAAGTCAAAATTACCTAGGTGTGCACAAGTTCTCCTAATTTATTATAATAAATCTTTGTGAAGTGTTCCTAAAACTTCAATAGTCACTGATCCACTTTACACAAAAAGTTACCACTGTAAAACAAGCAATGACTTAGGAAAGAGTCTTATAAGGAGTCATAAACTATTGGGGGCACAGACAGATGAATTTACAGAGGAATCCACAACACAAAGAAGCCTGGACTAAGTAAGCACTTTGAGGATTGGGCACAAACTTTTTAAAAAGGAGAAACTGAATTTCAGCTCCCAGCAGTATCTGTGACTGTTTCATGGGAGAGTTGCAATACGGAGATCTGAGCTGAAGGCAGAGCTGAACAATCCAGGGGCAGCTGAAGAAGTAAAGGCTCAATTAAAGAGGCTCTGCAAATGCACATAAAGGCCAGAGAGAGCACACGGTGAGTTCCCTGTCCAATGTGATGTAGCAAAGAAGGGAGATAAAGTTCAAATGTAGATATCCAGGCCAGGTAAGCTATGAAGGGCTGAGAAATTATCTATTTGTGGGAAGTCAAAGAGCTTTAGGGAAACAGTAACAATCCTTTCTCTATTTAAGGCACAGTGGGCCATGAAAAGGGAGGGTGGCTAGTGAGGAGTGCACCATAATGTTCCTCAGTCACAGACATAAGCAAGACTGTCAGAACTGAAGAGCAGAGCCAGACTGAAGAGAAGCTACCATAGCATAACAGATAGGACTCAGACACAGGGGATGGGGCAGGAAGACAAGGACTGCAACACATGCAGGGACCAAGGGTGAACTCTGACACAGACACATTAGGGTTTGAATCATAGCTCTGCCGCCTCCTAGGCACATGGCTCAAGGAAAACTACTGCCTGGACATGCAAAAGATGGCATGCAGTGGTTCAATAAGCATTTCTTAGAAAAAAAAAAAAGGTTGGTTATGTTTATTTTGTATGTGTGCATAAGCACAGGTGTGTGTGTGTGCCAAAGTATATGTGTGGAGGTCAGGAGACAACTTCCAAAAGCTGGTTCTCTCCTTCTACTATGTAGGTTACAAAGATCAAATTCAGGTCATCAAGTTCTTTTATTCACTGAACCACGTCACTAGCCCCAAATGTGTCCTTATTTAAGTGAGGTACTACAGGGCTGGAAAGATTAAAGATGGTTCAGTGGTTAAGAGCACTAGCTGTTCTTGCAGAGGACCTGTGTTCTCTTCCCAGGACTCACATGGTGGCTCACAACCACTTCTAACTCTAGTTCCAGGGCATCCAACTCCCTCTTATGGCAGGTACTGCATGCACACGGTGCACATACATATAAACAAAACATTTTCTATAGATAAGAATACTTTTTAGATTTATTTTATGTATGTTTTGCCTGAATGAATGTGTGTATATATGTATTGTATGTATATATGTACATACAATACATACACACACCATATTCATGTCTGGTGTCTGAAGAAATCAGAAGAGAGCTTCAGATCCCCTAAAATTGTAGTTATAAATGGTTGTAAAGCATCACGTGGGTGCCTGGAATCTAACCCATGCCTTCTGCAAGAGCAACAAGTGTTCTTAAATGCTGAGCCATCTCTCCAGCCCCCCAAATAAGAATATTTTTAAAAAGAGGTATTACAGAATTGTATGCTTCATTTTTTTCTTAATGAGGCAGAAACATTTAATTTTTCCACTTTTAAAAATTTTTATGTGTATGGATGTTTTTCCTACATGTATGTCTGTGCACCAATAATGAAATCACTGCTTGGCCTATTGGCTCTAGTTTCTTATTGGCTAGCTCTTACATCTTAAATTAACCCATTTCCATTAATCTACGCATCTCCACAAGGCTGTGGCTTACTGGCAAGCTTTCAGTACAAGTCTGTCTCCTCTGGCAGCTTCATGGCATCTCTCTGACTCCACCTACTCTCTCTATATATATCTCGTTCAGCCTGGCTTTACTTTGTCAAGCCATTGGCCAAAAACAGCTTCTTTATTAACCAATGGCAATAAAACATATTCACAGCATCCATCGCCTCCCATAGCACAACCCCCATGAGTTGAGAAATGCTGCTATAGATCAACACTGATTCTGCCCAAATGAAACTTGAGGACAAGCATCAAATAGTAACCTGAAAGGAAAAAAAAAATCTAATAAAAAGACTAAGAATATTAGTCATAAAGACCAAGGTAGCAACCCCTATGCAGTTTCCTGAGCCTGATCAGTCCACAACTGAAGAGCCAACCTTCCCTACTTTCTCCCCTCTAGGTCCTTGGCTACCAATGACACCTTCTGTTACCAAGATGGGTAGTTGTCCTTCAGTTTGGGTCCGCTTAGCTTACAGGTAACTTGAAACCCGGAGAAAAATCAGTAACATTCTGAAGTCAGGACACATAGAGCATCTGTTGTGTCAGGGCTGGGGTCAACCATAGCACTCAAATAGATTTACACGCACACACACACCCCCCAAAGTAATAAAACAATCCAATTATGATAAAAAAAAAAGGTTATAGCTCTCATGTCCTTACAATTTCTCGTTCTAATAATAACTAGGGCTCCCTACGTGCTAAGTAAAGTACTAAGTGCTTTGCATGCATGGTCTCAATTAAGCCTCATAATACTCTTTTGAAGCATGATTACCCCCGATCTGCAAATGAAGAAACTAAGTCACTAAGGAGTTAAAGTCTGCAAGGTCACTCAGCTAATGCACGGCTAAACTGAGATTTGAACCCAGGCAGTCTAAATCCAGAGCCCAGTCTTGGCAGCCCCTAATCACTATGCTATATTATCTCACACTATTCCAGATTAGACTATGAGATTCACCATCCCCTTTGTAAAGGCATTTATTTATATATGCACAAATAAAAACTGCCAGTCAGAGAGATTACAAGAGGATTTCCTCATTAACCAAGATTAAAGAGATGTTATCCACAAGATTTTACTGCTTATAATTAAGGCAATAATCTAGGGACGGTATTGTGTTTGATCTAAAAATTAGTCTGTTCTGATGAATGAACAAAAGCTAAATTTCAGGCACCTATCAAAATTCACTGCTCAAGCTATTTATTATTTATGTATGATCAACTTTTCCCTAGTTTTTAGAACCAAGTTTAAAAGCAAGCCCAATGAAATCACTTCCTCCAAAAACACTCCTCACAACTCCCATTACTCTCTCATCTCAGGACAAGGGGAGCCAGGCACAATTACTTTGATGCAGTAAATTGAGAAGACAATGCTATTTCAGCAGTGCATGGGCAATGAGGGTCAGAGTTCTCAGGCAGTAGAGATGTTAGGAAGGGTCATGTTGAGAGTCATCAACGTCTCTACAAACACTGCAACAAAACACAAACCAGAAATGCACAGAACCAATAGACAGAAGAAACTCCAGCACTGAAATAAACACCAGGGAAATAGACCCCACCCACTGAAACCTCACACAGTCTTGCTGCAGCCAGGATGAGAGGTAACACATCTGGGGAAACCCCTCCAGCCTATTTGTCAAGTAGAAAACAACCACTCATTTCAAGGAAGGGGGAATTTTCATGTACTGTGCAGAAACTGCCAACTAACTCTCACGTTAATACCTTTGTCAAACTAAACCTATTAGAACGGTATATTCTTAATCTAAAAAGACCAGGCAGCTTTGTGCTAACCCAAGGGAACTTGTATTCTCTCCAAGTCTACAACTACAAGTCAGGTCTTTAAAAGCAAACCTTAGGTAACAGCTTCAGCCTCATGGTTGGCTTCCCATGAGGTGTGTAACTTGACAAGGTAAAAAACTCATTGAAATATTTAACAGTGGTGGTATGGATTTCTTTGGATAGGTCAAGAAAAGCAACCCATCCCTTTTAAAAACATAAAAGACCATTTTATGGGAAGTTATTCTCTCAGTTCTAGTGTCTGAGCATTTCCTTAGGGCTTTCTCAGAGACCTTATTGAAGGAGAAAATGAAAGGCTAACAAAAGGGTCTCTCTTCTCCCCCTATTCCTAGCACAATCTACCTCAGCCACAGGGCCAGTAGCATCCACACTGTCATAAATGCCAGCAATTAGAGAATTAGGCCATAAAACCACCCACTCAGGTATAAGAGCACAGGCCTGCAGCTTATTTAATGCATGCCATAAAAGATCCTGTACTTCCTTCTTCCAGGCCTTCACCACCAAGAAATGAGAATAACAACAACAGCCCTTTGTCTGCTTACTTCATAGTGATGTGATCAATGAAACCATCAGGGCCCAGGTGAAGAATTTAAGATCCTTCTTCTTCATAAAGACTCTCCATTTCCTCTAGCATGCTACATTGCAGACCAATGAAAGCGTGGGCTACATTTTCAGCACCAGTAGAGTGGAAACCAAAGCTGAGTTACCATTATCAGAAATTATTCTAGTTTATTTTGAAACTATTCTAGAAGCCCAGCTAGCCAGTTCCTGACCTCCAGAAATACTGGCACCTACAATTAGCAAGGCAATTTTAGTTTTAAAAAAAAGTTAATTCAGGGGCTCATGGGATAGATGAGCAGGTAAAGGCATTTTCTGGCAAACCTGACCACCTCAATTTGATCCCTAGGTCCCACATGGCGGAAGGAGAGACCAACTCCCACAAGCTGTCTTCTGATTTCCATACACGTTCGTTCATACAGGCTCTTGCAAACACACTCTCGCACATTCATGCAGGATGTCATTTTAAAAAAGCTAATTCCAATCCCAATCTCAAAGCTATAATATTCACTCTGTTCCAAAATCTGGTACAATCTGGGGTCAAATAATAATTTCATTTTATCATTTATCCTCACAACCTGGCAGCCCACAAAAATCACAAGTCTGTGATTTAATACATGATAAAACTTAACTCTTCCAAATTCATAAGCCAATCTTGATGAGCCTGGAGCAAGGACTTTCTAACAGTGAACTCTTTAGCGGCTGTTTCCTACCCATGCCTACAGGGTTAGGAATCTGGTTCAAATGTAGGTGCATCATGCCAGTCTCATTAGTAACTTCATCATTCTCAATCCCAGAAAATGACATTCAAAGAAAGGGTCCACTGAAGCCATCCCCAAGAAGGTTTCTACTAGTGCAGGGACAGACACAAAACTCCCCTTCCTCAAAACCCAGGCCACCAAGCTTTCCACCCTAGCAAAGGAATGGAGACAAGATATTCACAAAAGGCCTGATTGAAGGCGTTCAGTTAAGAGCTAGAAAGGAGCTGAAGTTCTGTGCCAACACTAGAGGAATGTGGGCAGGCACAAAGAGATCTTAATTAGGAGACCTACAATTAAAACACAGTGAGTCCCCAAAAGAGAGAGAGGCGGTGCAGTCTGTTCCGCCTCCGAGCAGGCAAAAGTGCCGTTACCACCCCCCTCCAGCCACCGAGTAAGGGAGGCAACTGGCGGGCTCAGGCTGCACAGCTGTTCCCTGAAAGGACAGCTCCAAGGTGAGAAGAGATGAGAAATGAAACCCAAACGGGAGCATTTTTTTCTTGCTTCTAATCAGAAGGGAACTCACTATTTTGTGAACCATGTCCTCCAGGAGCAAGCGCTTTGAGATGCTTAACTGGGAGGGAAATGTGGGGACATAGGACGTGCTTTCAGAGTAAAGAAAAAATCCTTCAGATTGCATTCCTAATATTGAGCACTTCGTTTCAGAACTTACTAAAAGCTCCTTCACTCAAAGGAGGTTCTACTACTCTGGATTCATTCTTTAATTTAAAAGCTCATACACCTAAGAAATACATCATCCAGAGTGGAAATAGCTTCCTTTTAGGTAAGGAAATTACAACAATGAAAACTAATCTAGCCAAACAACGGGATAATGCTGGAGTTCTAAAGGTACACGGCATTTTATTTCAAACTTGATCTTCAAGACAGGCACACTGGTGTATGTCTATAGTCCCAGGAATTTAGGAGACTGAGGCAGAACTGCTGGAGCCTAGAAGTTCAAGGTCAGCATGAGTAACACAGCTAGAACCCTATGCAAAAAGTATTTCCATTATTGTTGTCAACTTCAGCAAAACCCTTATGCTTTTTTTTCATCCAATGAAAACTTCTTCCACCAAGGTGAAATTTCTCCTAACAATAATGACAGTTAAACAGGCAAATGTACAATCTGATATTAAGAGGCACTAAAGAGTCTCACTAAATAAACAAACTCAGAATAAGAAATTCTAGTCTAGGCATGGTACTGCATGTCTATAATCCCAATACTTAGAAGACACCAAGGTAGAACTGATAAATCCAAAGCTAGCCTTCTCTACATAGGGAGTTCCAGAATAACCAGGACTACATGGCAAGACTGTGTCTCAATGATGATGAAGAAATAAGGAGTAAGAATAAGCGAACAGAAGGGTTTATGAGCTATTTAGTACAACTTCACTTATATATCAGAAATTGAAGGTTAAAAGTGAATTGCCCAATTGGGCATGGGGGCACATCCCTTTGATCCCAGCACTCAGGAAATATTGGATGACAGATCTCCACAAATTTAAGGCCAGAATGGTCTACATAATAAGACCCTGTCTCAAAAACAAACAAACCAAAGACATGAATTGCTCAGTGTGTCCTAAGGGGCAGTGACAGAGAGATGAGTAAGACTGAGCTCATACTCACTGATGTCCACTCCACTGTGCTCTCTCAGCTTCATTCACCTTCTGCCAAGCTCAGGATCAGCCGTGAAGGCAATGAAAGGCCAACAACTCTTTGGGTACATACACTTGGTTAACATTAAAAAAATTTTTTTTAATTAGGGAAAAAAAAATGCCAGACACTCTCTAGCAGTCTTCCAGTTAAAGAACTACCCTCTTTTCTAAGCCCAACCTAAAAGCCTGCCTCAAGCCACAGGGACTTCACTGAAACTTTAGATGAAAACAAATATGCACCAATGCTATAATTCAGTTTTAATATCACATATAATTAAAGTGTGCAGTGTTAAGATCAAGAGAAAACTGCTTTTAATGTTTTGAGTGGTGATAGGGGAGGCATATGACATCAATGAAGACTGCTGGATGCTAAAATATTTCTGAAATGAATGTTAAATTACTGCAAGTTCTAGTCAACAGAAGATGCTGTTTTCTGTGCTTATTTAAAAGGCAAACATAGCCATTTGAGCACCACCTGAGACAGCGGCTGACGTTATGAAGAGCATGGAAAAGCAGCATAAGACATAGACCTCAGTGATGCTTCCTAACTCACACAGACTGCCCAAGAGTCTATGTATTTTGAAAAATCACCTCATTATAACAGAATGTAATCCCAAGGAACTCCTATGTAGCTGTTACCAGAGAGATCAATCCAAGGAGAGCAAAGAACCAATGGCAACGAAGAACAGGTCTCCTGTGGGTAACAGCATGGTTCCTACAGGAGGATCCGGAGTTCTGTCACCAGAAGGACACAGCTTTGATTATGTGCAACTCCAAGTCATTATTCCCTTAAAGTGAACCACAATTTAAAGAGGTTAGAACCATTCTGGGTCACATAACAACTCCAAGAGTCCAGGCGAGACCTCCTAAGAAGCATGGATAAGTTCTAAGAAGCAACCTTAAGGATAATGTAAGTGTGCCAGCCTGGATTAAGACCTGTGGAACTCAATCAGTGATGTGCAAGACTGTGTCATCAAATGCTTGGTTTCTATGCTGAAAGCCACCAGGCCAGAAAGGCTGCCACTCTCGTTTACCATGTACGACACATACCATAAGCCCATGCTACATGGCCCCCAACGACCAGATAGAAAGCTTACCAACAGCTCATTCAAGTCCAGTTTAGAAAAAAACTAACACTGGATTTAAGGCAAGGGGGTCACCAGCCCTTTTCACAATGGAAGAGTGATTACCATTCATAGGCACAAGTCCTAAAGAGCAAAAACTCCTCATCATACTTGATGTTATTCATAGGAACTGAAATTCCCCGACAAGTTTTACACAACAAATTACCCAGTAAGGCAAAATAAAGAGCTAGCTCACAACCAGAATATTGATAGGTAAGAAACTGTCAGCACCTTATTAAAACCTCATAGGTAATTTTTGTCAAAGACCAACAGATAAAATATTCTGATGCCCAGATATTAGGTCCCTGGATCCAGGTCGGTCTCTCTCTCTCTCTCTCTCTCTCTCTCTCTCTCTCTCTCACCATTCTCTTAAAAAGTTATGATTGGAAGCTGTTAACATAAAACTTTGCTTTTGAATGTGTGATAAGAACGTTTAGACCTTGGACACACGGTTCCTTCAATACGAAATGCATAAGCATGACAAAAATGAAATGCTGCTGCTTTGGGCATCTCCATAAAGCAGACCAACTTCTCCCAATAGAGACTTTCTTATAACACTCAAATATAATTCTACATATAACCAGTCTAGTCTCAATTTTGAAAACATGCAGGTAAATGATAAGTTAATGTAAGACTTTGGTTTTTTTGCTGCTGTATCCTTTAAAAAAGCAAAATCAACTCACATTTAAGCACCAACTCCATGCAAGTAACCTGAACGGTTCAGTCTTTTTGTCATGTATGAGGCCTTTGGTTCTCCAACTACATGGGATCTGTGTTGTTAGCTTAAAAAATACAGAATTGGCCTTTCAAAAAAAATAATAATCTACAGCAACCAATAAAACACTCTCAAACAACCCTCCTTACTGCAGCAGCCT
>LOEQ01000252.1:199967-210407 GCA_001685075.1 Bramus lutescens | reverse complement strand
AGAGAGAGAGAGAGAGAGAGAGAGAGCGCTTACCAGGCTGCCTAGATCAGAAAATAAGTAAGAGCAAAGTCTAAAGAGAACTAACAGAAGATAGAAGATTGATGATATCTTTATACACTTTCGTTTACTAGCAAAGAGGAAAGAAAGATCACTAGTATGAGAATAAAAGAACATATTTTGATTTTTTTTTAATTTAAAGACAGGGAGAATTGAGTCTGTCAACTTAAGGAGGACTGAAGAAAAGGGAAAGACCAGATGTGGTAACACATCTGTAATCTCAACCCTAGAGAGACAGAGTCAGGAGGATCAGGAATTCGAGACGAATCTAGGTTACATAATGAGTTCGAAGTTAGTTTGGGCTACAGAGCAAGACCCTGTCTCAAAACAAAAGGAGACAAACAAACAAACAAAAAAGGAAAGAAAAATGGCTTGGTGTACATAAGGTTAAGTTCTGGAAACAGTGAACTGAAATTCACAGTCTCCACTCCCTCACAGCCTTCCAAATACTCCCCAAGCCACTATTATCTGACTTCCACCTCTGCTGAAATCATGGCCACCAGAGACCAGGGATTTTCTTTTCTGTCGTGTTATGCGTTTACTTTGGTCTTTAGAAACAGGGCCTCAGAGCCTAGGCTGACTTTGTACTTGCTATGTGGCCCAGAATTGCCTTAGATTCATGATCCTTTTGTCTCAGTTTCCCAAGTGCTGGGATTATAGATGTAAACTACCATGGCAAGCTCAGACAATGACGACTTTCCTTTCTTTATATTCAATTACATGTGTCTGTGTGTTTGTGCACACATGTGTAAGTGCATGTGTATTGGTTAGAGGACAGCTTCTGGCAATTGATTCTCTCTTTCCACCAGATTGGCCATGGGGTCAGTCTCAGTTCTCATTTCCCTGACCTTTCCATCTGAGATCCTTGCCTCTCTCTGTTGCATAAGTTCTCATTGGTCTTAATAATAAAAACCCAGAGCCAGGTATTGGAGTAAATGATGAAAGATCAGAGAGAAAAAGGAGCAAGTCACAGCCAACTCTTAACCTTGCTAACACCTCAGCCAAAAAAAGGACTGAGCTCCTGTCTCCTCCCAACTTATAATCATTTCTCTACCCAGCCATATCACTTCCTGTCTGTCTGTCAGTACAGACCTCAAGACCTCTATGGTTAACTAGTGTCTAGCTCCACCCTCTGATCTTCAGGCAAGCTTTATATGTTAGAGCACAAGGTATCACCACATCTCTTTATCCCCAAATGGTGGTTTCTCAGAGCTATATTCTTAGACTGCCTCTATGTTCATTAGTTTATTTGTTAATTCAAATCCCAAATTCCTGCTGCCTGGAAGGCTGTAGATGCTGAAGATATAGGTAAACAAACATCCATGTGCTCACTTGACTTGGGATTCCTTCCTAAGCAGCCCCACCTACTCCCCAAATCTAGCACTAAACACCATTCTGGATTTCAGACACACCTACCTAATGCTTTGTTGAGTATTTTCTCTAGTACATCCTTGTGCTGAATGCCTCTTTGCTCTGGTTGCCTCTCGTGTTCCCTCTCCTAAGCACCCTGTCATGTACTGCTGTTCTCCACAGCATTTCTCAGTATTGTGCTCTGATGCTGAACTTCTCAAGATGGAAATCTGACCTGCGGTCCTTTAAAATACTTTAGTAAGTTTAGCCTTTTCAAGATCCTCCACTGACTCTAAGTCTCCTTCACCCTTTGCCTCCGGTGGTGCTGCCTTGCTGAATTCATCCTATGCAGCTGCTCAGTTCCATCTGATCCTGCTTTGGTGCCCATCCTGCTGTCTAATGTGTCCATCTTCCTCTTCTCATCCTCTTGGCTGGCTTCTAGTCCAGTATCACCCTCTTACACCCCAGCCTTGCTCAGCCTCTCCTGGGGGGTCCCTCACATGCAGTCTAGACAGACACCTGCTGCTGATCTCACCGCATCTTGGGCTTTTATGACTTGTGATTTTTTTTTTGTTAGCTCTTCCACTGGACTCTTAGAGATAGGAAACAGAGCCGTGTCGTATGAAGGAGAGAAGTTCCGCCCTCCTGATAAAGACAGAAGAAGCCCTTGGGTCCTTGGGTTTTATAACACATGGACAGTTAAGGCATTGCCAACTGCTTTGTGGCATCTAACTACTGTTGTACCTCCATGTACTATCACATCGCTGTGTGATACATGCCTGGACTCAAAGATGCGCAGAGCACAGTTTTAGACAGCTTTCAGTTATCACTGGGGGTATGTGGCCCCGTAATAGAGCACTTGGCAGGCAAGCGTGAGGTCCTAGGTTCAATCCCTGGCAGAAGGAAAATTATCTAGAAATGTGCTTTTTTTTAAATTATTTTTTTTGGTTCTTTGACACAGAATCTCACATTGTAGGTTTTGCTGACTGGCTTAGAACTCACTCTTTAGCTCAGACTGATCTTGAATTCATGTTAATCAATCTCCCAAGTACTAAGATTATAAGCATACACCTTATATCTTGCTAGGAAGTATGTCTTATAAAACTTCAGAACACAGGCTGGCAAGGCGTCTCAGTGGTAAAGGCACTTGTCATGCAACCCTAAATGAACTAGAATCTCATCGCAGAACACACAGTAGAAGTAGAGAATCAACTTCTGATCTCTGCCTCTGTTTCTCTGGCTGGCGCAGGTGAGATATTTCTTTTTCTTCTTTCAGACCAGGCAAGATGTCTCATACCTGTAACCCTAGCACTTCGATGTGGGAGCAAGGTAGGGAGTTTGAGGTCAGTCTTGACTGCATAGTAAGTTCTAGGCCAATCTAGAATGAAACCCTGTTTCAATAACTAAATAAATAGGGGCTGAAGAAATGGCTCAGGGGTTGAAACCACTAACAGCTGTCCGTAACTCCAGTTCTAGGGAATCCAAGCCTTCTTCTGGCCTTTGTAGGCTCCAGGCACACTTGTGGTACACAAAGATATATGCAGGAAAAATATCCATATGCATAAAATACTAAATAAATAAATTTCCTCATTATATTCTTTAATCTGGCAACTTCATCTCCTACATTGTGAGGTCTGAGGCTGGAAAGAAGACTCTGCAGTTAAGAATATATACTGCCCTTGCAGAGGACCTGGGCTCAGTTCCCAGCACTCATGTAGGGCAGCTCACAGCTGCCTGTAACTCACAACTACTTGCAGCTCCAGGGGCATCTGATGCTTCTGTTCTCTCTGGCCACCCACTCTCATGTTCACACACAGACATACAGACATACAATTAAATAAATATTTTTTTTAAAGTTGCCAGGCAGTGGTGGTCCATCTCTTTAATCCCAACACTTATAAAGCAGAAACAGGAGAATCTCTGTGAGGTCAAGGTCAGTCTGATCTAAAGAGCTAGTTCCAGGGGCTGGAGCGATGGCTCAGAGGGTAAGAGTACTGGCTGCTCTTCCAGAGGTCTCAAGTTCAATTCCCAGCAACCACATGGTGGCTCACAACCTCCTTGCCAGCAGTACATTGTATGCTTAATAAATAAATCTTTAAAAAAAAAAAAGCTAGTTCCAGGACAGCCAGAGCTACACAAAGAAACCCTGTCTCAACAAACCAAATAAATAAATAAAATTGTGAAGGTCACATAGGATAGGACTTTGAGTGGGCTCATTAATCACCATTTAAATCTGACTTTAAATCATCCAGCTGGAAACTGCTCATTTCCAGAGCCACACCCATTTTTACCATCCCTGCTTATTCTTCCTTTATATTGTCATTGCTGTGGTTCCAGGAAATGGAAACATTCTGTTTGCTCTAAATTACCTTGAAAAAGTTTGTTTGCTCTATCCTTACCCAGTAATGTTTGCTTTGTTTTTAATACAAGTAAAAAAAAAAACTTGGGTGGGGGAATAAAACTGACAGTATTATCCCTAAACGAGATGTCTGTCTGTTTATAAAAAGTCATGCTTCAGTCTAAATGTGTGGTTTAAGATTACCTGCAGCTATCCAGACAGTTCTCTAAGGTTAACAGGACCATAGCTCAGTAGATCTAATTCAGAACAAAATTTTATCCATAGATGGGATGGAAAATCTAGGTGAGGATTAAGGTCATGGCCAAGGTACAAGAGGAGGAGGAAGTCTGAGTTAATTATAACCTTGGTTTTGCCTTCTTAATTCCAGGAAGCTGTCCCTTAGATAGGTGGACAATGTGTTGATTGAGGCACATTCTTAGAGGCTATTAGAAGCTACCAGTTCTTGAGTTCTGAGATGTATTCCATAAGAGACAGTGTCAGTATTGAGCAACTAGATATCTGTCATTTAAGAAGATCTTTGAGCAAGGATTTGGTTTTATTTTCTTTCTGGCAATGATAACTGGCCTGAAAGATTTGCCAAAAGCCATCACTCTCAAAAGCAGTTGAGTAAAGGTAATTTGGCATGTTTTTGTTGTTTAAAGTGCTGGGAATTAGCATGGAGGGCCTGGATATATGAGGCAAACACTATATTCCCACATGCTATCCAGGGCTAAATTTCCAGCCCCTTGACATGTTTTTGAATAATATCATAATGGGTATTTTAAAAACATTTTTACATTACGTGTCTGTGTGTGAATGTGTGTACAAGGGTGCCATAACTTGTGTGCATGTGGAGGTTGAAGGACAATTTCTGAGAGTTAACTCTCTTTTTCCTTTGTGTGGGTTCCAGGCTTGGGGCTAGCTCTTTTACCTGATGAACCACATCACCGGCTGACATTGCATTTATTTGCTAATTTTTAAGACTTTAGAAATTATTGCCAGCCAGACAGTGGTGGCACATGCCTTTAATCCCAGGACTCGGGAGGCAGAGGCAGGCGGATCTCTGTGAATTCAAGACCAGCCTGGTCTACACAGTGAGCTCCAGGACAGCCAGGGCTACACAGAGAAACCCTGTCTTTTTTTTTTAAGATTTATTTATTTATTATGTATACAACATTCTTACTCCATGTATGCCCGCATGCCAGAAGAGGGCACCAGATCTCATTACAGATGGTTGTGAGCCACCATGTGGTTCCTGGGAATTGAACTCAGGACCTTTGGAAGAGCAGTGAGTGCTCTTAACCACTGAGCCATCTCTCCAGCCCAAAGAGAAACCCTGTCTTGAAAAACAAACAAACAAACAAAAATTATTGCCTGGATGGAGAGTGGGCTCAAGGGTTAAGAGCGCGTGTTGTTTCCCAAAGGACTGGTGTTCGATTGAAAGCACCCACATGGCGGCTCACAACCATCTGTAATGGCAGCTCCAGGAGATTCACTGCCCTTTTCTGGCATCCACAGGCACCAAGCATGCATATGATGCATAGACATACATACATGCAGTCAAAATGCCCATACATATAGAATAAAATTAAAATTGAAAACTGCTATCTCAGCACAATGTATACATGTATTTAACCATCACATGGCACTCCATAAGTACCTATAGTTTTGTTGTTATTTTGTCTATCTTTTTTTTGAGACTGGTTTCTTTGTGTAGCCCTGGAATTTGCACTGTAGATCAGACTGGGCTCAAACTCACAGAGATCTGCCTGCCTCTGCCTTCAGAGTGCTGGGATTAAAGGCAGATACAACATCACCACCTGGGAAAATTTTTATGTTTTTATGTATCTATTCAAAATAATTTAATTTACAAATACAGCAGTGGACAATTGTATAAAAGCATACTTATAGTAGGATATAATAGGGCACACCTTTAATCCTAGCACTCAGGAGGCAGAGGCAGGTGATCTCTGTAAGTTCGAGACCAGCCTGGTCTACAAATCAAGTTCCAGGACAGCCAGGACTACACAGAGAAACCTTGTCTTGAAAAAACAAGCAACTACAACAAAACAAAAAATCATACTCTGGGGGCTAGAGAAATGGCTCAGCAGTTAAGAGCACTGACCGCTCTTCCAGAAGATCTAGATTCAATTTTCAGCACCCACATGGCAGCTAGCAACAACTTTCTGTAACTCCAAGTTCTGACACTCTCACACAGACATACATGCAGGCAAAACACCAATGCAAATAAAAACAATACGCCGGGTGGTGGTGGCATATGCTTTGAATCCCAGCGCTTGGGAGGCAGGTGGAACTCTGTGAATTCGATGCCAATCTGGTCTACAAGAGCTAGTTCCAGGATAACTAAGGCGGTTACACAGAGAACCCCTATCTTGAAAAAAAATCAAGTAAATAAATAATTAAAAATCATGCTCACTGCTTACCATTTGTAATGCGACGGAAAACAGAAAAACAAAACCGTGAGAAATGGCCACCATTGCACAAATCAAAGACTTAGTCCTCTGTTTGTACACATGTATGTAGATACATATGGAAGTCAGATGTCAACCTCGGGGTTTGTTTCTTAGGGGTGGTCCACTTTTTATTTGTGGCAGAATCTCTTACTGCTTTTTTTTTTTTAAAGATGTATTTATTTATTATATACACAGTGTTCTGCCAGAAGAGGGCACCAGATCTCATTAGCCACCATGCGGTTGCTGGGAAGAACAGCCAGTGTGCTCTTAACCTCTGAGCCATCCTTCTCTCCAGCTCCTCTCTCTGGTTTGGACATAACCAAGTAGGCTAGGCTGGCTGGCCAGAAAGCCACAGGGATCTGTCTGATTCTGTCATCCTAATGCTGGAATTACTGTTGTTGTTATTATTATTTTTGCTTTTTCAAGACAGGATTTCTTTGTGTAGCCTTGGTTCTCCTAGAACTAGCTCTATAGACCAAGGCTGGCCCTGAACTCATGTAGATCTGCCTAATTCTGCCTCCTGACTGATGGGATTAAAGGTGTATACCACCACAGCCTTGCCCAGTGTTGGGATTATAAATACATGTCAGTATGTTGCATTTTTTGTTATTATTTTTTGTTTGTTTGTTTTCTGAGACCAGGTTTATGTAGCACTAGCTACATAGAAACTCTTTGTAGATCACTATGAAACTCTGTGTAGATCAGACTGGCCTGGAATGCACAGAGATCTGCCTGCCTCAGTCTCTCTAGTCCTGATGTTAAAGCTGTGTACCACACTACTCCTGGAATACTTGGTCTTTGAATATGGGTGCTAGGATTGAACTCATCACTTCTCTGAGGGAGCTATCTCCCTATCTCTAAGACTTTGCACTCTAACACAAAAGTGTAAGCCTAAACCAGGAATGGTGACTTACTCCTGTAATCTCGGAAGAGTCTGAGGCAGGAGGATTGATGTAAGGCCAGCCTGGGATACACATTGGGACCCCATCTCTATAAACCAAACCAAATAAACAATGATGTGCTGGCTTATGTGTGTCTTATGTCAATTTGACAAAGCTGAAGTTATCTAAAAGGAGGGACCCTCAATTGTGAAAATGCCTCCACAGGATCCAGATGTAGGACATTTTCTTAGTGATTGACGAAGGATGGCCCAGCCCACTGTGGGTGATGCCATCCCTGAACTGGTGGTCCTGGGTGCTATAAGAAAGTGGGCTGAGCAAGCATGTTTAACAAGCCAGTACTAGCAGCTCCCCTCCACAGCCTCTGCCTCAGCTCCTGACTCCAGGCTCCTGCCATGCTTGGGTTCCTGTCCTGACTTCCTCCAGTGATGGACTACGATCTGGAAGGGTAACCTGGATAAACTCTTCCTTTCCCAAGTTGCTTTTGATTATGGGGTTTCATCACAGCAATAGAAACTCTAAGAAAAATGACAATAAAAAGCTGAGTGTGGACAGCCCAGGCTTGCTGAAGACATCCACAAGCCCAGCTGGGTTCTCCTGGCCCAGGCTGGCTGAAGAATCCACAGTACCATTATTATGAGCAAATATATGGTGTAGAAATGGGAGAGAAAGAGATGTGAACCGGTTCAAGTGCTGTGAAAAGAAACAGAATTGAAGAAACAAAGGCAGTGAGGAACAGGATGATGTGGGTGGTCTGCTATCTAGGGGCAATGGTGGTATCTGGGCCCCAGTTGTTGATAAGGGTCATGTCTGGGACTGTGGTCCTACCCCAGCCAGGGTCTGTGTTGACATCGTGGCCCATGTTGCCACCTAAGACCACATAATGCCTAGGGTCTGAGCTGCCACCTGTGGCCATGTTGGTGTCTAAGGACAATGCCACCACAGGGGCCATGCCGATTTGAGTGGCCTGCTCTGCCACCTGGTACCATGGGACATCCGGGCCCCATCTGCCATTGAGGGTCATGTCTGGGTCCGTGGCTTTATTGCAGCAAGGGTTTGTGTTTATGTCCAATGCTCCTGTTACCACTGAAGGATGCCCAGGGTCTGACCTGCCATCTGAGGCCATACTGGTGTCTGAGGGCCATGTTGCTGCCAGGACATACCGATCTGGGTGGCCTTTGTTGCCACCCAGGACCATGTCTGGGCTCATGGCCCTGCCAAAGCCCATTTGATAGTCTGTGGTTCTGGTTACCACCAAAGGCTATGTAGCTACCTGGGGCCTGGGACAAATCTGGGGCTATGTTGTGTTCCAGGGCCATGCTGCCGCTGGGGCCATGCTGTCTGAGTGACCTGTGCTGCCTCCTAGGGTCATGGTGACATCCGGGGTCAGGCTAATGCTGAGGACCATGTCTGGGTCTGTGGTCCTACTGTAGTTGGAGTCTATGTCAATGACCGTGGCCTGTGTTGCCACCAAAGACCAAATGGATGCCTGAGGTCTAGACTGCCATGTGTGGCCATGTTGATGTCTGAGGGTCATGCCACCACAGGGCCCACAGAGATCTAAGTGGTCTGAGCTGCCACTTGGGGCCGTGGTGAACATCCAGGCTCAAGCTACTGTCAAGGACCATGTCTGGGTCCATGGTTCTGTGGCAGCTGGGGTTTGTATTGATCTCTTCTGTGACCCATGTTACCACAGAGGGCCATAGGAACTGTGTGTTGAAATCCAAGGGGCATGCTGAGCTGGCACTCCCCTTTTCTGGCCCTGGGAGAGCTGACCTTCCCCTTCACTGGTGGCTACAGCAAAGGAGCTGGCCCAACACTCAGGATGGGCAAGAAGGGCAGCCCCAGTGGCCCAGACTGACCAAATCAGCTACCGCCCAGACCCACATAACAGCAGGATAGAGAGGCATTTCACTGAGGGTTCAGTGATGATGGTGTATCAGAAATCGGAGCCCACCAACCAGGCAGCAACTCATCGCAGTGCATATTTACAAGTAAAGCTGAGTGGACAGAAGGGTAGAGCGGGATACACGGAGCTGCAGTGCCACTAAGAGGAATGCAGAGATGTTGGAGCGGAGGGAGGGAAAGACGGATCATCAAAATGGTTTGTTTGGTTTTTTGTTTTGTTTTTAATTAATATATTTAGAATTTGAGGGGGATACTATGGGATAAGGGCAGATATGCAGGGCCTGGGAAATGGGCAGGATTGGGGTGCATGACGTGAAAGTCCTAAGAATCAATAAAAATTTATGTTTTGAAAAAAGCTGTGTGGGGGGATGTGGGGAAGTGGGGAAAGGGGAAAGGGGGGAAATGAGGTTGAAATGTAAACTGAAAAAAAATTTAACTTAAACAAAACTGAGTGTGAGCTGGGCGGTGGCAGAAGACACCACACCTTTAATCCCAGTATTTGAGAGGCAAAGGCAGGCAGATCTCTCTGAGTTCAAGGCTAGCCTGATCTACAGAGTGAGTTCCAGGACAGCCAGGGCTACACAGAGAAACCCTGTCTCTAAAAACAATGCTGGGCATGGTAGCACATGGCTTTAATTCCAGTAGCACTTGGGAGGCAGAGCCAGGCAGATCTCTGTGGGTTTGAGGCCAGCCTAGTCTATGAAATGAGTTCCAGGACAGCCAAAGATACACAGATGTAAAGATACCTGTTTTAAAACCTGCCACCCCCAAAAAAACAAAACAAGAAACAAACAAACAAAAAGCTGAGTGTTTGCAGTGGCATGTCCTCCTAAACTCAGCATGTATGAAGCAGAGGCAGGAGAATCACTGTAAGTTGGAGGCCAGCCTTGATCTACATAGAGAGCTACAGCTTGAGATAGAGTGAAACCCTGTCTCAAAAAACTGAAATAAATATTTTTTCTTTTAAAAAGTAAATCTAAATTGAAAGGTTGTGGAGCTAGTTCAATGGGTAACTATGCAAGCATGAGACCCCGAGTTAAATCCCCCAGAATCCATGTAAAAAGCTGGGCATGTTCTCATACACCTGTAACCTCAACTCTGGGAGAAGAGGGCATAGAAGAAGAGTCAGAGACAGGGGGATTGCTGAAGCCTGCTGGCTGCCAGGCGAGCTCCAAGTACAAGGAGAGAGACCTGTCTGAAGAGAATAAAGTGGAGAATGACAGCACTCTAATGTTCTGGGTTCTTCAGATGACCACAGGTGCACACCCACACACACGTGCATATTCACATACACATATACCACGCTCAAACATATTAATACATACATGATAATAATAAGTAAATGTAAAAAAGTTAAAGCAGCTGGGCGGTGGTGGTGCACGCCTTTAATCCCAGAACTTGGGAGGCAGAGGCA
>LOEQ01000252.1:175838-199626 GCA_001685075.1 Bramus lutescens | reverse complement strand
CCCACCTAAGGGCTGGCCTATCAAAAGGGCCAAGGCAGTTTCTTTATTAACCAATGAAAATAACATAAAGACAGATGGCCCTCCTACATCAGAGAAACCCTGTCTTGAAAACCAAAACAAACAAAAGACAGGAATAAAATTAGTTTGCCATTGTAGGCTGTGGTAGTCACTTGGATATCATATAACAAACCGACGTATACAAGGTAGACAAAACTGCAATAAGGCGCAAGTGAACCCCCACTCTTAATGTTTACTTGATTCCTGGTGCTTTCATTTTCCCCACCAGTCCCGTATTACCTGACTTTTGCTCCATGACTCTGAGTGTCACTAGACTTGGTAGTCACTCTCCCGTGGTATTCTCATTGATGGTGTATTAGAACACTTACCATTTGCTTTTGTTTGAAGCAGGATCTACTTTGCAGTTCTGTTAGCCTAGAGCTCACCCTGTTGATGGCTGGAATTGAACATAGAGCCATCCTTTTGTCTCTGCTTAAAGAGTGCTGGCATTAGAGGTGTGCGCTACCATATTTGGCTTAATTAACTTGCTTTATTGAGTTCCCTACCCTCTTGAGACCCAGAATGAGATGACATCAGGGTAAAAGTGTGGGCTGTCCTTAGGGGAAATGGTAGATAGTTTAACATGTAAGCTATAATTCCAAACCACACAACAGTGTTTTAATTGCTTTTGAATTTGACAACACGGGTACTGGAGTTTCTGAAGACAATCTTTCTTGCTTCTCACAAGAAGACCAAGGTATAATTCTCATCAACGCCCATCCGTAGGGTGCATGCTGAAAATCTTATAAAGAAAAGCATGTTATTCATGGTGTTCTCTCAGCTGCACTGAGGATGTACCCTGAAATGCAGGCTTGGCAAAGAAAGAGTTCAGATGTTAGGTTTCTGAAGCATTCCAGGGATTTTTCAGGAGTCTATTGTGTAAGTCCTCCGTCAAGGCTCTTCAGCTGCCCACCTCCTGGCTCCTCCTTCCTAGGCCGCAGGCAGAGGCGTCCCTGCATGAACAGCCAGGCAAGCAACACCGTGAACCAGCATCCAAATCGGTTTGAACGCAGGAGGTTGAGATTCGGGAGTGAGTCAGCTGGTATTGGCTCTGGAGCAGGCTCAGCCTGCAGGCCTTCAGGAAGTGAGTCCCCTGGGGCCTGCATCTCCCCCTGTGGCACGCTGCCACCAAACCCTGCTGTTTATCAGTCCAGGACCAAACACAGCAAGTGGAGTCTGCTTTTCTCGTCGCTTAAAACCCTACTGTATACAGGCCAGATAATGTGATAGGCTAGGATTGCAAAGAGACTTGGATACCTTGTCTTCCTTAAGAAGCTTACAGTTTAGCGAGGGACGTAAAGGTAAATACAGCACTACATTGCAATGATGTGGGCTGTACAAGGCATCCGTGGGCAGGCAAGGGGGCAGTTTGGGAAAATCTGAAGAGACTTCTCAAAAGAGGTGATGAACTGAAGAAGGGGGACCTGTGATGTGCCAGGTAGAAGGGGCAGGTCCTGGGGCAGAGGGAGAGTGTTTGTATATAAACCATGGATCCTGAAGGGGTACATTCATTCTGTCCATCGCAATGTGTACGGATGAGTTCTGTGTGCTTGGAGCTTGCAATCTGCCTCACCTAGTTCAGGCAAAGTGCACCACTTGCTGTGTTTGGTCTTCGGCTGATAAACAGCAGGGTTGGTGGCAGTCTGCCACAGGGGGAGATGCAGGCCCCGGGGGACTCACTTCCTGAAGGCCTGCAGGCTGAGCCTGCTCCAGAGCCGGTGCCAGCTGACTCACTCCAGCATCTATATTTATATGGGTGCAAACAGTGGTAGGTGTGTAGATGATGTCTCGGAAGTGGAAGCTCTCCAACTGCTTACATTTTCTTAGTCAAGTGGGAAGCAAGATCATCTGTCGATGGAAATAATCATGGCCTAAGGAAGAGAAATGCAACATGACTGGCAGGTCTTATGAAGTGCTGTCTTGAGGGTCTGATTGTGGGTATGAAATGAAACCAGTCATCTCAGTTGTTTTCTCCAGCTTCACTTAGCTTCATGGGTGAAGCGTAGAGTAGTTAAGGCGGTTGGACTAAACCAAGGATGTGGTTTTGGCAAATGAGTTCCATGGTGAGAGGCAAGGAAGTTGAGGGTGTGTTTTAAAGAATGATAACCACAGACTATAGACCATAAATAAATTTGGAAAATGAGGGAAAAGTCGGGGTTCTGAGGATGAGTTTGCTCATGGTCAAAGTGTATTCAGATAAATGCAGTTGAGCATTTGTGAGAATGGGCTGGCAGGTGGACAGAGATGCTGTGTTTTAAGGCCATGGAAGCAGTGCTAATGGAAGGTGAAAGGCTAACTGTTGGGGAGTCTGGAGAGGAGCTGAGAGCTCAGGCTGTTGGATCATTTATGTGGATTTTTCTCAAAGTTAAGCATGCTTTAGAATTACATGGAAAGCCAACAAAACGCAGACTGCAAGTTTCTACTTCCAGGTTTTCTGGGATAGAACCTGGGAACTTTCATTTCTAAGATCCTTGGTGAGGGCTGGCAAGATGGCTCAGCATGTAAGGGTACTTGCCTCCAATCTGAAGACCTGAGTTTGATCCCTGAAAACCACATTTTGGGAGAGAATTAGCTCCTACATGTTATCCTCTCTTCACCACAAGCGTTCCACAAACATATAAAATAAATTTTTTAAAAAATATTCTTGGTAAAAGTGATGCTACTGTGGTCCAGGGACCATTGTTTGGAAACCAATGACCCACATCTATGTTGAAATTGCCAAGTAGTATAGCAGTGGGTTCTTAACCTGTGGGTCGTGACCCCTCGTGGGAGGTGTGTCACATATCAGACATCCTACACATCAAATAGTTACATTACGATTTGTGACAGTAGTAAAATTACAGTTATGAAATAGCAACCAAGTAATTTTATGGCTGAGAGTCACCACAACATGAGGAACTGTATTGAAAGATCGCAGGGTTAGGAAGGCTCAGAACCACTGTTATAGAGTGACAATGAACCAGGAGACAAAATGGTCAAGAGAAAAAAGGGGATGATCTGGTGATCTGGAGGTAACCATAGGCAGTAGTAGACAATCACGTGACTTAATATTTAAAAGTTGTTTTTATGAGAACTGATTAGAAACTATGTGACCAAACAATATTTGGTAGCTGAAAATGGGATTAAGGCAAAGTCTAAGATAGATTGTCAAGGGTCATACATGCTAGTGTTCTAATTAGTATGGGAGGCTTCTGTGTGGGTACAGGAAAGTGCACTGCTATGGCTTGTCCCTGATGCATTGTGCTGGTACTCATCACCAGAAGGCACAGTCAGGGCAATTCGTGTCCTTGTAGAAATGAAAATCAAGCTAATTTAGGGATAAGAAGTCCCACAAAGCTATATGGTATTTAGGGTTAGGAAGCTTGCTGCCTAAGAGGCAATAAATCTTGGCATAGCTTGAGAGTGGCTCAAAACAGAGTTGAGGTAGTAGGAAAGCAGGATGATCTATGGAAATACACCCTGAGGTCTAGCAGGGGATCATGAGTGTAGCTGGGACAGACTGCAGCAGAGCACTGTTGCACGGACCCCATTCGTGCTTCCTTCCTTACTACCCACAAGTTATAGCCAGCAGAACTTCACTTCTTCATTGTTGTCCCTGCTCAGAGCTTGACCTTTTGATCTGTTAGGAGGGTAAATTCTAAATATAATGCATCTTAAAGAAAGTGGATGGTTAAATGAGACAGTCAGTACAAGTGTTTTAAAAATATAAACAGCTAGTTGGGTGGTGGTGGCACACAACTTTAAACCCAGCACTCGGGAGGCAGAGGCAGAGGCTGAGGCAGGAGGATCTCTGAGAGTTCCACATCAGCTCATCTACCATAGTGAGCTCAATGCCAGTCGAGGCTACCTGGTTACACACGCGTGTGCGCGCGCACACACACACACACACACACACATTCTCTCTCTTCTGTCTCTTTTGGCAGCACTGGTGATCAAACCCAGGGCCTTGTTCATATGAGGCAGGTGTGCTACCCCTAGGGGTTGCTTTCCCGGGTCTCTGTTTTTTTAGCCCTAGCTGGCCTCTGCCTCTGAAGTGCTGGGATTCTGTGTGTGCAGCACCATGTTTGCCTTCACATTACTCTTAAAATAATGAAAGTGTCCGAGGCTGGAGAGAGGACAAGCAGTTAAGAAGCACTTGTTGATTTCGAGCAGGACCTGGAATTGGTTCCCGGCACCAGTATGGTGGCTCCAACCATTTGTAACCCCAGTTCCAGGAAATCCAACACTCTCTTTTAGACCTCCTTGAGCACCAGGCACACATCTGGTGCACATAAGTACTTGAAGGCAAAACATTCCTACACATAAAAAGTCTGCAAAAAAGCAAAGCAAGACTCAACAAAAAGTCTTTGCTGTTTACTGACATTATGTGTTTGTTTTGTTTTGTTTTTTGAAACAGAATTTCTCTAGCTTTGGAGTCGGCCCTGGAACTGGCTCTCTAGACCAGTCTGCCTTCAAATTCAGAGATCTTCTTCCCTCAACCTCTCAAGTGCTGGGATTATAGGCCATGTGTCACAGGCCTGGTTTATGCAGTGCTGAGAATTGAGCCCAAGGCCTTGTGTGTGCCAGGCAAGAAATCTGCCAACTGAGCTGCACATCTCCAGTCCCAATCAAATCCTTTTCCTAAAAAGAAATTGTATTGGCAGATGGGTATGGCTGTGCACACGTGAAGGTCAGTGGATATCTCGCAGGAGTTGCTTCTCTCCTTAACTATGTGTGTTCCGGGGATTTGAATTTAAGTATCAGGTTTGGTGGCAAGTAGCTTTACCCACTGAGTCATCTTTCTGGCTCCACGGAATAGCCAGGCTGGCCTCATGATCCTTCTGCTTAAGGATCTTCAGCATATTCTGCTGCTGTACACAACCACACAGAGCAATTCTTAGTATGGCATAAAAGGTGTTTCATGTTCTTATCAACATTCTGGCTTTACCCCTTACTCCTGTCCCATCCACTACTTTAGACATACTGTTCTTCCAGAGTGCCCACTGTGCCAGAAATTTCAGGTGTGCTACTTTTTCTGTTCTTCTCTGAGACAGGGTTTCTGTGTGTAACAGCTCTGGCTGTCCTGGAACTCACTCTGTAGACTAGGCTGGCTTCAAATTCAGAGATCCACCTGCCAGCCTGGTCTACAAAGTGAGCTCCAGGATGGCCAGGGCTGTTACACAGAAAAAGCCTGTCTCAAAGAACAAATCTGTCTATCTGTGTATCTATAACTTTTTTGTGTATGGGTGCACCTACATTGCATGTATGTCTGCTCACTATGTGTATGCCTGGTGCTGAGGCCAGAAGTGAGCACTGGATCCCCTGGACCTGGAGTTAAGAGATGGTTGTTAGCCGCCATGAGTGCTGGGATTTGAACCTGGGTTTTCTTGGGAGAGCAGCCAGTGCTCCAGATGAGCCTTCAGGCCCTGACCTTGACCTTTTGATTGTCCTGTTGGCATTACAGGTGCACACCTGTTTTTCACCAGAGTAGCTTTGTGATTGTCCCATACCTTACTCCCTTCTTATATTCTCCTGGTTTGAGACAGGGGCTCTAAGTAGCCTAGTCTAGCCTTGTACTCTTGAACCTCTTGCCTCAGTCTTGAGTGATGTAATTGAGAGCAAGTGTGCCTCCCTGGTTTATTTTAGGTTAATCTCCAGACCTTTCTTGGTCCAACTTCTCAAAGTAGTCTGGGTTAGCCTCTTTCAAGTGCATCTTCCTCTGTTCTCATCTAAAAACCAGAATTGGGTCCCAGAAGAGGGAAGAGTCTTGAACAGGTTTCTGTCTAGGAAGTACTTGGAACTTAGACGGTACACATAAACTGAACTACAACAACAAAAAGCACTCAGCATTCACAACTTTCACAAAACCCATACGGTTCTCTGCTAGGAGGTAAGGTATGTGGAGGCACTGAAGGCAAGCAGCCTGGTGAAATCCAGAATGATTACAGCAGCCCACTATTCTAATCTAAGGGACTCTAGATACACTGGTCAGTCAGACAGAGGTGCGCTGTAGGGTAAAGGAGGAAGTAGTGGAGTAGAAACTGAGGGCCTTCTGGTGTGACTGTTGCTTAAAAAAGGAGCATTACGTAGCATGAACTTTTGTGAGCTTCACCAGGCACTGACTCACTTCACAGCTTCGTTATGTGTTTCGCCTGGTTAATTTTACTAGTCATGTACTACAATGGAAGAGAATTTCCCCTAAACCATCACAGAAGTCCTCGGCAGTCCTTCACTTTGATGCAACCTATACGACAGATACTTCGGGAAACAAGGTGGTTTCAGTTTTGATTACTTGAGTTCCTGCGTAAGTTGTTGAACATCACTTCATATTTTGGAAGAGTAGCAGTCTCCACAGTGACCTTGTTATCTCTAGAAAAGCTGTGCTGTTTCTTCATTAGGGTATAACTATGGCTGCCTGGAACTATGTAGACAAACTTGTCTTTGAACCTGTTGTGATCTCCCAATGGCTAAGCCTACAGATGTGGGCCACTATGCTTGCATAATATTTTAAACCTCTGAATTAAAATTGTATCATCATGTTTTATGTACTATGCATATATTTATATTCACATTCATCTTTTCTAACTGAAGGTTAAACAGACACACACTCAAACCTGTACCAATGTAACAAGGCCAAAGACAAAGCAACTCACTATCAGAAAAGGAAAAACTGTGACCATCTATACAGTACTTGACAGAGAAACACTATTTGACAGTTGGTATTTTATTCAGATAGCAGTCTCATTACATGTGGTCCAAGAATATTGAAAGAACTCAAAATCAGATGTGAAGGTCAGTCTTCACACATCATAGCCAATGATGCCACGTTTGCCTATGATCTCTCCGACATAAAACCACATCCACACCTCAGTGGCCACCAAACCATTCAGCATAGCTTCCTGGAAAAGAGAAAGCACAAATTTTAAGATACTTTAAAAATAAACAAACAAAAAAACACCCCAACATATATTTGAAACTATTCTCTCAGATTGACAGAGAACATAAGGATGCTATTCAAAACTACAGAAGAGTTTTAGCCAAAGTCAGGGATTACTGATGTTCAATGTTCAACTTCTGAGAACCCTGAACTTTCAATTTTGTAAGCCAAACGGGCCTGAGCTTATAAATTCTTTCAAAGGAATTTTTAAAGACCTGAACTGACTTAACCCTTTCATTATTACTTTATGAGACACTTTATGGGCCCTAAAACAACCCACATCCTGGAAGTAGTTCAAACATCAGACAGGGCACTCATAGGAAGGCTTGTTCTGTCCATCAAAGATGAAGAACTCTGTCTTCTTCCCTTTTACACCTCATTTTCTTCATTTTTATTTACTATTATTTGGTTTCTTTCCAAGTATTCAATATTCATTTTATGTTCTAAGCCCTTGAAGAGAGAGAAAAAAAAAACCCACACATGGTTCTAGAAAAACTACTTCTACTTGGAAAAAAAAATACGTAGATGCCTTTACTACTATCAACAGGGGCATTTCTGGAGGTCATTTTCCCTTCTGTTATGCCAGAGGCCACTAGAAGCCTCCTATCACCCACTCCCCAGGTGAGGGCTCTAGCCCCAGCAGTTACTAAAACTGGAACTTAAAAGTTCCAATTCTTGTGGCCTTTAACATACACGCAATTTGAAAACCCAGATTTAGTATTTTTGTTCTGTGTAGTAATTTTAGAGGTTTTTTTTTTTAGATGAAATAGGGATAATTCTAGGACAAAACCAAACCAAACTAACAACAACAAAACCCAGCAAAGGCAGCCATCAGATTATACTATACTAGCTAATATTAGGAAGGAAATCAAGGCTGCCAGTTATTCAAGATGCTCACCTTTATGCTCTAAGACCAAAACCAGACCAAGACAAAGAATTAGCTGAATTATTTCTATCCAGATTACAAAATTTCTTAGCAGCCAAAAAAGATTACATCTCATTATGTTGGATTCTACTTTATTTTCACAGCCCATAGTTACCTTAACTGTAAGATGTTTGAAGCTACCAGTTTTAGCACTTTGAATTATTTTTTTCGCACTCTGAATAGCTGCAGGGAGTTCAGCAGGGGTTGGGGGAACCAGCTCAACCTTGGCGTATTGCCAAAAGGTGGCCAATCGAGGCTTTGAGTAAGTCACAGCAGCTGGAAAACAAAACATAACCAAACAAAAAACCCAGGATGAACTCACTAGAGATCAAAAGAAGCAGATGTGTGGGCTGGACCCAAATATTTATTCATATATCACATCCACTCACTCCTTGGACCAAATGTGCAGAGGGTGTGAAAAGTCAGAGCTGCTGCTCCCTGGTAACAAGAAGCTTTTAAAGATGCAGAACACCTGTGTCACAGGGCTACTCAACCGACAGGAAGCTCTAAGCAGTCAATTATGCTAGGATTCAATAGCGGCCAGCTAGTATTTACTCACCTCTGAATGGCAAATCTAATTAACCGTAAAGTTACTGGTCCCTAATTTGAAAACAAAGACAAAGCAATTTATTAATTTTTCTTTGTAGAAACACCATATTTGAAGAGAAGGAGTCCAGAAGGGTAAGAAGCTACATAGAACAGCACCTTTAATAGTAAGATTGAAGCTCATCACGATACTGGCCACAAGTCCTGATGGAATTATATCAATCAGTGTCCATTTTTGGTACCCTCAGCAATATATGCTGGATTAAATCTCTTTCACCAGAGCACAGTTGCACCCCCTTTCAAAACTGCACTCATAATACAAATAAAATTTACATGTATTGGTAAGAGCAATTGAAACTAGGCTATACCGGGTGGTGGTGGAGCACACCTTTGATCTCAGCACTTGGAAGGCAGAGGCAAGGAGATCTCTGTTAGTTCAATGCCAACCTGGTCTACAAAGTGAGTTCTAGGACAGCCAAGGCTACACAGAGAAACCCTGTCTTAAAAGACCAAAACCAATCAACCAACCAAACCCCTAAATCTGCTAGGAATTCCCTAGAATCATAAGCCAAAATTCCTTGATGTGTTTACTATTTCACATCAATGAATTCAGTAGGAGAAGTAATGACAAAATACGCAGAGCGTGGAGATGTAGCTCAGTGGTAGAGCACATGCAAGTTTCTGGGAGACAGAGACACACAAACTGAGGAGAGAAATTTGGTCCCTAATTTGAAAACAAAGACAAAGCAATTTATTTATTTTTCTTTGTAGAAACACCATATTTGAAGAGAAGGAGTCCAGAAGGGTAAGAAGCTACATAGAACAGCACCTTTAATAGTAAGATTGAAGCTCATCACGATGTTGGTGAGATAGAAACTGTAAAGGCAGCTGGGCGGTGTGGCACATGCCTTTCACAGTACTCTGGAGTCAGACATAAATCTCTAAGTTTGAGGCCAGCCTGCCTGGTTGACGTAGTGAGTTCCAGGATAGCCAGAGCTACACAGAGAAACCCTGACTGGAAAAACAAAAAACAGGGCTGGAGAGATGGCTCAGAGGTTAAAAAGAGCACTGGCTGCTCTTCCAGAGGTTTTGAATTCAATTCCCAGCACCCACATGGTGGCTCATAACCATCTATAATGAGATACGGTGCTCTCTTCTGGCCTGCATAGATAAATGCAGACAGAACACCGTATACATAATAAAATACATAAAAAAGAAAACCAAACGAACAAAAAGGAAGCTGCAAGAGAAAGAAGTGCTCTTAACTACTGAGCCTTCTCGATCATCATTTATTTTTCTTTACAGACTAACATGCAAATATACGTTATGTGTCTGAATATCTGTTGTGTTGGCTAATTTTGTGTCAACTTGACATAAGCTAGAGTCATTTGGTAAGAAGGAAACTCAATTAAGAAAATGCCCCTACTAGTTTGGCCAGTGGGGCATTTTCTTGATTGGTGATTGGTGTGAGAGGGTCCAGCTCACTCAGGATGGTGCCACCCCTGGGCTGGAGGTTTGGGTGCTGTAAAAAGGCAGTCTGAGTAGGGCGGTGGTGGCAAACACCTCTAATTCCAGCACTTGGGACGCAGAGTGAGTTCGAGGCCAGCCTGGTTGATGGAGTGAGTTCCAGGACAGCCAGAGCAACACAGAGGAAACCCTGTTTCAGAAACAACCAAAAAAACAACCAAAAAAAATAAGTAGGTTGAACAAGCCATGGGGAACAAGCAGTAAGCAGCACTCCTCCATGGTCTCTGCCTCAGAAGATGGCTCTAGTTTCCTGCCCTGATTTCCTTGGATGATGGATTTCACATTGTAAAGATAAAACACACCCTTTCCTCCCCAACTGCTTTTGGCTATGGTGTTTACCACAGCAAATGAAACTGTCCACTGTCAATTTTAAAAACGGACTCTAGCTGCAAGAAAAAAACCCCAGTACTTAGATGGTAATTTGTAATTCCATTGTTTAATAAAAGGAACTAGGGCTTCTTGGAGAAATGGCCAATTCTAAGGCTGGGCCAAGAAAATAAAAGATTCATCATCATGTAGAACCAAAAAGATGAAGCATGTTAAGGGGCAGAGGTGCCAACTTAAAAGATCTACAGATGGCCACGGCTGGCACAATCTCAGCAATAAATGACACATAATTAGATATGAGAAGCATGGAATAAATTTAAATGAGCCAGTGCAATGTACAATTGAAAAAAATAGATGGGGAAAAAAGAAGAAAGGGAGACAGATCTTTCTCGCAGAATTCCACTTGATCTACGTAGAATGTGGATCCATTCACCACTCTAACAGGAAACTCTACTGCTCTGGTTACTGGCTTCTAAAGAATGGGTATAGACACAAAAGAAGACATAAGGCTGGTTACCACCATTATATCATTGTAAAATAACATTCTTTTTTTGGAGGGGGTGAATGTAGGAGGTGGACTTGCTGAGAAGAGGTCTAGGAGAGGGAGGGGAATGGTGTGCATATGCAAAGGACTAAAATTCAGTATATAAATGTATGAAACTGTCAAAATAAAAACGGGCAGAAGTGAAAACAACTGGTTATCAGTAGAAGATCTTATTAGATCAGGAGATGGGTATGGGCTAGGCAGTGGTGTTTCATGTCTTTAATTCCAGCGCTTGGGAAGCAGAGGCAGGAGGATGGATCTGAGTTCGAAGTCAGCCTGCTCTACAGATCCAGTTCCAGGACAGCCAACCTACACAGGGAAACCCTGTCTTGAAAACCCAAAAAAAAGAGATGGGTCTGAGTATCACGAGCCTCTTGATATGTGATCAGGGCAACTCATCTCTGTTGTTCTTCCTAAAATCCCTATTTCCAGACTAATCAGCAGAGAAACTCAAGATGACCAGTTTGGGGAACATTCTTCAGGATATCTACACAGATACCTCAAAGTTGCTGAATCAAGATCAGACCTAAGAAAGGGGAGACTGGAGAGACCCGACAACTAATTGTAAGATAATACCCTGGACTGGGACCTAGAAGTGAAAGACATTAATGGAAAAACTGGTGAAACCCAAATAAGATCCCCAGCTTAGTTAAGGGGAGAGAAAACAGATGCTGACCTTCCTGGGGAGATCTGATGATAAAGCTACACACCCTGAAGAATGGGAGATTAGTCACATTTAATACAGCAGCCTATGCTGTAGAGCGAAATCCACCTGATATTCCGGCCTCATCAGAGCCCCCTGTTAGTACTTCTGGAGAACAAATTACCTTTCAATTACTCACAATAGTAAAAAGAGGTATGTGTTGTATGACAAAAGATAACGTTGGTAATGGGTTTTATTTTTGATTTTATCAATAAAACCAGTTTTAAATTCCTGAATACAAGCTACCTAAATGATGCAAAAATCATCTCTTAGGAAAAAAATTCCATATGAAATATTAAAAATCGCACCTCAAACCACCAAAGTCCAAGCATCAAGCCTTCTGGGTGTATTGATGTAAAAATCCTAACGGTTTGCAACAGATAGCGTGACGATCTTAGTAAAGGGAAAGCTGAAAACAAGACATGCTTTGGGAAAATGTGGGAAACGGCTTACTAGCCCACTAGTTAGTGTTCTGTAGGAGGGAGGCCAGTATTTAGAGAGTCTGGCACCCTAAGGTCTTTGATAGCTCATTATTGTTTGGCTGCTGCTGAAGGGGAGGAGGAAACGAATTACTAAGCGTCCAAGCACAGCAAAATAAGCTCAGAAACAAGTTTTTAAAATTCGCTTTCTATTTATATTTTATCTGAACATTTAGAAATTTAACTATTTGAAAATCTGGTCTTGGGGGCTGGAGAAATGGCTCAGCGGTTAAGAGCACTGACTGCTCTTCTAAAGGTCCTGAGTTCAATTCCCAGCAACCACGTGGTGGCTCACAACCATCTATAACGAGATCTGGTGCCCTCTTCTGGCCTACAGGCAGAATACTGCATAAATAAATCTTAAAAAAATCTGATCTTCAACCACGTGTAGTACAATACAGCAGAGAAGAAAAAAAAAAGTAAATTTCACCTCCCATTTCAGAAATACAACGAATAATCTGCTGCTCAGAAGAGAACGATACTGACAGAATATATTATTCAGGCGACTATTCAGTGTTCATCTGCGATACGGCGGTCTTCCAGGCGTTCCAAACACAGCAAGCCCACGGAAGCCAAGCCACCAGGACAAAGACGACTGCCGATAGGCACCGCTATCTATGCGGACATTGATCCCTACGTTCCAATTTCCCTTCGTCGGACGCAGACTTCTCTAGGATCCGACCAAGACGGTAAGCAAATACAACTTTCAAAATTCTTACCGGTCTTGAAAAATTTCTGATGACTTCCAGATGCTTCGCCAGACCACCTAAGGAGGACTGACGTGCAACTTTTCCCCGTTTCCGCCCTCCTCTTCCCAGGTCTCCAGGGCACGGTAAGGGGGCCTCATGGCGTTCGCGGCGGAGGGAAGCAGGGCTTCTTCACACGACCCTCTTCCCGGGCACGGTTAGGGCCCGAAGAAGCGGAAGCAGGCCGGGCTAGGGTGCAGTCTCACGGGGGCCTCCGGACGGCCCTGCCGACGCCCGCGGGCCCCTGGGTGCCCACTCCTTCTCNATACTAGCCCCGGGGCCTTCTCCGCGAAGTTACGGACGAACTTGGCCATGGTCTAGGGTGGAAGGTCCGTCTCCTCG
The DNA here is from genome assembly GCA_001685075.1 of Bramus lutescens. Taxonomy (NCBI): domain Eukaryota; kingdom Metazoa; phylum Chordata; class Mammalia; order Rodentia; family Cricetidae; genus Bramus; species Bramus lutescens. Next base: position 186,514 of record LOEQ01000252.1, on the reverse strand, counting down.
AACCGCCGGCTGAATGTCACCCTCGGAAGGACCCGTGGCAGGCTCCCTGCCTCACTTCCAAGGTCAGCCTGCCCCTCTCTGTGCCTGTTAAAATATATATAGGCATCCCTCTTGTGTTTGTGGAATCTAATTAGCCAGTTAATTTTGTTCAGCACAAATAAAATGTAGGTATGAATAGATGAGGTAAGAGACCATGTAGCGAATAATGACTTTTCTCGGGAAACAGGCATTGCTTGGGGCAGCCATTCATGGCGGCCCGGAAGACAGTTGAGGTGAGGAAATGCGCATGCGTTGTTGATTATCTTAGCTTGATCTCCACTTTGCTTGTGGCAGTTTCGTAGTTTTTCAGAGAACATGGAAATTGAGGCTGGTGGACGTCGTGAGATGCTTGTGGGCTGATATGTTTGTTTTAGAGACATAGCAGGTCTAAGGCTGAAAAGGCGCTTTAAGGGGCCATGTAAGCGTCACATAACCCAAGTCACCAGACTCACCCAACCAATGAACCACTTCTTTAATTGGCCTCTCTCACCCCTCTGTGTAGCTTTGTGCCTGTCCCGGAGCTCGCTCTGTAGATCAAGGTGGCCTCGAACTCCCAGAGATCCTCCTGCCTCTGCCTCCTGAGTGCTGGGATTAAAGGCGTGCGCCACCACTGCCCGGCTAATTGACCTTTTATAGTCCCATTTTCCTCGGCAGTCAGTATCAAAATTGGAATCCAACCTCGGTTTTCCAAACAAGCTACATGGAGCTATGTGGACAGGATAAGTGGACTGTCGTTAAGTACTGAGGGTGCACAATGTGCCATGCATTTTGTAATTCAGTAAACGCTTTGGGTATTGCTCCCTTAAAGACAGAGATTCCTAAATGGTCATATAAGGCGTCTCAGAGTTGTAAAATAAGCACAGAGAGGAACCTAAGATTAGGTAGGCATGGTGCTGATCTTGAAGACCTAGAGAGCCTTGATGTGTAAAAAAAATACACATTCCAAAGGGCTGGAACTTTGATATGGCAGAAAAAAAAAAGGTGTAGGAAAGTGAGATTTTATTAGAACAAGAAAAGTTCTGGAGAAGCCTAAATGTTAGAAGTAAAACGGATGAGACTGTTAGGTAGGTAGAAAGATCAGAAGTGAGATTAAGGAGTCAAGAGCATGTCAATGAGAGAGGGACAAACTGTCTTAGATACTGATGTCAAATTAAGGCAGGAAAGATAATTTGGGTGGTGAAACTTATGTTATTCCAGCATACAGGAGCTTGGAGGATTGGGAGTTTCAGGCCAGTCTGGACTTCAGGGTAAGACTATGTATTTTTGGGAAAGAAAAGGCAAGCTAATTATCAGTATGAATATCTGTGACATTAACTAGAAAGAATTCCAAAATCTCAGAAACCAGATTGCATCGACAAAGAAATATGGAAGAGAATAAAAGTTAGACAACCTAAGGGGAATGTGGAACTCAGGATAAACTGAAGCTTGAGAAGGGGAATTGTCAAGAACTTCAAGACAGCAAAGAAGAGAGAGGAATTAGTTTGAGAGTGGTGGAACTTTTTCTTGAATGGGGTGATGGGAGAAAAGTGAGGAATCTGATGGATGCCACCTGAGTGTAAAAGGTAAATGGGAGGAGAGAGAATTCTAGGTGAGGGGCTAAGCTTTAGATAGATAAAATACCTCAAAGACACATTGAAGAGTTACTGGGCAGTAGCAGAAGCCACAGGTTTGTGGTTGCAGCAATCTAAACATCCAACAGTTGCCTGCACTTTAGATATTGGAGCAGAGGTTATGTTAAATTAAACCAGGCTGAGATCCTGCATGTCACAGGCATAGAAACGGGATGAGTACATGATAGCAAACTATTAAAGGATCTGGTGTTTAGGCTAGATAAAGTAAAGCCATAGGGTGCAATTTAGAAAAGAAAAAAAAAAGATTCCTTGAGACTCTTCTTCTGAGAACAGTCCCAGGGTCCCTCTAGAGGTCTATGGTGAGGCAGATTAGGCCAGCCAGGTTACACATATTTGCTAGTACCTTGTTTAGAGGGAGTGGCAAAATTCTCTAGGTTTTCAGAGGGACTTTTGAAATGTCACTAGCTTTTTCTTTCTGTGGTGGTGGTATTGGGCTTGAATTCAGCAATGTGTATGTTAGGCAAGCTCTCTACCATTGAGCTACATACATCCCTTTTAAATTTTAATTTGAGCCAGGCAGTGGTGGAGCACCCCAGGTCAGTCTTGTCTACAGAGCAAGTTCCAGGGTCGCCAGGGATACATAGAAAAGCCTGTCCTGAAAAGCCAAAAGAATAAAAAATTAAGTTGGGCTGGCCTTGAGCTTACTAGGTAGCCCTAGCAGGCCTTGTCCTCCATCTCTCCTATCAGTTAGTAGCTGGGATTACAGGCATACACTATCACATTAGGCTGTCGCTAGCTTTTAATACTGTAATAAAGGGATAGCAAAGGTGGTAAGTCAGGTGCTCATTTATTAAATACAAGTTTTGAACAAACACCCCCAGGCAAGTTTGACAAGAAGTAACCTTCCCGGAATGTTTCAAATATAGTTATATTGATTGAATTTGATTTCAGTCAACTTTTTTGCTGTTTTGTTCTCCATTTTTCTGTCTGTAAGTTCTCTTCCAGTTTAGCAATTAGATCCTGTGCACTATTTCCTCACATGGCATTAAGGTACAGCATCAGCCTGGCTTGTAAAGGTACCTAGCAGTCTTAGGCTTTGCCCAATGGCAGCTCAGCAACCACAATCCAAAAAAAAAAAAGTAATGAAACTTGTGTAGAGTGTGGTAGTAACAGCAACTGGCACCATTAGACTACTTGTTAAGTTTCCTTCAATTTTCACATACCCAAGGAAAGCCATATTAAACAAACAACTGCTTGAACCCTAAATAATTTTCCAAGTTTAGTATTAGCTTCTTGGTGAGTTAGGAGCAATGCCAGAGCTGACCGAAGTCTTCACCACTTTCTTTTTGTACTCCAGCAAAGTCATCACGTAAAACTCGGTATGTCAGGAAGTCTTAACAGGTTTACAGCTGCTGCTGAGTTCCAGATAAGACACCCCTTTACCTCTGCAAGAGCGTGTATGCGTCCTGTTGCACAGGAAGGTGGTCTCCAGAGTTCCTTTTTCTGGATGTCTTTAAATGAGTTCACAGAAAGGAAGAAGGCACAGTGGACACTTGGTTTCCTCACCAATAGTGGTCTTAAGCTACACACGTGCTTTTGTGATCAAAGGATTCAGCAGCATCAGTGGTGCACAGCCATTCATAGAAAAGTATCAGAAGAGCACAGAAACAAAACAGAACACAAACTCACCAAAAAAGGCTTACAGTCTGAAGGTTCAGTTCAGAAGTAGAATATAGAAGTAGAATACAGATAGACATAGAGGCAGCATAGAGGTGATCAGCTGGGAAGCTGCTGAACAGCTGTCTTCTGAGGTCTTGTATCCATTTCCATCCAGTTTTCACCCGCAGAACTCCGGCCTTTCCTCTTTTTTAAACAAAAACATCCTCCCACATTAGCTTTGGAAAAATAAATGCAGTAGGTAGAAGCTTATTTCAAATGCAGGTCATTCCCAGAAAGGGAAAGGAGAATAATACACATAGAAAATGAAGTCTGATTAAAGAAAAGCAATGCTGTCAACTGGGCGCTTGGAGTCTTAACAATCTGGCATTTTCGAATGTGTCCTAGGCTTCCCTGTTCAGACAAGCATGGCAACAGCTAACATTTACTCAGCCAGAGTAAGAGGGCCTCTCTGATCAGGTTTTCCAGTTGACACCACCAGAAAATACACAAAGGACTGCTTATAGCTACTTGTGTTTAAATCCTGAAACACTGCTTCTGCATATGAAAGGTTGTGGCTAATAGTGATGTTCTTTAAAGGAAGCCACAATCCCATTTCCTTGTTCTTTCACCTCTGGGCTGAGATTGATATTGATATAAAAACATCTCATACAGGACTGAGCCTCTCATGGCATGTTAAGCAAAAATGGTTAAAGAAGTGGGATCAAACCACTTATTAACTACCCAGAGCTACATGGATATTTAAAATGACTTGTGGACAAGACTTTGCTCCAATCTCTATTTTGTTAATTGGTAAACTAAGGCTAGATTAGAAGCAGCTCTTAGGAGCCATGTCACAGCCCAAACATTAGCTATATACATTTTATAGTCTTAACAATATTACTTGACTAGAATGAATATATGAAAAGACACTGCCACATACCACATACATTTTATCATGGAGGACACAATATAATGTGGTACTCAATTCATATGAGACCAATAAAAAAAGACACAGTATCTGTGTGTATAACACATACACACTGAGATATACTGCATTAGCATCTTCATAGATACACTATTTATTGCCTATTTTACCCAGGCCTAGTTCTTGGGGCACAAAATAAAAAAGGGCACCAACAGTTTTTTACTTCTTCCCTTACTGGATGCTTCACCCACTACTGTCACTCTTTAAGACTGTGCAATTAAGTTTTTGGTGGTGACAACCTCATGGGAGTGCCTGTGATGGTATCTTTAAGTTACAAGATAATACAAAATTAAGAGATACCAAAAGAAGCTGTATAAGGTCCCCCCATCTTATCCATCAGCCAAAAGTCTATGCACACTAAGGTATTTGTACTTATCTGGAAAGCTGCTCTGTGATATTGCAGAACTGTGACAGGGACAGGAGCTAGTAGATACACAGAATAATGGGTTTGGATACTATCTGCTGTCACTGAAGCAGTGGACATCATAGACTTAAACGCAGTTCTCATCAAAAAATGTCTGAACAGTTCTTGGGAAGGGAAAGAATAAAGTGGCATGACATTTTTGTAGTTGGATGTACTATAATTTAGGGTAAAAAACGAAATGAGGAATAGGAAAATCAAGGCTGAAGATTAGTGATGATTTATGAAGATGCTGTGAGATTTCATGAAAGCCAGGGAAAAAAGGTCTTAAGAATCTTAATTATCATAATTTGCACAAGAACAATTTTCTAATTTAGTAAAGGAAAAACAACAAAGAATAAAATAAACCAAAACAAAACTAAAGAAAGAAAGAAAGAAAAAGGAAAGGATCAGAGCCAGAGAGGGAGACCCCTAACAATGTTTACGCCCTGGCGCTAGTTTGGGTTGTCTACTTCACAGTATTTATTCAAGCTGCTCCTTTTGTTGTTTCCTCTCTGCGAGCCACTGCTGGATTTTTTCTTTGAGTTCTGTGTTTGGCCGGATCTGGTCCATGGTAAGGGGACTACGATTAAAAGGATCTGTTTGGTCACTAGGACAAGAAAAGAATGGAAATGAGTTACTCTGGAAAGTTCTAACACAGAATATCTAAGCATCTCCCTGCCTAGAGTCTCGAGCCATGGTGCACTGTGACACTGGGTCAGATGCTGACTCGGGCAGAAAGAAGGAAATGAGAAAAGGGTGACTCTCAAATCTTCAGCCACCCCATCGCTCTGCCTCATAATAAACTTTATCCATCACTACCATTCAGATATTGATTTTAGTGGTAAGAGCACTGAGTGCTCTTCCAGAGGACCTGGATTCAATTTCCAGTACCTATATGGAGTTTCATGACCATCTGTAATGCCAATTCCGAGGGAGTCAATGCCTTTTTCTGACCTTTGTAGGCACCAGGCACACACATGATACACCTACATACATATAAACAAAATACACATATAAGATATAAGCAAAATACTCATACACATAAGTAGAATAAATAAATTTAAAAAAATCTTTAAATGCTGTCTTTGTCATAAGCCTTTAGATTTCAAGTCAGAGATCTTAGTCACTGGTGTCATCATAAAGCAGCGTTTGTAGGTTTTTGTTGTTCTTGTTTTTCCAGATGGAGTTTCTCTGTATGTAGCACTGGCTATCCTAGAACTCACTCTGTAGACCAGGCTGGCCTCAAACTCACAGAAATCTGCCTGCCTCTATCTCCCAAGTGCTGGGGGCACAAGCCATCACCACCTGGCTTTTTTCTTTTCTTTTCTTTTTGAAATGGGGTTTTGCTATGTTGCCCAAGTTGACTTCAAATTACTGGGCACCAGTAACCTCCCTGTCTAATCTCCCAGGTAGTTGGGACTACAGATGGACATCGCTGAGCCAGGTTCACTACCTATGATTTTAGTGACAGATTCTTGGAACAGTATAAACTGTTAAGGGATAAGACCCTTGTAATTGACATTTGATTAAATTAGCTGACTGCTATTCAAGTTCAGTGCTGAGAGTATAGATCAGTGGCAGAATGCTAGCTTAGTATGCATAAGGTTCTAGGTTTGATTCTGTGCACTTCAAAAAACAAAGCTGGGACCAGCAATATGGCTCATTGTGTAATAATACTTGTTGCCAAGGCTGACGATCCAAGTTTGATCCCCAGGACCCACACGGTGGAGGAAGAGAACTAACTCCTGCAAACTGTCTTTTTACCTTCACACTTGTTAATACACATACACACACCCTAAACAAACAAACAAACAAACAAACAAATAAATATAATTCAAAAAGTACAGCAAAACAAAGAAAGCCCCAAGACTGGCTGGCGATGTAGCTGAGCTAGGAGAGTGCTTTCCAGTATGCACATAGCCCTAAGCTGGATCTTCAGTACCACATAAGCCATGCATGATGGTACACATTGTGAATTCAGCATTTAAAAGGGGAGACAGGATGATCAAAAGCTGAGTCATCCTCACCTACACAGCAAGTTCAAGCCTGGGCTACACGAATCCTTGATTCCAAAACAAAACAAGATTCACGATATTTTCACTGGTATCACTTAGTGTATCATCATATAGCAAAAAGCATAAGAATACCAAATGAAACAAAACTCATTTTTAATATCCTATTCCTTATATTTGAGTCAACTTAACTTACATAACAGCATTTTAAATAGGCTTCATGGTCTCTCAGTACCTCTTTCTAACATTGCACTTAGAAAAGGTAAGGGCCAAGCCAAGCAATGGTGGTGCTTGCCTATAAGCCTAGCACTTGACATGCAAGAGGATCATGATTCTCAAGGTCATTTCAGCTATAAAGTAATTTTGAGGACAGCCTGGGCTACATGACATGCTGTCTGTCTTAAAGGGGGAGGGGGAGCAAGGTGGATACAGTGATGTTTACCTCTGGTTCTAGTTATTCAGGAAGCTGAAGCAAGGAGATTGCTTGAGCTCAGGAGTTTGAGGCTAGCCTGGACAACATAGATAAATAAATAAAAGAGCTGGGGACTGTAGAGTTAGATCAGCAGCTGGGAATACATGCTGCTCTTACAAGGAACCCGAGTTCGGTTCCCAACCCACATGGTGACTCACAACCATCCATAACTCCAGTTGCAGGGGATCCAACACCTTCTGATTTCTGTAGACACTAAACATACATGTGCTGCACATATATACATGTAGGCAAGACACTCAAACATAAACACATAAAAGACAAAACAAGACAGCTGGCTGCAGGGAGTCACAGCATAAACTCCAGTTACTAGCCTCCCCTTCCTGAACTGTAGTGTACTCTTCTAAAGAGGCACTGGCTCTTCAGAAGAGTAAAGGGATGTGTGGGTACTGATTGCCTTCAATTTATTTTTGCCTTCCTGTCTTTCCTCTGGACATCTGCAGGGTGACTGTCCAAACAACACTCAGCCTGGTGAAGTTTATGCTCCCATAAGCTACCACACCCAAGTACAAATACAGCAACCGAAGGGAGTATAAATCGTGAGTTAAAACATTCCGACATTTTTAGACATTTTTACAATTTAAAATTAAAACAATTTCAGGCAATAATATATTTCATGTTGACATATTTCATAATGTGGCTAAAATTATTTTCTTTTGTATTTTGAGATAGGGTCTCACTATGTAGCTCCGGCTGGCCTATATAAATTGCTACGTAGACTATACTTCAAAGTTATGGCAAATAGTCAGGCAGTGGTGGTGCACACCTATAATCCCAGCACTCAGGAGGCAGAGGCAGGTGGATCTCTGTGAGTCCAGGGCCAGCCTGGTCTACAGAGCTTCAAGGTCCTGTCCAAGGTTTCGATGTCTCTTACCCTGTCTTGAAAAACAAACAGAACCCCCCCCCAAAAAAAAAAAGTTATGACAATTCTCCTGCTTCTGTCTCCAAGTGCCGGAATTCCAGGCTCCTGCCACACCTGGCTAAAATTACTTACAGGCGAGAAGAGGTAAAGTAAGAGACATTACCTCTAAACAGTTATCTTATAAATCTTTAAAATCTTAAACAGGTGATATCAAAGTGCCACAGCACTGAGTCTCCAATCTGTACGGTGCAAAGTGCCATGTTAAGCGACTGGGTGAGCACACATAGGAAGCTAACGCAGCTGCATTCCTGAGGCAATGCTGTGGATAGGCCTACCTGAGTAAATGCCTGGCAATGGTGGACCTGTCCACAGTGACTCTGGAAGAGGGAAGCACCACAGGGTCAGACATCAGTGTGCTCATGATGGGGTCCAGGAACTCGTCACAGGCATCTGCATATGTCTCCTCTTCCTGTTGCTGGAGGTCTGCGAGAGACTGAAGCAACAACATCTGGTTTCTATAGTAAACTCACAGTGTAGCTCCCAGACTGCTGAATAACTACACCTTATGGTGGACATCAGCAACCCTTCACAGACACGACAGATCTCTACTTTGTTTTTTTCAAAAACAAGCCCAAGGCACATGTTTTAGAAGCACAGATAGTTCTGCTGCAGGTTGGCTCAGCTGCTGGGAGTCATGGCTGGAAGTGGACGCAAGTATCAGCAGGAGAAAGAAGACATATTTATGGCAGCATTCTGCTGTGAATGCTGGGATGGGAAAGGGGGAAGGCTGTTAGCTGCATAATTAACAAGTCACTCACACAGCCTGTGTTTGAAGAGTAGTTTCTGATATAAGCAGGCACAGAAATTCAAGAATGCCTGTCCAACATTTGATCCTGTAACTCACTTCCTTAGGGTTGTGTGTCTGGCTGAGCTCTAGGCCAACATCAAGCCCAGCTCAAATAAACAACAAACAAACAAACAAACAAATAAATAAATAAGAAAGAAAGAAAGAAACTCAGGAAAGGCAGACACCAGTAAATAATCTTTTCTTTTCTTTCTTTTTTCCTTTTTGGTCTTTGGAGACGGGGTTTCTCTGTAGCTCTGGCTGTCTTAGAACTGTATCTGTAGATCAGGCTGTCCTCAAACTCAAGAGATCTGCCTGCCTCTGCCTCCCAAGATCTGGGATTAAAGGTGTGAGCCACCAATGCACACCCTGGAAGATTCTCTATTAGATTTCTGTGCCAAATATTTTTCTTTCTCCCATTTCTAATGGAGCTCTACTACTGTCCAGCTGGAAGGGTTAGCTGAGCATAACAGAGTACTTTAATCTCCAAAATGCATTTCAGTATAAACCAGCTATCAGTAGGAATGTAGAGAACAGAGAAAAGCAATATAAACCAGTGTCTGTGAACTACTCATCTTTGCTCAGTTTTGAGTTATTTTGAGTTAGGATCTCATTATATTGCTCAAACTAGCCTTGAACTTGCAATCTTCCTGTTTCAGTTCAGCTAGGGGAGTGAAGGTTATAGCCATGTCTCAGCAACCCTTGCCCTTCTTCCTGAATTTTATTCCAAAAAGTTCTTTTGCATTAACACTAGGTTTTCAAATCTTTTCTAACACTGGGACATAAAAGTTAGTCTAAAAAAGGACTTAACCAATACACTTTCTTTTCAACTGGTAGACTCATCTTCAATTCTGTTTGTACTCTCCCTTGGAAGGAGTACAAGTTAGTAAGATAGCTGTTTCCAGTTATTATTTTTTTAAAGATTTATTGATTTATTATGTATACAGTGTTCTGTCTACATGTGTGTCTGCACTAGATCTTATTACTGGTGGTTGTGAGGCACCATGTGGTTGCTGGGAATTAAACTCAGGACATCTGGAAGAACAGTCAGTGCTATTAACCGCTGAGCCTGCTCTCCAGTCCTGTTCCCAGTTATTGACTGACCTGTTTCCAATGCCTCTAGGCAGTACCCCTTTTCTCCCTGAAATAGGGCAAAAGTGGCAGAGTTGAGGTGACAGTGTGGCATTTCTTATGAGAAAACATAATGTCCTTGTCCTTACCTTGATTCTCTCTGCCAAGTTACTGAAAGCCATGATCATATTCCCAGGCTTATTGATTTTCTTCAGAACTCGAACTGTCTGTGCAAAGAGAGTAGGGGAATAGGAACGTCCATCCTTGGGCACAGTAGCACAGAAATTCTCCTCATCCCTAAAAGGTAAGCATTAGAAAGGAATGGAGCGTCAGAGCGTAGGTCAATGTGGAGACAGCAGATGGGCTACAGAACAGTCATCCAACCCTTCTAAGTGCTCTTCTGAACTAGAAAGATATTCTATTTATGCTGTGTGCATGTGTGTCTCTATATGTGGTGCATGTATAAGTGTGTCTGTATGTGAACAGAGGCCAGAGGTCAATGTTGGGTGTCTTCCTCAATTACTCTCCAGACTGTATTCTTTGAGACATGGCTTCTCATTAATTCTAGAATTCATCAGCTTGCCCAGGCTAGATGGTCTGTGAGCTCCAGGGAATCTCCTGTTTTCACTTTCCCATTATTGGAATTACAGGTGCATGCTACCACATGTAGCTTTTTAGCTGGGTGCTGGAGATCTGAACTCGGTTGCTCATGTTTGTGTGGCAAGCGTTTTGCCTTTTTT
>LOEQ01000252.1:145457-175833 GCA_001685075.1 Bramus lutescens | reverse complement strand
TTTTGAGACAGGGTTTCTCTGTGTAGGGCTGGCTGTCCTGGAACTTGTTCTATAGATCTGACTAGATCAGACTCAGAGATCTGCCTGCCTCTGTCTCCTGAGTGCTGGGATTAAAGGTGTGCACCACCACATCTAATTTTCTACAAGGATATCTCTACAAAGTGTTCTATGGCCCTAAAAAAATGCTTTAACAAACAGTAGTATAACTGGTAAAGTTATCTTTGCATAGATCAAGGCAGAATGTTGGAGATCCTGAACAATGTCCATAGATCAGATAAAACTCTCTCTAAAGTGATGGAGGATTCCCTTATCTAACAGCTAGGAATGAGCCTTCCTTCCCCGACTATATTTCCACACACTAGCTAGCCAGACATTCTGTTTTTACAGCATTAGCACCCCCCAACCCCACCATGGCTTTCTCAATGCCAATCTCAGATACCCAAGATTTAAGTAGATAGTGCAGATGTCTGAGACAAGCTGCTGAGGCTTGAAGTCAAATTCACTGAAGTCCTTGACTTTGAGAGCACCCATCTTGGGGCCAACCAGGTGCTGCAGGAAGTAGTTCAACATGGAGATAATGCGCTCAGCCAGGAAGGGGTGCACAAACAGTGACTTGATCTCTGGAAAAAAGCCAAAGTCTCAAAACTCAACCCATCATTAATTTTTCCCCTTATATCTAATACATTTTCAGTGGAGAAAATTATAGACAAACAGAACCAAAATCAAACAAACAAAAAGGAAACAAAACCTACTACCCACATATGAACACTGTTAAAACATTTTAAAACTACATTTTTTTGTGTGCACCTGCATGTGTTACAGTGAGTGTGTGCAAGTCAGAGGACAGCTGTGGGAATCAGTGCTCTCCTGCCACCATGTGGGTCCCAGGGGTCCAACTCAGGTTGTCAGGCGTGGCGGCAGATGCCCTCATCCAGGAACACCACATTTTACTTGTATTTCAGACTTCCAAAATCCACCATTCATTTTCTCATCCTTCCTTTTCTAATCTCCATCTCATTTTCTTTCTGCTCCATTTTAATGGGGGAGTTTCTTGAGTTTATTGTTTTTAACCCTTTCATTGAATATTTAAAATTTATTTATTTATTTTAATGTATATTAGTGTTTTGCCTACATGTATGCCTGTGTCAGAGTGTCAGAAGCCCTGGAATTGGAGTTACAGACAGTTGTGAGGTGCCATGTGGGTGCTGGGATTTGAACCCAGGTCCTCTGGAAGAGCAGCCACTGAGCCATCTCTCTAGTCCCTATTAAACTTTTAAAGTCACATTTTCAATATTCAAAATCTTTTCCCTGTCCTTTGGGGCTTTTGTTCTTGGTTTTTGGCTGCCTTATCTTTTTTGATTTCCATGACCTGATAAAAACTTTTAAAAGAAGCTTTAAAAATATTTAAAATTGTAGCCAGGCGTGGTGGCAAATGCCTTAATCTCAGTACTTGGGAGGCAGAGGCCGGTGGATCTATGAGTCTGAGACCAACCCGGTCTGTAGAGTGAGTTCCAGGAACTACACAGAGAAACTCCGTCTTGAAAAAAACAAAACCAAACAACAACAAAGTCTTTAAAACCTATTTCTGTGTCTCTCATTAGAGAGTTTCCTTTCACTCTTTCTCACTGGCTGTCATATCACACTAAGTTTTATCACTGAATGAAAACTATTTATTCTCCTCCCTCTCTCAGTGGTTATTTGCCATAGGCTGTCTCTAAAGCTCAGGCTGGCCTGGGACTCAGAGTCCTTCTGTCTCCATCTCCCAAGAGGATGCAACACCATACATAGATTTATATGTTTTTATAACACACATACACAAAATCTTACAGTACACATTTTACAAATATAGCACACTTTAATTTTGACTACCCATATTGTAAATGTTTAATAGCTATGTGTGGCAGGTGGTTACTGAACTCTAAGGTGGTTACTGTTGCTCTAAGGAGAGTGGAAATAGTGTCTTTTTGAAATTTACTTCGTTTAACCAGGATGGACATATTTTCCAGAATAAATGTACACAAACATGAACATATATAATGTACAGTGTATATGGCAATGTATGTATGAATGCATGTGCACGCATGCGCGCCGCACACACACACACACAAATTAATGGTGAATTCGTCCTCAGAAAGACTTTTTGAGTAGTAGAGATTGAATTTAGGGCTTTGCACTGACTAAGCATGCACTCTATCACTAAGCTACACTCACAGCTCCGTCAAGGGAACAACCGTGTTACCACCTTATATTTTCTGGCATGTCAGTAATGGACCCCATCATTTTTTTTTAGTTTCTCTGATTTGTTTTACTCTCAGATGTGGAAGTTACAGTCACCAGAGTCCAACTTTCTTTTGGACAGGGTCTCATGCATCCCAAAGTGTTCTGGAACTTAACTATGTAGATGAGGGTGACCTTGAATTTCTGATCCTCCTGCCTCAACATCCAAAGTGCTGGGATTACAGGTATGTGAGCTTCATGCAGGCTAGGCAAGCACTCTTTTATCTGACCTGCATCCCCAGTCCCAGAGTCTAACTCTTTTAACTTTTAGTTGGGCTGATTCCGTAAGTGAAACAGACCTTGATTCCTACATTTTTTGGGAGAAAGCAGACTGTCATGTTCTTACCTGATGTCAGGAAGGAAAGGGTACCAATTGTTTCATTGGACATGATGTTATGGAAACGTGCCAGCTGTCCAAACATCTGCAGGCCAGCCTCTTTCTCTCGGCGGGCTTCTGGTGTCAGACTCTCCCATTCTCCTCGGTCTTTCTCGATCTGCTGAATCTTTATCTTGCTCAAATACTATGGAAACCAGAAACGTGATACATCAGATAAGAGAAATGCAATTGAAGTATCATGACATTTAAGAGGGCTTAATTAAAATCCAGTCAACTAGGTTTAGAGAGGTGGCTCAATGGTTACAAACTCTTGTTGCTCTTGGAGGATCAGGATTTGATTCCCAGCACTAACACTGTGGCTTATAACCACCTGCAACTCTAGTTCCAGGGGATCTGATGCCTTCTTCTGGCCTTCATGGGCACTGTATGCATTTGCATACATTCAAGCAAAACACTAATACACTTAAAAAAAAAATCCAGAGCGGGAGAAGTGGCTCAAAGGTTAAGAAAACTTAGCACTTATTCTTGCACATGCCAGCCACATCTACCTGTAACTTAGCTCCAGGAGATGCAATGGCTTCTTCTAGCCTCCCCAGGCACCTGCATGCATATGGTGCACTTACATACATGTGCACAAAATACTCATACACATAAATCTTAAAACAAAATAAAACCCAGTCAACTAAGCTGGGAAAATCATATAAAGGTCCTGAGTCTTTGTCAATATAGGGCTACAGCTTAAGAACTTCAGCAGGGGTCAGTGCGTTCAGGCACTTGTTACCAAGGATAGTTGATGACCTGAGTTTGAACCCCAGAACCCTCTTGGTGAAAGGAGAAAATAGCCTCCCACAAGATGTCCTTTGACCACCATGTGTGCACTATAGCAAGTGTACACACATGTATACACACACACACACACAAATGTAAAATTAAATCTTAAAAAACTTTTGGAAAGAAAAAATAGTGTCCTCATATAGATTTGTCTCGGTTTGAGTAAACTGGTAGGCAATTGCCTGGGACCAGGATACTATCAGGAGAGCAAGGAGGACCAGAAGAGCAGCGTATGGAGTCCAGGCAAAAACACCAGGCTCCCAAGAAAAATGAATCCTCCCTAAAACAAAAACCAAAAAAAAAAAAAACAACACAAAATGTTCAAAACTTGCTCACCAAAAAACAAAGTTCTATAAACATGCCTGGTGTCTAAAATTACTTAGAATGTCATAATTATTAAAGTCCTCATCTCTCATCATCCTACTACAGCAGCAAACAATGTGTTACCCGATTTCAGGAGGATGCCATCTGTTTCACTCCCTGAATCATATTGTTCCTACATATGATCTGTTAATCACAGGAACTGCTCTCATTTCCTCAGAGAACCTACCGTAAGTCTCAGAGTGAAGGATTATGAAAAGAGCAAGTCAGTTCCCTCTCACAAACCAAGCCAAAGTTACTTAGTGGATTATCAATGAGCGCTCCTGACTGTCCAATATGCTATCCTTAAACTAAAGCTGTATCCTCTTCCTGGAGGTCACTGCCTGGTCATACTGATGTTCCTGCCTCCACCAGGAGATCCTGCTTAGCTGCAGACTCAACAGAGAACACACAGCTAAGCCTAGACTAAAATCTCCAAAACTATGAGCAAAAGCAATCCTTCTTTAGGTTGTTCCTCTCAGGTATTTTGTTATGGCTGAAAATCTGACAGTGACTGACCAAAATTAAGATCCTATGACTTCTTTTAACAATACTGGCCTGTTGGTGGTACACCTTAGTTTGACTTTACCACACTTTAAAAAACAATTTATGTGTATGTATGTGCACCACAGGCATGCAGAAGTCTGTGGAGGTCAGAAGATGGATCCCCTGGAACTGGAGTTATGAGTAACTGTGAGCTGCCATGTGGATGATGGGAATTTAACCCAGGTCCTCTGGAAGAGCAGCCAGTGCTCTTAACCACTGAGCCATTTCTCAGGCCCCAATACTATCTTTTAAATTATCAACCAAAGAACCATCCAAGCCCATGAAGCTTCAACAAAGATCCTTGATCTTGTCTCCAATGAAATGATAAACCTAGAAAGCTGTACAATGGCAAGCATGGGGCATACTATTACACATACACTTTTGGTGTGTGAGAATGTTCTAGAGCGAGGATTACTCTATTATAATTAAACAAGCAAAAGAATATATATACTCTCTGCCAGGTGTACTGGTTCATGTCTGCAATCCCAAAACTCTGGGAGGCTAAGGTGGAAGGATTCCTGTGGGTTTGAGGTCAGCTTAGGATAAAGAGAGAAAGAAAACTAATGTGTGTGTGTGTGTGTGTGTGTGTGTGTGTGTGATCCCAAATCAAACACTACCACCACCACCCCACTGCCACTAATGTTGATGATATGAAGCCTTTCTCATTGACGCCACCACAAATGGTATAGGAACACAGACAATTCTTTCTTTTACCTGTATAGCTTCATCCAAAAGAAAGATAGCATCATTCATTAATAGGTTAAGAAATCGGAGGAACAGTGGGGGATTCATAGCTTCTAAATTCTTAGAGGCATAGTCAGCCAAATCCTGTAAGACCCAGCCCAAAAAAGAAGATATTTTAGTACCAAATCACAATTTTACTGAGGCTGACCTGAAGCAACTGGTTTCACAAAAACCTCTCTTACCTTAATGCTCTCCCGATAGCTCTCTGTTGCCCACATGTACCTTAGGATGGGATACATAGGGCGGCGGTAATTAAACTTCTGTTCAAATTGATGGGGGTCCCCTAGAGTAAGGCAAGAATGAGAAATCAGCAAGGGTAGTCTACTAGAGAATGAGCAGAAGCTTATGCATGTGCATTTTATTTACTGAATGTCAAGGCTGCTGCCAAAATCTTCCCTAGGGGTCTCCCCAGCCCATACCCTTTGTGGTACCGGGGATAAAACATAAGCTGTAGCTACAATTACCTGTATAAGATCACATCAACAAGACTAGTCAACATTCCAACAGGCAACACTAATTGGCTTAGTGAGTTGTGAGTAAGAAGAGGTGAAAGGGGAAAGGGAACATATAGGGAATACCAGGAGGAAGTGGGAGGGGGAGTTGGTGGTAGATACAACCAAACATCTTTTACATGTATGAAATTGTTAAAGGATAAATAAATATATCCTATTAAAACACACACAACACACAAAACATAGGCCTTGCACATATTAGGTAAGTGTGCCACCACTAAGTGACATCCCTAGACCTGGGTCCTAAGGCTCCATCTCAGGTCCTCATGTTTGCTGTGCTTGCTAACTGTATGTAGGTGGTATTCCCCCCCCCCGTTTTTGTTACTTTTTTTCTGAGATAGAGCTGGTTTTACCTCTTTTAGTTGTAAGATACAGACAAATAACTAAAACTTTTTGAGCTTCTATCTTCTCACATATAAAATGAGAACAGTGTAGATAAACTTTCAGATAGACAAGTTAATGATACAGGAAAAATAAAGCACTCTGCATCAATACACAGTAAGTATTCAAGAAATGCTGGTTCACATTTCTGTGACATTCAAAAGCGATCAAGCTATGAAACTTAATTCTTAGCTCTAGAGTTGGTCACATGACTTCTTTACCTGTAAATTCAATGTCCACAAAAACCTTGATTAGGGCTTCTGAAAGTTGGGGAGCATATGGAAAGTTGCAAAACACACGTTTCCGGTGAAACACACTGGACACCAAGGGATTTGGGGTCTGATCCAAGTGAGGCATTACTGCTTCCAAGACCTCTGCTAGTTTGGCCCTTAGGTGGGGATTCTTCATTCTGCAGAGAAAAAAGCAAGATAAGCAAGAGAACTTAATATACCCAATATGATTCTATTCTACACAAGGAGCCAGTATGTCCTATATCACTATTAAATATATAAAAATGTTTCAACTCAGTTGATGCAGGGTATGCCATTTAACATGTTGTTTTGAGATGGTTTTACTATGTATGTTATGTAGTCTGGCTGTTCTGGAACTCCCTATGCAGACCAGGCTGACCATGAACTTGTGGAAATCTTCCTGTCTTTGTCTCCTGAGTGCTGGGATTACAGAAGTGTACTATTGTGCCTGCCATTTGATTCTTGAGGTGACATCTTACCACGTATTGAGGGAGCACTTCAGTTTCCATGTAAAGCACATTCAATTTTCTTCTCTGTATCAATGTACTATCTACTATGTACTCTTCTTTGACAGGTTCATCTTAAATAAATTTGCCGTCCCAAGCTTCTTTGGGCAAAGCTTAGGTTATAATAATCTGATAGCACCCATACTGCCTGCCTGTGTGTCTAATCAATGCTTGTTGGCTTCTCACTTCCCTTTGGGTCTGCTTAGCTCAGTGAAAGCTTCTATATATTTTTCATTGATGTGCCTTAGAGAACTGTGGGCTTTTCTTTTTATTTTGCAGGAAATGTGCCCTTTTGTACATAGAAATTGTTCCCTTTGGCTTACATACATAACCCCGAATCAGGAAAACAATTGTAAAACCCATAGTACCTGTTTCAGAGAGAAGGCTAGAAGTAACAGGAACCTACGTTTACCACTTATCCAACTCAAGGTGCAGGAGCAAGCTTTGTTTACATAATTAGTAAAAGAATTTAGCTTTTGGATGCCATCGGTACAGCCTCTGGTATTCTCGTTAACTATTTCAACCAGGGAAAAGCAGTGGAATTCCTGCTAGGCACTTTATATTCAGGTTCAAATTCTCTGTGGGCAGAGTCCTCTGCGTATTAAGTCTCACACAGCGGATGGGATATTTTGTAGCTCTAACAGGGATGGGGTGAGCTTCCAGCACATCACCTCTCTATGCTCCCAGTGAAGATGGTGATAAAGTTAAGGACATGCTCCAGGGAATCTGCTGACGTCTCCAAGATGTCCTCAGCAAAGCGCCGGAGGAAAATGAGGAAATCACCCAGGTTATCTGCAAAAAATTCTGAAAAAGATTTGCTGGAATTAGTCAAATATGTGTTCACTGGTCCCAAATGACATTCCAGTCCCTCTCTTCACATTAATTAATGAAGGTAAAAAAAAAATCCAGGTGTTTTTGTACTAAACTTTTATCGCCATCTGAGTACCAGAGATGGTGATGAGTTACTAACGGGGATCTCTTACGTGTGTATCAAGCTTTATTTTTATCTGAGTAGATACATTATTAGAAGTGACACACATTATTGCTAACACTAGCATGCTGTGCCCCCAAAGGTCAGTCACAATTTAAGCCATGCTTTAGGTGTGGCTAGTTCCATGATGTGGCTGCAGCAAGGAGCTCCAGGATGGTCCTCCAAGCATCCTTCCCCCTTCTGGCACTCATACCTTGGCAAAGTCCTTTCTGCGTTATTCTAGGCTAGGTGATACCCTGATGTGCACAGTAGAGTACATCATTTTCAAGGCTAGTTATCAAAGTTTGCAGCTTTCATTCTGATCACTTGTGCTGCCACACCATAAGTGGTACCAAGAGATGTGTGGGGCTACTGGCAAGCAGCTGAGGTCTGCTCACAACCAATGACTGGGCTATAAGTGGATCCTCCAGCTCTTGTTGAGTCCTCAGAATCCTGTGGCTCTGACTGACAGCTAGCCACAAGTGGTCCTGGATTTCTGATGCAGAGAGCTATGTATGGTAATGTTTGTTGTTTTAAACTGCTATGTTTGGGGGCTGAATTGTTACATAGCCATATGATACCAGTACAGTATTCAAGAACATATAATTTGATTAGTGAACAACATCTACTGACCCCTCATTCACTCACACACACACACACACAATTTTCCCTTCTGAGTTAACACACAAGAGGTACTTTGTTTTTTTCCCTCTAAAAAAGCCCAGGGAGAGTTAGACAGACCAATTATAAGTTGAAAGACAAGCAATATTAATGATAGAAACTGAGAGCTGTGAAACCCTGACTACAGCTTCTCTTCTGAAGGCTGTTTCTATTGTCATAGCAGTGGAGACACAGACCAGGAGTAGCAACTACTAGTGCCCCCATGCTTTGGCCAGGAGATGATATTTGTAAGTTTGAGCGCTTTCTCAAACAACAATGGAATGATAACTAAGGATGGGTACTTTGAGGATTAAGCTTCCAAGGTGACCCAGTTAAACTTAGGTGGCTATTAATAGGATGTTCCCAAGGGACAGGCTGCTTACCTGGCACATAAGCCAAAGAGCTGTAGCCATCTGGCAAAGGAAAACTTAGCTCTACTGGCTGTGAGCCCTCATTGCCTATGGCCAGTTGAACCAGCAGAACAGCCATGGACACCTGCAAATTCAGGCAGTTTTGAAGCATCTGTGGCTCAGTCATAGCAGTCTTGGTAGAAAGATAGATGGTCATCAGGCGTTCGAACTGCTCACGGAGATTGTCAGCAGCAGGGCTAGAACTCTGCTGAGCATCCCGCCAGGCAACCTGCAGCCGATGCAGATTTTGGTTGATTTTTACCATCTGATCATGCAACCTGCCCCCAAGAAAGCAGAAGAGACCAGGTGAGGGAGGCTCATGTGGGGCAGTGTAGTACAGACTACACTGGAAAGCAAATCCTCATCTGGTTATTCTAGTATTCTAAGGCTGTAGAAAGTTGTAGGTACAATGACACAGGGGCACTCACAAAAGTCACTGACTGGACGAAGCAAGGTGCAGAACTCTGGGAAAATGCTACTATTTACTCAACAAGTGTGAAGCTAATTAGGAAGAGTTAGTTAGCAGCCTCTGAATGAGCAGGGTACAGAGTAAGTGGTTATTACTGATGATAGTCACTTTAAAGAGACAGAGTATGAACAGCCCAGCACAAGCTTTAGAGGACACAGGTGGGGCCAGTGGATGATCTTTGCAGTTAGAAAACTGAGCAGACAAAAAAAGAAAAAAAAAGAAGAAAAAAATGCTTGATTACAATGACCATACATAAAGCAGCCATCACATGAAAAGAAGACCTAGAACTAAAAGCTATTGCTAACTCTTTCTACATCTACAATCCTAAATCACTCCCTTGGTTCTTTTGTAGCTGTTTATTTAATTTTGATTTTTCAAGACAAGATTTTGTCTGTGTATCTCTGGCCATTCTGGAACTCACTCTGTAGACCAGGCTGGTCTCAAATTTAGAGATCTGCCCGCTTCTGCCTTCAAAGTGCTGGTATTAAAGGTATGTGCCCCCCCAACTTTTTTCTTGTCTACAGTGACTAGGGTTATTGACGGGGAATCTGGATGCCAGGCATCTAGTTTGAATCTGGATGGTAGAACAGATCAAGCACATGCTGAACTTCTGTCACCACATTTAAAATGTCAACAACAGATTAACAAAACTGTCTAATAAGGACATAGTTTCAATTTTTTCCCAGTAATTTGCTGCTGGAGTTTTGGAAAAAAAAAAAGGCTTACATTAAGTATCCTGAGAAGGCATTTAAAAAAATCGGTATTCCAGGCCAGGCATGTGATGTAGGCCTTTAATCCCAGCACCTGAAGGCAGAGGCAGGTGGATCTATAAGTTTGAGGCCAGCCTGGTCTACAGAGTTCCAGAATGGCCAGGGCTACATAGAGAAACTCTGTCATGAAAATCAAACATACATACAAACAAAAATCAGTATTACTGAGATCTAGAGATCAGTAGGTAAAGGGCTTGTACTGCAAGCAGGAGGACCTGAGCTTAGATCCTTAGGACCCATGCACACACTGGGTCAGGTGGTGTCCTCCTGCAGTCCTAATGCTGGGGACACAGAGACAGGAGGATCCCTGAAGTCTTGCTGAGTCAGGGAGCTCCAGGGCCAGTAAAAGATTGCTTTTCAAAAGATATGGTGGGGAGTGACCGAGACAATCACCTGACACCAACCTCTGGCTTTT
The DNA here is from genome assembly GCA_001685075.1 of Bramus lutescens. NCBI lineage: Eukaryota > Metazoa > Chordata > Mammalia > Rodentia > Cricetidae > Bramus > Bramus lutescens. Next base: position 165,394 of record LOEQ01000252.1, on the reverse strand, counting down.
ACACCACATATGAGCATGTGTATCCTGTCTCCCCACAAGTAAAAACAAAATCAGTATTCATAATACTCTTTCTATAGATCAAAAATATGAATGAGTTATTATCCCTCCCCCCTTATACTGACAATCATTCTCAGCTAAATAAGAAGGGAAGGATCCTTTCTCTCAGGCTCACAGCTCTCTTGTGGTCATATTGGTCTTACTGGAACCCCTTCTCATCATTCTCAATTTTTTTCAGTTTTGTCTATTGGTCTTTTGGCATCAGAAGTAATGAGAATTCAAGAGTAGAGAGTGAAATGTAAAATGAAAATAATTTGATTTTCCTAGATAATATCAAATAGATAAGGACTGAAAATTTGGCAAGATGTGGAGGAAAATATTAGCATGTTGTTGATTTTAAAAATAGATAAAAACTTCAGTAATCTGTACAAAGTAGCCTCATGTAAATGTAAACAATGCACGAGTTCTTTCCTTATGATATCCTGACGTGAGTCTTTAGACTCACTTTCACCCTTTGAGCTGTCAACACAACTAACTAGTTCTTCACAAACCATTCTTTCCCAATGCCATCAAAGGAGTTACCTGTGAAATCCCAAGTACAAGGTATATTCGGTCAGGGCCAGGTTCTCCGTCACAAGGTTATAGCTCTGGGGGAACACGGGTTCCTGCACAGCTGGGATCAAACAGGTCTCTCTGTCCAAACCTTGAAGAAGTGAAATGAATGGTGATGGCTTGACACAGACACCTGCCTTGGTCTTCAGGCTCCCTTTACTCTTGCTCAGCCTCCATATTGCTAGAACGCTATCTTCCTTACAACACATCCCCAACTATTTCCCTGTCTAAAAACACTTTCTGGCTTCTTGCTATCAACAGAAATAGTTAATCTCTGTTGAACCAATGAAATCAGCAAAAACTGAAATGAGAGATAATATCGTAATTTTTCCCAATTGATAGGCAATGGACCATTTCCAGTTATTCTGTTTTCTGTGTTCAAGCAGAGTTACTTTTGTGCAGATACTGGTTTTATAGTTGTAAGAGGATTTTTAAAAAACCTAGAAGGAAATCCATCAAAAATGAGGAGAGATTTGTTCTGATAGAATCAGGGCTGATTCATTTTCTTCTTTTTCACTTCTCTGTATTATCCAAGTTCTTTCAATCTGGTGTCAACTTTCTTCCTTCCCACCTCTTACTCTTCACCCCCTTGCTCTAACTACATGGGACTTCTTACTATTCCTCAATAAAGACCTTCCAGCTTTTTTTTTCTAGACAGCCTCAAATTCAGAGACCCACCTGCCTCTGCTTCTCAAGTGCTCAGACCAAAGGCGTGTGCTATCATGTCCCACTGCTCCTTCCACAGACACTCCTGCTCCTTTGCTTGGTAAACCCTACTTGTCTTTCAAGACTCAGCCATGATGAAGACCCCAGCTTCTGCAGAGCTGGTCCCTCACTCCTTCCTGCACTGCTGCCACTATGTCAACCTGTCTTCCCTTTTCTGCCCTGAGTTAAAAAACGACAGCAGCAGAGCTCTACTGGATTTCTATAAAAGGTGAGGGAATATCCAAGGTTGTCAAACCAGACAGAAGGTCTCACCAAGGCCTAACATTTAAAAGATGATGGTTGTTTTTGAAAATCCACATTTCAAATCATTCTCCATTGTGCCTCGTCTGTTTTGATCAAGAGGCACTTTCTCAAAGGCTAAGGGAGCAAATGCTTTAGAGGTGACACAAACATTCACTGTTTTGAAAGCCCAGTTCCCCGCCTACCTCTCATGTGTACATTTTTAATTTTTCGTTCTTCATCATTCAACTCCTTCAGGACACAGTATGAGGGATTAAAAGTGAGGAGTCGAGAGGATCTGGGTTTGCAGAATGGCTGGCACAGCTTCAGAAGAGCAGCACCCAGATTCAGAAAGAAGGCATCTGAGGCATACATTTGGAAGAAGATTTCGGGCATCTGATTGGCCCAGATCTTGGTGCGGCCTGCATTTGCATGCAAACAGTTTCCAAGCCAGAACAAGATACAGTGCTTGGTTTCTGGAGAGAGCTGGAGCAAGTTCTTCAGCATCTGGTAGATCTTTTCATGGAACTGAGCCATGAACTGTTTAACCAGAAAACACAACCACAGAACATTCCAGTTTCACAATCCTGGTATTTTCTTTCTTTCTTTTTTTTTTTTTTAACTCCTAAACCCTGGCAAATACAAGTTTTTAAAAATATGCTAATCTTAATCTCTCCCTTCACTTTTTTTACACCTTATTCCCTGATTCTGATTATTAAAAATACACACATTTCTGGGTACTTATGAGACATTTTCTGATCAGCTGCCAAATTGTAGAGAGTTTAATAGGTTTTACCATCAGGATTATTCTGTAAAGTGTTAATGATAAATTCTCTGGCTCTGTCATAGTTCTCATAGCGGTTACTCAACTTTACCACTGTAAAATGAAACTGAGTCATAAACAATACAAATAGACATGGGTACAGTCAATAAATACTTCTTAATTTTTATATTTATTTAATGTTACTGTATTTAGTATGTGGGAGGGACAAGCTATCGAGCATCATGTGTGAGGATATTTGGGAACAGGTTCTCTGTTTCTACTTGTGGGTCCTGGGGACCATACTCAAATCATCAGGCTGGATGACAAGCATTTTTAACTACTGAGCCATTTCATTAGCCCCAGTGAATCTTTGTTTACAAAAAAAACCCCAAAAAGTCATGGGCAGTAGGATTTGGCTACTGCTGGAGTCTGCTAACACTGTTTGACAGCATTGTGATGATTAAATAGTAAACAGGACACTTAAATTGTGCCCTTGTTAGTCACTTAATGCCCCACAGTTGGGTTTTATGTTTTATGTTAAGGGGCCTATACATTAAGAGAAGGATAAGGGACAAGGAGATTTATAAGATGGCATTTAGTCAGAAGGTTTCATGAGCTAAGTGACAATAAGTATCTTGGCAAGAAGGGCAAGGACTGAGGGGGATGTGACAGTGTTGTCACACAGAGCAGGTTCTATATAATCTACAAGTTTATTCTCATCAAAGTCCATCCTCTCCTCATAGTGAAGGATATGAAGAGGGTGATTTCTTTTTCTGTTTTTTGTGACATGGTTTCTCTGTGTAACAGCTCTGGCTATTCTAGAACTCACTCTGTAGACCAGGTTGGCCTTAAACTCACAGAGGCCTACCTGCCTCTGCCTCCCAAGTGCTGGGATTAAAGGCATGCACTGGGGGCAATTTCTTTGCTTCCTTCATTTTGAGATAGGCTCTCCGATAGTGCAGGTTTGTCTGGTACTGGCTATTTAGTGCAGGATGGTCCTGAATTCCTAGTCCCAACTCTATTTCACGCCACCCCATCCCTCCCAATAAGAGGGCAATTTCGTTGTGTTATTACAACAAAAGCCAATCAGACCAATTTGCTTTCCCAAAGAGGTTGAAGCAGCTTTTCCCTACATGGTTCCTGAGGAAATGCTCATCTCAAATCAGGGGGCTGTGACACCCTGGAAAACAGTTCCACCTGATGAATGTTGGCCTCCTGAACTTTGATTTCCTGAGGACTGGAACGAGATGGATTCAGAAAGTAGCCATGATTTTCTACCACACCCGGCGTCTTTAACAAGCACGAGATATTCAGAATTACTCCCAGCAGGGTCTTCTGATACATCTGCCCATTGCTAGGGTCCTTGGGCTGAATGTATTCTAAAAAAACCTGTAGAAAAGGATAAAAACTACTTATTCATCTGTATAGTGAAATAAAGGGGATGAGATGCAATGCAACCAATCCACATATATACAATAGTACACACACACCTCTCTTGCTTTAAAGATTTGTCTTTTATGTATATGAGTATCCTATTTGCATGTATGCATGAGTGACAGAAGAGACCATCAGATCCTATTGTCGATGATTGTGAGCCTCCATGTGGTTGCTGGGAATTGAACTCAGGACCTCTGGAAGAGCAACCTGTGTACTTAACTGCAGAGCCACCTCTCCAGTCCCTCTTTTTTCTTCTGGTTTGTTTTTTTCAAGTTAGGGTTTCTCTGTGTAGCCTTGGTTGCCCAAGAACTTGATCTATAGACCATGCTGGCCTCAAACTTGGAGACCTACCTGCTTCTGTCTCCTGAGTGCTGGGATTAAAGGGATGTGCCACCACCATCTGGCTTTCTTTTTCCTTTTCCTTTCTTCTTTCTTCTTTTTTTAAGATTTATTTATTTACTTATTATGCATACAATATTCTGTTAACATGTACACACCAGAAGAGGGCACCAGATCTCATTATCAATGGTTGTGAGCCACCATGTGGTTGCTGGGAATTGAACTCAAGACCTCTGGAAGAGCAGTCGGTGCTCTTAACCTCTGAGCCATCTCTTCAGCCCTTCTTTTTTTCTTTTTAAAGGCCAGGTTTTATAAAATTCAGGCCAGCCTCAAATGATAAGAAAACAACTTAAACATTTATTTATTTGTCTGTCTATGTGTGCATCCCATGGACACAGTATGGAGGTGAGAGGACAAATTGTGTGTTGGGTTAGTTCTCTCCTATTCTTTTTCTACCATGTGGGTTCTGGCAATCAAATTTAGGTCTTCAGGCTTTGTAGCAAGCACTTTTACCCACTGAGCCATTTCACCAGCCCTATCCTCAGGGCCCCAAGTTCACAGAGTAGCTGAGGATAATGTTAATCCTCCTGCCTCCACTTTCCAAGTGCTAGGATTCTAGGCACATGACACTATACCTGGCTTTCTACAGGCAATACTATAGTGTCATCAGGGCAGGAAGCATCAAGTACTAAGTAGTCAGTACCATGAGCATATGGTGCCTTTGAGACCTACCTTGGCCATATCCTTTTGCCTAGTGAAATAGAGAAGAATATCTAGATATGTATACAGTAGAATCTGGCAGAGCTCCATGTCTTTTATTCGGCCTAGTAAAATATCAAACACTGGAATCATGACTTCAGGAAACGTTCGAACTTCCTCATCCAACAGCAAGGCTTCAATGACCTCTTCTAAAAACTCAGTTACATCTTCAAAATCTAACAGGAGACAGATGAGAAAGGAAGGAGACCATGTCAATTTTTATGTCTTTACACACGTTTCATGTTCTTTCTGTCAGTCTATCTCTGTTGTGGTGTAGGAACTGAACCAAAGACCTGGTGAATGCTGGACAGCTGTTCCACCAGTGCGTGACCAATGAGCTATATGCCCACTTCAAACATTGGCTCTTTATGAATTATTTACTTTTATTTACATGTGTGGGTGTTTTGCCTGCATGTATGCCTGTGTACCAAGTGCATGCAGTGCTCATGGAGGCCAGAAGAGGACAGTGGATCTGCCTGGAACTGGAGCTAACATATAATTGTGAGCCACCATGTGGGTGCTGGGAATTGAAGCAGGGTCCTCTGGAAAAGCAGCTAGACGTGCTCTTAACTTCTGAGCTATCTCTCCAGAATTCTGCTGGTACTGAGGCCTAAAGAACAAGATATAAGCTATCTTTCTTAATTTCTATCAGAATCATAATGGCTCTGAGACTCTCTAAAACCACTAGAGGAGTTTCAAATGTAGACGTTTAAAGACCTTGCTTCTATACTCACGGGCTCCCTGAATGGCTTCTAACATCAAATCTACCAGTTGCTCATGGATGTTTTGGTCAACATAGATCTCTGGAGTGAGGAGAACTGTTCGCGTGTTGGACACAGTGAGGTTCCTGCACTGCACTGCAAAGGGGAGCAGGTTTTCTGGAACTTTGGTAATCTACAACAAAGAGAGAAAAGCACAGTTTTATAACATGCAGCAAGAGTGGGTACAGTGAATAGAGTAGAAAAGCATATCACATCCCCAAAAGAAACCAGTATTCCTTCCTTCCTTTCTCTTTCTTTCTTTCTTTCTTTCTTTCTTTCTTTCTTTCAAAGAAAGAAAGAAAGAAAGCTTCCTTCCTTCCTTCCTTTCTTTCTTTCTTTCTCTTTCCTTCCTTCCTTCTTTCCTTTCTCTCTCTCTCTCTCTCTCTCTCTCTCTCTCTTTTGAGAGAGGGTTTCTCTGTGTAGCTCCGACTGTCCTGGAACTAGCCCTGTAGTCAGGCTGGCCTCAAACTCAGCGACCCACCCGACTCTGCCTGCCTGGGATTAACGGCATATACCACTACTGCCTGGCAGTATTGGTTTCTTGAGGACTGAAATTTCATGATTCGTGACAGACTTTCTTCTTTGGGTTAAAAGGTCACTTGCTAAAATTCTAATCCTGAAGATGTCAAGCTCAGCCCAATTCAGTATTTTTATCTCATTGGAAATGCTGTTAACAGATTTGGGTTTTGCTTGGTTTATGCTGTTTTATTTTGGTCTCACTATGGCTGGCCTGGAACTCACTGTGTAGACATGGAGACCAGGCTTGTTTTGAACTTGCAGCAATCTTTGTGCTGTGCTGAGGCTCATGAGTGCTGGAATTACAGGCATGTGCTACCACACCTGACTGATCTGGTGTTTAGTCTTTTTTAAGTGTGTGATTTCTAAAGAGGTAGATATAAAGAAGAAGGGATTGGCTTAGCTGGGAAGAGAGATGGACCTCAAGTCACAGAGAGGAGACTAAGGTTTTATGGCAATATCATAGTGCTACAAACACTAAGCTGCAGACACACCATGAGATATACATATATACTATGACATGAAAGACAGTGACCCAACTCTCACTTACATGCCAAAGCTACTCAAGAGGATGACCTAAAACTCCATAGGACTTATTCCTTTACCTCTTCCTTGGCTCTTTGGAAACAGGAGTAAAGGTAACAAAAGATGTGCCTCTCCCCAGCATCTCTATCAGCAGAGAGATTTAATGTTGAAGAAGAAGTCATGCTGATCAAGTGGTTTCCTGGATCTTGAAGCAATAACCGAGCAAAGATGGCCTATTAACAAAAATAAACAAAAATACTAATCTATTGCAATGTAAATTCTAGAACACTAAGATATAAAAAGCTTGATACATGCTTTGGCAAGAATCAGATGTAGTTCAGAATAAAGGGGTAGGGTAGGTTTCAATATTTAATTACCTTAAAAATGTTAGGACCTAATTATACACATAGCTTTATAAACTAGGACTCAAGTGTCTGGGATAGTCACAGCCAAAAGTCACTTGTTGAATGGTGTTAAGAATCAGTGTTGAGGGGCTGGAGACATGGCTCAGTGGTTAAGAACACTGACTGTTCTTCCAGAGGACCAGTGTTCAGCATGTACATATGTGGGAGCTCATAACTGACTCTACACTTCCAGAGGACCTGACTGACACCCTTACACAGGTCAGACACCGATGCACATAAAAATAATTAAATTTTAAAAACTAATCACTGATGAAACATGAAATCTACTTTTCTGTGTGATGGGCTTAAAGACACTTTAAATGTGAAAGTTAAATGCCAAGTTAAAAGTCTTTCCTCTCAATTTTTTTTTGTTTTTTTTTTCGAGACAGGGTTTCTCTGTGTAGCCTCTCTGAGGACAGACTTGCTTTGCAGACTACTCAATTTTAAAAAAAATTTTAAAAAATTATGTGTATGTGTCTGTATGGGTATGTGCATATGCCTATAGGTACTCATGGCAGCCAGAGGCATTGGTTCCCCTGGAACTGGAGTTACAGGCGGCTATGAGCCATATGACGTGGGTGCTGGGAATTAAACTTGGGTTCTCTGTAGCAGGATATGCTCTTAATAGCTGAGCCCTCTCTCTATGCTCCTTATTTTGTTTTTCGAAACAGGGTTTCTAAAGTAGCCTTGGCTGTCTTGGAACTCATTATGTAGACCAGGCTGGTTGTGAATTCACAGAGCTCTGCTTGCCTCTGACTCCCAGTGCTGGGATTAAAAGTATCTGCCACCATGCCCAGCTGGTAATCAGGTTTTCAAAGGTACAGTACACTTATTATGGCTCTGGCACCCTGGGAAACAGTTACGGCTTTCTGTCCTTGATCTCCTGAGGGCTGGAAAGAGGCCAGAGGACACTGGGTGTCCTGCTCTATCACTTTCCACCTTACTTCTCTGAGCTCACTACTCTTCAGCTCCCTGGAAGGTCAGCCAATTCCCAGACCCTCTTCTTTCCGCTCCCTCTCATTTGTTGTCCCACATAGCCACAGCTAACTTCATGTGGGGCTGGGGAACCAAACTTGCTGGTGAGCCATCTCCCCAGCCTGATTTTCATTTTTTTTGAAAGTATGTAGGAAAGAGTTGGGCTTGTCTTAGGAACTTAAGAGTCTAATAGGAGTGATAGGGGAGGTTCAATAACAAGCCATAAGAGACAGCAACAGTTCTCATAAGAAGTATAAGAAGTGGATAAGGAACTCAGAGGAGGGAATGAACAACTCTTTTCTGGCAACTTTGATGGCATTTTAACTGGTTCTTAAACAATGGGTGGATTTGGATGTGTGGGCAGAGAGGGATACCACACACAATAGGAAGAGGTGGAAGCAAGCCAAGTAGTGTCTGGAGAATGAACAGGGTTGCTGAGGGCACATAATCAGAAATGGTACCTGCTCGACATTGCTCATATCAAGCCAGTCTTGATCTTCCAGCTCTACTGCCATTTCTTCCAAATACACACAACGGCTGGGGATGCCATTCCCGCTTTTCAAGTTTGGATCACCTGTGAAACAGTTTTAATCTGATGGGTTAAGGATAATATTCCTGTCCTCATGACAGTTTTGTTTTGTTTTGCCTCTTTGAGACAGGGTTTTGCTATGTTGCCTAGGCTGGTCCTTAACTTTTAGGCTCAAGTTGTCCCTCCTGCCTCAACCTCCCCAGTAGTGGAGACTAAAGGCATGTACAGCTGTGCTCTGCTTCCAGCAACTGACCTTGATAGCAAGTCTCCTGAATTCACGACAGTGATCTCGATACACAAAGGAGCTACACAGCATACTGTTATGGACCCTCAGTATGACATTTAGGAAGAAAATTCCAGATACTAGCATTAACTTTAGGGTTGAATTACAGACAGGGCACAGAGGTAAAACACATCTGGACATCTCAGCATCCATGGAAGAAGAAAACGGGGTTAGCTACTCTTTCTACTTCCTTTTAAAGGTAGTATAGACATGCAGTCACACAGCCCAGTAAGCACCAAAAGTTAGATCTGTAGAAATACTGTTTGTTTTTTTGAGACAGGGCTTCCTTGTGTAGCCCTGGCTGTCCTGGAACTCACGATGTAGACCAGGCTGGACTCGAACTCAGATTCACCTGCCTCTGCCTTGCAAGTGTTGGGATGAAAGGTTGTGCCACTACCTCTTGACTGTTTTTTTTTTTTTTTAAAAACTTACTAAACTAAACCCTGTGCTCCAGGGAGGACAGGGGTGGTTTTAACCATTAGACACAGCAATTTTCTAAGAGCCAAAGTAGTCCCTGGACCAAGTCAAGGGGGAAGAAGAGACAATAAATTGGTAGGTGTAAGTCTGCAACTCACTGTTGTCCAAAGTAATGAGGAAGATCCTTTGGATCATGTGATTGATGTTGAGTTGCTCACATATTTCTTGCTGTGACCGGAAGGAGCGGCTAATCTCAGACACAGAGTAGTCAAATTCATCCAGGCTCTCCGACACACTATTATCCGAATCATCTGGGCTTGCTGGGAGCTCATCTGCCAGAACACGTAAGCTGTTACACAGTATGCTCCTCCCTTAGGACAAAACACACTACCTAGAATGAATGTAGCCACCAGAACAACTGCAGGTGTGAAACATTCATCTCACTAGGGAGCAACTCAAGCCAGGCAAGTGAGTGGAGTCTTCTGAAACTGGCCTTCTATACAGTAAGCTTTATTTCTTCTACCCATAATTGTACCCCACCCTGCCAAAATTAGCAACATTATCCAACATTTTTACAGAAAAAATAATTATCAAATAGATCAAACAACAGTAATTATTTTAAATGTATGGCCTTTCCTTGGAGAATACATTTGTTCTGGTAATTTCACACTCAGGAATTATCCTGTAGAAAGGCTCGTCAAACCGGTACCTTATAGATAGCTGCTTAATTCTGCAGTGCTCCAGACTCTTGTGCTAGCGTTCATTACCACTGTTTTTTATTTAAAGAATCGTTATGCTTTTAAGCTGCCTTTCCTCATCTCTTTGACATTTATTTTTGTGTGTGGGGAATGTGTCAGTATGCACCTGGAGGTCAGAGATGGTCTGTAGCAACCAGTTTTCTCCTCCTATATGGATCACGGGGATTGAATTCAGGTCATCAGACAAGGTGGCAGGCACCTTTATCTGCTGAGCCATCTCATTAGAATAATTTTTTAATGATGCATTTTAATGAGTATGTATGCATTGTGTGGAAATATGCATGCTGAGCCATCTCTCCATGTTTTTTGTTATTGTTAATGACAGATTTGTAGCATACTTTAGAACTTTTTTTAATCATTTACTTATTTTTGTATGTATGTGTATGTTTATGTGTCATGACATGCTTTTGGAGATCTCAGAACAACTTGGGGGAGTTCTTTTTCTCCTTCCACTATGTAGTTTCCAAGGATCAAACTCAGGTCATCAGGACTGGAAAGCAAGTACCTTTACCCACTGAGTAATCTTACCAGCCTCTCAGCCGGCTTTAAAGATTATATATATATATATATATACATACATACATACATACATACATTTACATGCGTGTATGTATGTATGTGTGTTTTGTCTATATGTATGCTTGCACACCAGAAGAGGGCAACAGATCCCATGGTACTAGTTATAGATGGTTGTGAGCTGCCATGTGGGTGCTAGGAATTGAATCCAGGACCTCTCGAAGAGCAGTCAGTGCTCTTAACCACTGGGTCATCTCTCTAGCTTCTCAACTGGCTTTAAAAAATTATTTTTTTGGTATAGGTGTTTTGTCTGAATGTATGTATATGTGATGCATCTGTGTGCCTTATGGCTGAAGAAGTCAGAGATGGCATTGAAGCCCCGGAACTGGAGATGCCGATGGTTACAAGCCACCATGCGGGTGTTGGGAACCAAACCCAGGCCATTTGCAAGAGCATCGCATACTTTTTAACTGCTAAGCTATCTCTCCAGCCCTTCATAGGCCTTCCTGTGAGTCATTCAGAAGCCTTCTTCATTGCACTTACTGTGTTTGTGTTTTCTGAAACAGGGTCTCCCTATAAGGATGATCTTGAACTTGTAATCCCCTTGTCTCCACCACCAAATTACTAGGATCAAAGGGACACACACACACCTGCTTTCATGTTGCACCTGGGATTAAGCCCAGATTTTGTGCTTGACTGGCAAGCACTTTACCAACTGAACTATATCCCCAGCCCTGTTTTTTGTTTTTGATACAGTGTCTTATATTGCCCAGACCAGCCTTAAACTACATTGGGGAGGATGGCCTGACCTTCTGATTCTCCTGCCTTAGCCTCCTGAGTAGCTGAGATTATAGGTGAGCACTAGCTGGCCCAGCCCATCTCATTTATTTTAACAGTTGTGTAGTAATGTACCTTTTGCCTTTACTATGACTTATGTAGTCACTTAAACTCCATGGTTATTCATCAGATGAACATGAGACCTGTTCCAGGGTTTCATGATCTTAAGAGATACAGCACTGAGTGTAATCTGATTGTTTTTTGTTCACGTGGGTGAATATTTCTGTAAGACAAAAATCTGGGAAGTAGAATTGTTGGCTCAAAGGGCTTGAGAACCATAGGGTGGGTGAGATTGCTCAACAGATAAGAGGCACTTGCTGCCAAGCTTGGTGCCATGCGTTCAATCCTTGGAGCCCACATGGTGGAAGGAAAGAACTGAACACAGCAAGTTATTCTCTGACCTACACACACACACACACACACACACACACACAAACACAAACTAAATAAACACAATATAAAAACTTTTTTAAAAGAGCTTAAGTATTTTAAAAGTTAACAGAAGTTATTCTCAGAGACTGATTTTATCTACACAACTAGCTAGGAGTATGAGAAAATGTCTCCTAATTTTAATAAAATGTGATCTAGTTACAGAGGCAGCATGGAAATAGAGGAATCTACACTGAAAACAAGGCACGCGTGGAGGAAAGGTCTACAGAACTACAAAAACGTGAAGGGAACTGAGCACTGCTACCCTTCAATATGGAGAAAAATGATCGCAGTATGAGCTTCAGGTGCCAGAAGACACATTTCTTAACCGGCTTGCATTGAGAACTGATTCCTGAACCAACTATGGCCTATAGAGGAGGAGGTGGGCATGACCAACCCCCCTCAGTGACCCCTTCCCAGTTTAGCCCTCAAAGTCTTTCCACCAACAGCACCCCAACACATAATATATGCATGGTGTCTGACTTTTTCTACCCAAACATGGGAGGTGTGGAAAGCCACATTTACCAGCTCTCTCAGTGCCTCATTGAGAGGGGGCACAAGGTCATAATTGTCACCCATGCTTACGGAAATCGAAAGGGCATCCGTTACCTCACCAATGGCCTCAAAGTTTATTACTTGCCTCTCAGAGTCATGTACAACCAATCTACAGCCACGACTCTCTTTCACAGTCTGCCATTGCTCAGGTACATATTTGTTCGGGAGAGAGTTACCATAATCCATTCCCACAGTTCTTTTTCTGCCATGGCCCATGATGCCCTCTTCCACGCCAAGACAATGGGGCTTCAGACAGTCTTCACAGACCATTCCCTTTTTGGATTTGCTGATGTCAGTTCTGTGCTCACAAACAAGCTTCTAACTGTGTCGCTTTGTGACACAAACCACATCATTTGTGTCTCTTATACAAGTAAGGAAAACACTGTCCTACGAGCAGCATTGAATCCTGAAAGAGTGTCTGTTATTCCTAATGCTGTGGATCCTACTGACTTCACCCCAGGGCCACTTCGGAGGCATGACAGCGGGATAACTATTGTTGTCGTGAGCAGACTTGTTTACAGAAAAGGGATCGACCTGCTCAGTGGGATTATACCTGAACTCTGTCAGAAATATCCCGAGTTAAATTTCCTAATTGGAGGAGAGGGACCAAAGAGTATAGTTTTGGAAGAAGTACGGGAAAGATACCAACTACATGACAGGGTGCATCTTTTGGGAGCTTTAGAACACAAGGATGTCAGAAATGTCTTAATTCAAGGCCATATTTTTCTTAATACCTCCCTGACCGAAGCCTTCTGCATGGCAATCCTGGAAGCCGCCAGCTGTGGTCTACAGGTCGTCAGCACCAAGGTTGGTGGGATTCCCGAAGTCCTTCCAGAGAATCTTATTATTTTATGCGAACCTTCAGTAAGTTCTTTGTGTAAAGGGCTGGAAAAAGCTATTTTCCAAGTGAAGTCAGGGATGTTACCGGATGCAGAAAATATCCACAATGCAGTAAAGGCTCTCTACACCTGGCGGAATGTGGCAGAGAGAACCGAGAAGGTGTACGAGAGGGTGGGGAAGGAAGCCGTGCTGCCAATGCATAAGAGGCTGAACAGGCTTGTCTCTCACTGCGGCCCACTTACCGGCCACAGCTTTGCTTTGCTGGCTGTGTTCAGCTATCTTTTCCTCATGTTCCTGAGATGGATGACTCCCGATTCGGTCATTGATGTGGCAGTAAATGCCACTGGGCCGAGGGGAGTGTGGGCTCATGAGTGTCCTCATGATACAAAAGGAGACGAGACTGACAAGGTATCCAAAGGCAGGTAGAAGTGAGTCTGAACTGTAAACTTTGGCAGTTCTATTAACACAGTTGAAAATAACCTTGTTCTTGTTTTTGGGCTTTGATGTTGACTTGACAAATCATGCTATCTCTGTAGCATTTACTGTTTCATTTGAGGAAAGCGAAATACTCACATGATTCCTGATCTTAGAAACTCCTTGCACTTCTTTAACTTTAGGGAAACTGGTTTGGCCAGTCAGGTATGAAAATTTTAGATTACTGAAATCCCTCCAGTGGAGATGTTTTAACATTACATGTTGGGAGCCTTGGGTGCTGGGTTAATCCTGGCCAGTTTTTAACATTATGCCATCAATTCAACACCTACCAGACACATACAAGCTTTCTTTAGGGAGATATAAATATGTGAAGTATTTTAAGTCAAGCTGTTGTTTCTTTATTGGGTTCTGAGATCATACTCTTACACATGGGTCCACATTTTTTTTTAACTATATACAGTGTTAGAAGAGGCCATGAGATCTCATTATAGATGGTTGTGAGCCACCATGTGGTTGCTGGGAACTGAACTCAGGACCTCTGGAAGAGCAGCCAATGCTCTTAACCTGAGCCATTTCTCCAGTTCAGCCAACATGTTTTAAGCACCTGCTCTGTATGAAATGAGGGACTAGGCAGTACCTGCCACTGAGGACTAATTCATGTGGAGTGGCAACAGTTAACATGCCCTGAATGCTCTGCTACTTAATGTGAGGACAGTGCCACCATCACAAACCTACTCAGTGCCTCTCTAATCCTGCTGTATGCATTCTCCTAATTCTCCCAGGTGGACACTTCATACCACGTGTGGATGAAGAAATTCTGCTTTTTAAGTCCCAGGGGCCAGTACCACTGCTGATACTAGTGTAGGCTTAAAAAATTACTAATGTACTTGTGTGTGTTAAGACATGTATGTAGGTTAAAACAATGTTTCTATATACAGACCCTGATTATAACTATCAGTGTATGTGGAAACACATCGTTCCACCCAGCTACTTACAATTACTTAAAGTGAAGTGAACATTAGTGAACATTGAGGAATTTTCTAATAAGATTGTATTTTTTTGTTTTTGTTTTTGGAGACAAGGTTTCTCTGGGTAACAGTTCTTGCTGTCCTGGACTTTGTAGACCAGGCCGGCCTCAAACTCATAGAGACCCGCCTGTCTCTACCTCCCAAGTGCTGGTATTAAAGGCATGTACCACCATCACCCGGCTGTATTGCTTTTTTAAAAAATTGCAATGCTTTTGATATTATAGTTATACAGACAAACCAAGGCTGTTAAAATGTGTTCATGACCAAAAATAAAGATGAGCATGACATTTTAAACAAACAAACAAAAATGTGATTGTTTAAGTTTTTATTACATTTCTTTAGTGTGTGTATGTGTGGTTGGTTGCATGCTTGCTACAGAGCACATGCATGGTCAGAGGACACCTTGCTGTACTCTTCTTTTTTTCCACCATGAGGGCTCCAGGGACTGAACTCAGGACATCAGGCTTGGAAACAGGTGCCTCTAGTCACTGAGCCATCTCGACAGCCCCTAACTGAGGTTTCAATGGGCATTTTCCTATAGATTAGTAAGACTGGAATTTTTATCATTTGGTATTTAAATTACTGTCACATCTTGTCTTCTAGTTTTTTCCTACCTTTTTTTTTCTTATCAACTGACATCCTTTAATGTTTTATAGGTGGACAACTTTCCACTTTCCTTTTTTTTTCCCCCCCAAGACAGGGTTTCTCTGCATAGCCCTGGCTGTCCTGGAACTTGCTCTGTAGACCAGGTTGCCTTCAAAGTCAGAGATCTGCCTGCCTCCGCCTCCTGAGTGCTGGGATTAAAGGTGTACACCTCCAGTACCCGGCTGACTTCTTTTCTTTCTTGACAAAGTGCTATTCTGAAAATCTGGACCAAACTCTGAGAAGTAAGAGATGTTTCCCTGTATAAGTTTGGCAGATTTGAAGATCAGCATAGGAGGCCAAAGGTTCTGGCAGAATACTAACTGCTGGTGACAAACAGGTTGGACCAGGTGGCACGAGGAACCCAATGTAAACAAACTGAGGGGAGGAGATCCCAAGCCAGTAAGAATGGCATGTTCTTGCTTTATTCCTACAGCTTGCTGCTCACAATGCTCTCAGCTCCAGCCTGTTCACAGCCAGCGAAGAAGCCTTGTGCTTACTTCTCTAGGTTCATCCACCAGCTCTTCTGCCCGTGCCTGCTGCTTCTCCCTCCTGTCTATTTGATCCTAATCGCAAAGCAAGGCCAAACTCAGCAGTGGACCCAAATTATACACTTTTTAAATAAATGAAGGGAAAATGTAAACTATTTCTCCCTTTTATCAAAGGAAAAAAACCCACTATTTTTGGGGGAGGGAGGGTCATTTCTAGTTTGAATCAATGTGACTCTCCCAGTAGACAATGCATTTCAGAAATGTATTCTAATCCTGCTGGTCTGTCTCCAGATAGAAAGAAGCTGTACTGGATCTTGAATTCAGTTCCAAATGAGGAAAGCCATTTTTCTGGCTATTGAGAGATTATTCTGAGTTTTGTTTTTCTTTTTTCATATTAAAACTAAGGATTAGATTCTTAGCAGTCTGTCCTAACAGCAGTGAGTTACAAGGGGGGGCCACGCAGCAGAACCAAAGATACACTTCACCCAAGAGTTCTTACGAAGTGCTGGGTTAAGAACAATCCTTTTTTTTTTTTGTTAAAATATCAGAAACCATTTATGATTCTCTTATATATGGTTTCTACAACTGCATGCAGCTGGCTCACCACACCGCCTTGGTTTCCTATGTTAAAAAGCTACTACTAGACAATTCCTTTCTCCTTTAATGAAACAACTTGACAGTTTGGGATCACAGCTGCCATCTGCCCCTGTGGAACCACCTGTCAGTCAAGCCCTTTTCACGTGAGTG
This sequence comes from Bramus lutescens, assembly GCA_001685075.1. Classification (NCBI taxonomy): domain Eukaryota; kingdom Metazoa; phylum Chordata; class Mammalia; order Rodentia; family Cricetidae; genus Bramus; species Bramus lutescens. The sequence continues at coordinate 148,854 of LOEQ01000252.1, read as the reverse complement.
AGTGGACAGCACGGGGAAGTCCCTTAAACAAAACAAGCCATGAAAACCAACAACAAACCAAGACAGACAGACTGACAGACAGAAAATAAAGCAAAACAAGTTCTGCCCCAAACTTAAGTTCTAATTGTGGTTAATTTTCTAAAGAATCCTTTCTCTGGGAAGACCCGGTTCTAGGTCGTGGCATCTGCTGCTATTGGCTCCTCTACTTACCAGATTGCTGCTTCAGCTGCTCTTTTTGGATTGCTGCAAACTGCTTGGCATCAGCCAGGGAGCCAAAAAGAGCAGCAAAGGGGTTACTTGAGATGTTGTTGTTATTCTCCTGGTCTGTCATTTCACTTTAAGGTATCCTCCATACAGCCCTAGGGGGAGGGGCTATGCAAAGGACAGGAGTTAGATTCAGAAGGGCAGACAACACAATCACTGTAGTATAAATATACCCACCATTGTTTCTTTTCCCATTTCTTGAGCACTATGCCTTTGAAAATGCTTTGACGTTAAGACATGCCAATTCCTGTTCCCAAACTCAAGACATATTTGGTAAGATGGTTACAAACCTACCAACTGGACACAGCTAAAACTTAAAAGGCTTAACAGTCAGTGATTGCAATTCTTCATTAACTGTAACTATAGGCCTGAGACATACCACAAGAATTATGGATTTTCCATAAGTTTTTAAGCCGGCAGACTAGTCTTCATTCACATGCAGAGAACAAGGTGGTACCTGCCAAGACCGCTACAAAGCGCTGAAGCTGGGAATTCCTTAGCTACACAGGAACCCAGTGTAAACCCTTTTCTAAAAGGCAGACTTTCATATTACAGGGGGCAGCGACATACACTCAAGCTCACTATGTAGCTGAGGAGAACCTTGAACTCCTAATTCTGCAAACACTTAAATGCTAGGATTACAAGCATGAAACACCATGCATGTCTTGACACTCAGATTTGGAATGCTGAATCAAGGCCAGAACAGGATTAGCTGTATGTTTGTAGATCTCTCATGTATATTAAGTAACCTAATTCTACTGATAGGTTAAAACTACAGACTTGGAGCTAGAGAAATGGCTCACTGATTCAGAGTACCAGCTGCTCTTCTAGAAGACTTAGGTTCATTCCCAGCACCCACATGGCAGCTTACTACTGTCTGTAACTCTAATCCTAGGGCATCTGATGCCCTCTTTTGGCCTCCACAGTCACCAGATATGCACATGGTACACAGAGATAAGAGCAGGCAAACATCCCACACACATAAATATAAAATTAATAAAAACAAAAACAAAATTACAGAACCTTTTTCAACTAAAATTTATCATTCTTATTTGATGTTTTTCTTTTCTGTCAAAATGGGATAGGATCTCACTATATATCCTAGGTTGGCCTTGAACTCATAATTCCCCTGCCTCAGCCTTCTTGCTGGGGTTACTAGCATTCATCATGCTTGACTAGTTTTTTTTTTGATCCTATACTAATTTTTACTGCTTATCTATTTTTTATATTTAAAAAACAAATTCAACTGTTAGGTAGACTGTCTAACATAAAACAGATATAACACCTCAAAGATGAGGGGACAGGATAGGGAAGAGGAAGAAGATTTGATCTACTTTTAGTTAATTAGTCTGTATTTTTGAGACAGGCCTCATTATAAAGCCAAAGCTTTCCTGGAACTTGATGGCTAGCTTCAAACTCAGGTTCCTCCTGTCTCTGCCTCCTGAGTGCTAGAATTACAGGAGTGTATCACCATTACATGGTCTTTCCAAGGCTGGCCTCCTTTTTCAGCCTCCCCAGTGCTGAGATTATAGGAACAAATCACCATGCTTAGCTTACCTTCAGTTCATGGAAGTAAGGTCCCTTACAAAATCACATTAACAAAAGCTAGTACAAATTGGATTAAGTTACCCTTAATTACTGGAGGAAGAGAGCTTATATTACTTCTTGGCACTTCTGAAGTATTTCTATGAGTTGCTTCATGGCCTCTGTTAAATTTCCTGCACCAGAGTTAAAAGCTAATTAGCCATGGTGACAGCTGGCCAGTCTCACCTCCTCTTAGGATGGTCCAGGGCTTTCCTACTACTCTAAGGAAATGAACTCTTAGATGCTGCTTTCCTTTCCTTTTTTTTTGCCATGTATATTTCGTTGAGCTTAATAGAAAATATCATACTTCATGTTGGAACGAACAGTCCTTGAGAGGACTTTCTCCTATGTAGCCACTGGATAAGCTTAGCTCATCTCTAATTCATGTGATGCCATCCTAAACTGTTTCATTGTTGGCTCATTACCACTGGTGCGCCACCAAGGTATCCCGAACTCTAAAAGACGGCAAAAAGTATAGTGAACTCTGGTTATCTTGTCTTTGGAATAGTACCATCTTTTTCCTCAACATGATACCCTTGGTTTTTCCTCTGAGTATCAATTCCACTCAAGACATATGTCCAGATGTGTTGATCTCATCCACCAGCTCCAGGAAAGGGCATAGAGTACAAAGTGACTGATCCATGAATGGGCAAAAGATCCTATCAAGGGTTATAGGAATCACTGAACATTGTCTTTGGACTTCTGGCTAACTCTATTGAAAAGGGAACTCTTCCTTCTTGTGTTGCTAGGCTAGTAAAACACAAGCCTAGAGCTGTCACCTTTACACCATCTAAAAAATTACTACCCCCAAATTAAGCTACCATACAGGAAAACAGAACTTTCCAGACGTCTCAGTTATAGAAGCCAGCCAATTGCATATGCCAGTTTGAAGTGTGTGTGTATGTACGTCTATGTACAGGTGTGTGGCATATATGTACACAGGTATGGAGGCCAATGGAAGATGCTGGGGTCTCTGTTTTATCAGTCTCCTTATTCACTTGAGACAGAATTTCTTACTGAACCTGGAGCTAAGATGACGGCCAGCGAGCACCACCAATTCTCCCATCTCTGCTCCCCATAGTGCTAGGGTTACAGGGGTACATGTGGACACAGCTAGCTCTTTAAATCAAGGATTTAAACTCAGGTCCTCATGCTTGACTATCAAGAGCTCTTACTCACTAAGTCATCTCCAGGCCTTTGCTGTTGTTAACTGAAGCAGGGTCTCACTGTGTCACTCAGGCTGGCCTTGAACTCATAGTGATTCTTCTGCCTTAGTCTCCAAGTGCTAAGATTAGAGGCACAGATCATCATGTCTGGCTTGAGTAAATTTTTTAAAAAATATAATTGAAAAGTCGGGTGTGGTGGCACATGCCTTTAATCCTGGCATTTGGAAGGCAGAGGCAGGCAGATCTCTGTGAGTCTGAGGCCAGCCTGGTCTATAAAGAGAGTTCCTGAGCCAGACCGTGGTGGCATATGCCTTTAATTCCAGCACTCCGGAGGCAGAGGCAGGTGAATCTCTGTGAGTTCAAGGCCAGTCTGGTCTACAAGA
>LOEQ01000252.1:128592-138630 GCA_001685075.1 Bramus lutescens | reverse complement strand
CAGTGTTTAAATGAATACAATGTATGTGTTGTTATTTCAGGTGTTAAGCTAGCCGTGCGGGAGCCAGGCGGGACAAAAAGCAGGCCCGCTCTCCTATCACTACGCCCTATCTTGAAAAAAACCTTTAAAAAAATTGATGTTGGGCTGGAGAGATGGCTCAGAGGTTAAGAGCACTGCTTGCTCTTCCAAAGGTCCGAGTTCAATTACCAGCAACCACATGGTGACTCACAACCATTTGTAATGAGATCTGGTGCCCTCTTCTGGTCTGCAGGCATTTATGCAGGCAGAACATTGTATAAATAATAAATAAATCTTTAAAAATTTTAATGATTAGAAATTTTAAATAAAAATCTTGCTGAATGTGGTGACACATGCCATTAATGTCAATACTTGAGAGGCAGAGACAGGTAGATCTCTGTAATTTCAAGGTTAGCCTGGTCTATAAATTGAGTTCCAAGTCAGTCAAGGTCACACAGTATTTATTTATTAATATTTACAAATGAAAATATAACCTGAAAGTCACAAAAGACAAAGGAAATCTACTATATATATTTGAAAATTACATAAAACATAAGGAAAATTCAAAACATTTACAAATATCACAAAAGGTATTTGTAAGATAAGATAATATAAAATAAGAGTTTTCCCAGGTATGTATAGGGCTGATACAAGTCAATAAAAAAAAGATTCTAAAAATGTGTGAGCCTTGTATTTGATATCAAAGAAAAACAAATAGCTGATTCTTAGTTTTAATAAGGAAAATGAAAATTGAAGTTATACTGAGCAGTGCATAGTGGAGAATGCTGTAATTCCAGTGCTTGGGACGTGGAGGCATTCAGGGTCATCCTCTGCTATACAGTGAGTTTGAGGCTAACCTAAGCTACAACAAATAAACAGAAAGCCCACACTATACTGAGATACCTTGTTGTAATAGTTTGTTTGGGCTATAACAAAGTTTGCCTAAGGATCTAAGTATGGAGTGATCCATTAGTTAGCCATAGAGGCCAGGCAGTGGTGGCACACACCTTTAATCCCAGCACCCAGGAGGCAGAGTCAGAGGGATCTCTGCGAGTTCAAGGCCACCCTAGACTCCACTAGATTGATCCAGTCTCAAAGAGAAACAAAGCCAGGCAGTGGTGGCTCACGCCTTTAATCCCAGCACTTGAGAATCACATGCTTTTAATCCCAACACTAGGGAGATGGAGACAGGAAATGATATGGCTGGAGGAGAGAGGAATATAAGGTGGAAGGAGACAGGAGCTCAGGGCATTTAGTCTGAGGAGTTGTAGAGACAGAATCACCCATTTGGTCTGAGAATTTCATAGAGGTAAGAATGAATGTCTGGCTGCCCTGCTTCTCTGATCTTTCAGCTTTCACCCTAATATCTGACTCTGGGATTTTACTATTAAGGCTAAATCCATGCCACATCATCCCCTGAAAAAATTATATTGGCTTAATATATAATTAAATTATATTAGTTTAATGTTATATTTAGTGTGTTATATTCATTTATGCTGTGGAATATTTGTTTAATGATGCAAAGATGTGCTTCATTCTTTTATGTTGCATTTGTTTAACTTTGTAAATCTGTGTTACTTTGCCTATCTAAAACACCTGATTGGTCTAATAAAGAGCGGGATGACCAATAGCTAGTCAGCAGAGGGATTGGTAGGGCTGCCAGGCAGAGAGAATAACTAGGAGAAATCTAGGCTCAAGTGAAGAGCGAGGAGTGAGAAAAGGAGAGGAGGATGACAGGCGCTGCCAGCCACCCAGCCATCCAGCCACCCAGCCAGCCACAGAGTAAGAAGGACAAAAAAGATATACAAGATAGAGAAAGGTAAAAAGCTGAGAGGCAAAGCACAGAAAAAGAGAAACAGGATAATTTAAGTTAGAAAAGCTGGCTAGAAACAAGCTAAGCTGAGGTCGGGCATTCATAAGTAAGAATAAGTCTCCATGTATTTATTTGAAAGCTGGGTGGTGAGCCCCCAAAGAATAAAAACAAGACCCCAAAACACTACAATTGGCACAGCTCAAACCTCAGCAATACCTTGGTAACACACATATATAGGAATAGCAGGCACTTGCTGTAGCTGGTAGTATATAACTACTATGATGCAACTGCTGCTATTGATATGATTACTACGACATAAGTGCCACTATTGACATAACTACTATGATATTACTACTACTGATGATATAACTACTATAACATAACTGCTACTATTGACATAACTACTATATTACTACTACTAATGATATAACTACTATGAAGTAAGTAACTACTACTATTGATGTAACTACTATGATGTTACTACTACTATTGACATAACTACTATGATGTAACTACTATTAATGATATAACTACTATGAAGTAACTACTACCGTTAATATGACTACTATGATGTAACTACTACTATTGACATAACTACTTTGATGTAACTGCTACTATTGATATAACCACTATGAAGTAAACGTCAGTAAAATTACAGATGCAGAGATTTTTCCAACTATACATTTTATTCCTATTTGTTGTTAATTCTTTACACAAGTTCAAAATGATATTTATACTGTTAAAGCTAAAACAACAAAGCCCTCAAAAATACAATAAGCAAGACATAGGCGACAATATAATTATTGTATTGTACTACAGTGACTCTCATTTGTACTTTTAGCCTTAATACTTTTTAATAACTTTTCTGCATTTTTGTACTCTTCCTGACAAATTAGTATTAAAAGAATTTCTCATTTAATGTATATACCTTAACACTTTTTTTAGTGGCAATCAAGTCTAACATTCTAGGATTTGGGAGAATTGTTGCTGTTCATGAATCTACTTTATTCTGAAGAGCGACTATATTTTTCTGAATGATAGTTAAGTGTTTCTTGGTCTCAGTAGAGAGCTGGCTATGTTGAACTTGTTGGTTGCCTATTGTCAAGGCACCGGTGGTCATGAACCCTGCCAGGACCATTTCTAGCAGAACTAGTACAGGAATTCTCTTATTTCTTGAACCTAAGGGGTGTAAGTATTGTTGGACCTCACTTCCTGGGAGCACATCTAAGTCAGGGCCAAAAGTATCAGTCTGAAACTGTCTTCCGGCAACTGGTGTAAGCACCCTTGGGATTTCCCTTAGTTGACACGTTGGAATGATCTCATCCCTGGAACACAGTGGTCCTGGCAGAGCTGCTGCCAGATGAGGTTGGTGAGCATTGCATAAGGGCAGATGCCACTGCAGGGACAAGTTGAGGAGGTCTTGCCTCGGAGCTGGTAGGTAGGCAGTAACATGGGCAGAATTTCATTCTGTGGGGAAGCTAATTATTAGGGGTTGCTTTCTTCGTTCTTCAGGCTTCAACGTTTTTGTAAGACTGTGGAGTCTCACAGAGAGACTGTGCAAACCCCATGAGGAGAAGAGTTCCCTAACCAGGGGCTGGGGGAGTGTCTATGTGCCTAGCCCTAGCTGCGAGACAACTTAAGGTCTTACCTAGGGGCAGCATGGATATCCCTGTCACCTCTTGTTACTAGAGGTGAGTTCCCATTCAGGTTAAACTGCAAGTTAGGGCTCAGTCAGAACCAGTATCCACACTGCTGTAGGACCATTACAAGCATTCACCATTCATTCAGAAATTATACATTATCATTTTAGATTCTCAGTCTGTCTATCTCCCTGAGACAAATCTAACTTTTTCTTAGAGACTAGTGCCACCTTAGTATCCTATCAAGGCTATGGATGCAAAATCTGTGGGGTGATGAACCCCATGTCAGTTTTCCCGCCTATCTCCCTGGGTTCTGAATAACCGGCCTAATCTCACCTTCTTCCACTTGGAGACTCCGGTCCTGGGTTTTGCAGTTCCCTTGACCACTGGAACAGGACCCTGGAATCCCACAGGCTTCCCAGTACCAGAGACCTTTGATGGGCTGGGAGACCCAAGAGTGGCAACTTTCTGAACCAACTAGGGTCAAGGTGAAGGAGATCTCATGGGCAGGGGCTCCGGAAATGTTGCTGATATCTTTCTGGAATAGGCACCCTAACCGCAATGAGAGTAGAGTGGAAGAGGGGAGATGTCACCAGCAGATCAAAGCCAGGACAACTCCTGAAAGGCTTTGTTCCTGGGTCCCATCTGTATTCTCATTTTACACTTTAGAACCACAAGGTGGGGTGGGCAAGCAAGCATCCTTTAATAGAAGCTTATGTGGCAGCCAGTAGGCTGTTAAGGGCAACAACTCATGCTTTAGCTATTTCTCCATGTCATTCTGTTCCCTGATCAAGTGAAATCATGCTTGGTAAATAGGTAGTAAATGTAGTGCTGTCAGTGAATCACTAAATAAATCAATAGCCAGCAACTAGTCTTTTCTACCTTATTCTGTGTCATAATCTTCAGGTTGGATTAGGAGAAAATGCAAGATGTATAGTGTTATATCATTGTATGAAGAATAGGGGAAGAATAAAGTGAACTTAAGAACTGTTCTTACATGCTTAAAATATGTCCAAGAACATATGTATGAAACTCATTTGCCTGTGGGGAAGGTTACTCTGGTTGGGGATCCAGGTAGAAGGAAACCTTTCACTACATACTGCATATATAATTCACTGATATTATTATTATGTTTTAATTAATTAATTAATTATTATTATTATAGTGTTGTGATATGTATGTATAGGGTCTGTATGTGCTTAGCATGTGTGTGGAGGTCTGAGAACATCATGGTGGAGTAGGTTTTTTTTTATTACTTTTTGGAGATTGAGCTCAGGTCTTCAGGCTTGTGTGGCAAAGACTTTTGTCTGATGAGCCATCCCACTGCCATATTGGTCCACTGAATTAGAAACAGCATAATACCCTAATGAATATTAAACAAGGAAAAGTCTATTTGGACAGAGGTAGGTTATATCCGATCTTTTAATTTTGTCTTTTACAATTTCCCCAATAGGTGGCGCTCTGCAAACACCACGCTGTACTTTTTCCCCTTAACTGATTTTTTGGGAGGTCTGGGGGTAGGGTGCTGTGACTTTAACACAGCGCCTCAAGCAAGCTTGACAAGTGCTCTACTACTGAGTTACACCGCCACCTCCCCCAAGCTTGGATTTTTATTTTATTTTGAGAAAACCCCAAAATTTCTCTGACAGTTTTTCCTCTCTGCTTGCCACCTCTGCAGATTAACAGTAGGGCCGAAGATCTCTCTACTGGGCTCTCTCTAAAACACATTGCTTTGATCCTGGGCACTGGATGGAAAGGGCAATACCTGGAATGAGAAAGAAAAATTGTAATTGGTCAGAAAACCAATTGATGTTTTCAAATCTGTGTTCCTGATTGACATTGGTGAAGGGCTGATTGAATCAGAACTTCTGATTGGTTGTTAGGCTGATTTTAGAAGTTAATAAGGTGTCCCNGAGCCTGTCCTGGAACTAGCTCTTTTAGACCAGGCTGGCCTCGAACTCACAGAGCCCCGCCTGCCTCTGCCTCCTGAGGGCTGGGATTAAAGGCGTGCGCCACCACCGCCTGGCCTGAGACTTTAATGGGGTTAAGATTAATGTTCAGCATCTCTGTGGCTTGGGCTCTGCTCTCAGAGGATTTACAGTTGCTTACAGCTCCTAAGTATTCAGTCAGTCCTGGTACCAGTGACTTTAGGAGAAAGACTCCACACTCCTCTACCCGCACCCTGCTTCTCACCCTTATTGGAAAGAGATTTGGCAACTGCTGGGAAGCATGTAGGTATGCAGAGGCAGAGCCACGACCCGAGATGAATGGTGAAGCACCTACTTACTTCAAGTACTGTTGAGCTCACTTTCTCCTTGGTTGATTTCCTTGAAGATGGCTATATTGGTCATCATTCCGATCCCTGAGGGGCTGAAGAGGACAGCATAATCATCCACTCATGTTTCTATCCTTTATTAATTAATGTAAAGCATATTCATCAAATATTTTTTATGAACAAAACTTTAGGTGATTCACAGCTCTAGGAGCCAAAAGAATGAGGAGAGGAGGGGTCCCTGTGGAATTTCCTCGTGTGTCTTTCTCAATCAGCGTGTTCTTTAGCTTTTTCTCGCCAGATCCTTACCTTGGTCTTTATGTTTCCTATGCTATCCAACACAGCAACCATCTATTAAGTAGCATGTCATAAGCAGATCTTTATCTCTACAGTAGCTTCCAGAGAACTTGCCCACAATCCTTAAGGTCCACTCCAACGAACTGTGGCACTGTTTTTCTCTTCCCTGGTTCTTTACCTGGTAGAGCTGTTCATTTGGCAACAGAGTCTGCTTGTCTGAAGCTGCACAAAAAATAGACAAAATATACATTTAAAGACAGAATGATAATTGAGTTATTCACACGATGGAATTCTAAGTAGTATGAGAATCAGCTGCACACAAGAATATGGATCATTCTCAAAAGCACATTGTTGAGCAAAAGGAGCTATGCACAAGACTGCGTGTTGCATAAGTCCATTTCCACAGACCTAGAACCAAACAGAACATCTCTGTAGCCAGAGGACAGGATAGTGCTCATGCTCAGGGACAGGTAGTGGCTGGAAGTGACTGTCAGTGGGACTTTGATGGTGTTGGTAATGCTCGGTTTCTTAAACTGGATGTCGGATGCACAAGTATATTTGTTTTGTCCACTTTATTTTAGCTGTATCCTTGTGATTCACTTTTCCATATGTAGGTTTTACTTCAATAAAAAGCTTCCTCCTGGGGGATCGGGAATGCAGATCAGTTGGTTGGGTGCTTAGTATGTGTGAGGTCATGAGTTTGATCCACAACACGACTTATACAGGGCGCGTTGCAGCATATGCTTGTGATCCCAACGCTTGGGAGGTAGAAGCAGGCGGAGCGGAAGTGCAAGGCACAGTTACGTAAGACTTCTTTTATTTTTTTAAAGAATGTTTTCCTTCCTTTTTTCTCTTTAAATATTTATTTATTATGTATACAGTGTTCTGTCTGTATGTCTGCCTGCAGGCCAGAAGAGGGCACCAGATGGGTGGTTGTGAGCCACCATATGGTTACTGGAAATTGAACTCAGGACCTCTGGAAGAGCATCTGCTGCTCTTAACCACGGAGTCATCTCTCCAGCCCCTTCCTTTTTTCTTTCTTTGGGACAGGATCTCACAATGTAGCTGGCTGGCCTGGAACTTTCTATGTAGACCAGGCTAGCCTCAAACTTAAGGTGACCCTCTTGTCTCAGCTTCCTTAGTGCTAGGATTGTCGATGTGAGCTACATTTGGCTTCCATAAATAATTCTGTTTTTGAGGTTGGGTCTCACTATGTAGACCCAACTAGCCTGAAACTCGGTATATAGACAGCAGCCTCAAACTGACAGAAATCTGTCTGCTTCTGCCTCTGGAGTGCAGGGATTAAAAGCGTGCACCGTTATGCCTGTCCTTAATAAAGTATTAAAACACAGAGAGAGATCAAGCATGCTAACTCGTGCCTATAATCTCAATCCTTGTGAAGAACTGCAGGGATCTGAGTCAGCCTGAGCTACATAATGAGTTCCAGCCAGGGCTACCTTACAAGACCCTGTCTCAACAACAACAACAACAGAAAAAAAATAAATTTAAGAAAAAAAAAAGGCCAAATCTTAGGCAAATCTCAAATATACTAGGATAATAAGAAATATCTTTCCTTCTTTCCCTACAGAGACATAGGGTCATCAATTATGAACATTAGCAATATGCACCAACAGTCTCCCTGCTGGGTCTATTTTGATAAGAAGGAAGCCAATGGTCTTAGTTGGTCCCATCTCTCAACTCAGGATATTCTTTTTTCTTCCAGGACTGGGAATAATCTCAGAGCTTCACACATGCCACCTAAGTGTTGTATACTGAGCTACATTATATAACTATAATTTATATTTATATTATATATAATATATTTATATTATATATAAATAACCTCAATTATTTACGTGGGTTTTTTTTTTAAAGATAGGATCTCATGTAGCCTAGACTGGCCTTGAACTCACCATAGCTTTGTACTACCTTGACCTTCAGACCCCCTTTCTCCCTCCCAAACACTTGAATGACAGGCTCCATCCCCAGTTTTATTCAGTGCTAGGGACTGAATCAATTCTGAGCTTGAAGCAGGCGAAGCAGGTGCTCTAGTACCTGTGACATCTCTCCAGCTGCCCCTCTTCATTTCGAGACAGGGTCTTATGTAGACCAGGTTGGCCTCAAACTCTCTACGAGGCCAAAAATGATCTTGAATGTCTGATTCTCCAGCCTCCATCTCTTGAGTGTTGGGATTATAGGCATGTGCTACCACATCTGGTTTGTGTGTTCTGGGGCTTGAACCTTAGGCTTTGTGCAAACTAGGTATACAGTCTACTAATTGAGCCCCCAACCCCTTTACAAATTTTATTTTAAGGCAGGGTATTAAAATATACCTATATTATATTATATTTAAGGTTGCCTTGGCAGGCTTGAACTCAGGGCCCTCTGGCCTGAGCCTCCTAAGTACCTAGGATTACAAGCAGGTAGCACCACATCTAGCTTGTTTTACCTCGTGACTGCCGAACTCCATCCTGCCCAGCAATGAAGTATACTCCAACAGCAAGAAAGAAGATGCTGATGATTTCAGCGAAGATAAAACCAGATATGGTGCCCAAACTGAGCTCAATGCAGTTCTCGCACACTGTGGGGAACAAGACACAGGGAGGGATAGCCCTCTCTCAGGATGTAAGGCATTATTGCATCTTTGCTTTCTTCTGCCCACCAGCATCAGTGCCTCTGCCCTTGGCAGCAGGAGCTTCTCTCTATATGTGGTATGACAATAGAGGATCCTTGCCCCAAGAACTGTTGCTTGCCAGTGTTCCTCTCTGAGAAATTCCAGGGACGCCTAAACAGTTCTGTCATCGGGAACTAAGTGAAGGAGAAGGAAGACCTGATCTCCAGTCTCGACAACCCTGCTCTCCTCTCCACTGCACACCAATCCCGGGTCCGTTCCTCCCAACTGATTTATTTGCTGAACCGTTCTAATCCATGTGGTCCACCAAAAGGTTAAACAGGTTGTACAAGGCTGTGCTTTCTCAAGACACTGTGGGAAGTGTCAATTTAAAGAGTAATAACCCTAGACAAAGAGAACCAGCTATTATTATTACCACAAATCACTGCTTAGCATCTGTTCCCACCTTGTCCCAGACAGGTAAGCCCACCAGAACAGTAAGTTCTGCTGAATTCCCAATAAGCATTGCAAAGGGGTTACATACTTCTGTAATACACTTGGAGAGGCTTTGACTTGTCCTTTGTTCCTTGACACCAATACATGCCTCGAGGGTCTTTGGTACTGCTTCCTAGATTCCATGTGTTTTTAGTTGCATTCGGGGGGCTTATTCTGTTCCCGTCTTTAAGCCACGTGATGGTCTTGTCTTTCAAGTCACACATCAGAAGCACAGAACCATCTCCTCGGTTGTCATCCACTTTTACCAAACTGTTTTCTGGAAAGGGGTAGGTCGTGGTTCTGTTAAGGGTCTTTGTAATCGTACCAGAAGACTAGTAGAGCACTGTTTCTCCATCGTATGGCGCATGCGAATCACATGTGGACCATGGTAGAATTTCAGGTTTTATTTAGTAGTTCTGGGGAGGTGAGGTCTGTTACCAACATGCTAATGCTGCTGGTTCAGTCATGTTTTAAGACATGCTTTGTTACTAAGATCCTGTTTCTACTGCAAGAACCAGACAATTCATTGCTTAGGTCTAGGAAAGCTGCCCAGAATGGGTCCCATCAGAACACTGATTTGGTTGATAATGGAAATGTCATCTCTCCAACTCTTACCACCTTATCTTTTCAAACTTGTTCCTTTTCTAAATTATGAGACTATTGTTTTTTTTCTTTTTAAATGAATGTGTGTGTGTACATGTCATGTATGTCCAGGTACCCACAGAGGCCAGAAGAGGGTGTTGGGTGTCCTAGAGCTGGAGTTAAAGACAGTTGTGAGTCATCCTTTGTGAGTGCTAGAAACTGAACTTAGGTCCTCTGGAAGAATAAGAAGTGTTCTTGAGGGGGCTGGAGAGATGGCTCAGTGGTTAAGAGCACTGACTGCTCTTCCAGA
>LOEQ01000252.1:104139-116510 GCA_001685075.1 Bramus lutescens | reverse complement strand
GAGAGAGAGGAAGAGGGAGGAGAAGGGGGAAGGGGAGGAAGATCTACTAGGCTTGTGGAGCAAGCACCTTTACCTGCTGAGCTGCCCGCCCGCTCCCCAAATTAATACAAAATAACAGAACAAATCTAAGATAATTCTCTCAGTGCTTTACTGTCTTGCACTGTGCAAATTCATTCAGCTTTGGACCTGAACACACAGCATTTGCACCAGGCGTTTGTCCACTGTCAGGCTACTCAACGCCAATCAGCATTTCCTGAAACGGCTTGGCTCGAGTGTGAGACCCTTGAACTGCACTGATCTGAACTGCACTGTTCTTACTGTACATTCATTCAGTCTCCTGCTTTTGTAGAAACACAGTGGTTTCACATGAAAACAAACGCTTCTAATATTTTCCCACCGTCATCCCTCAGCATGTAAGTATCAAGTGAGTACATATCAGTACTGTGTTAGGACGCTTGATTTTCAAATTGTTTGAGCTGCTGGGTTGAGTTTCGAAAAGAAAGTTAAATGAGTTTTAGCTTGCAAGCAGGACAGAATTTCCTATAAATTTTTAAATGACCCTAAGTATACTTTGCTATTTTATAGAACATATTTATGTAAAATGGTGTTCTCAGCATTGACAATAATAACACTTTTGAAAATTGGAGATTGAGTTTCATGTAGCCCAGGGTAGTCTCAAAGATATTATGTAGCTAAGGGTGACCTGCAGCTTTCATTTTCAGAGTGTTGAGATTATAGGCACATATCACCACACCTGGTTTTGGCAATGGCATGGGTCAAACACAAGACTTCGTGTACAGTAGGCAAGCACTCTGCCAACTGTGCTATATTCCCAGCCCTAAAAATAAAAATGCTGATCAACTCAAAAAACATTGACGATGCTATATGTTCTTGATATAAAATATTCAGCCAAGATTTTTTCTTTATTCAGAAATAAGCGAACATATCCATCTTTCATCTTAAAATAAAGACATCTTTTTTGACATTTTTATTTTTAATTAAATGTGTGTGTCTGTGTGTGGGTTTGTGTAGTACCAGCAGGGGCAGAGGAGGGTGTCTGATTTCCCAGACTGGAGTTACTTGAAGAGGGTACTGGGAGCCAACTCAGTTCCTCTTAATCACTGATCCATTTCTCCAGACCCCCCCAAACTTTCACCTCTAATAAATGGTAACACACACATATACCAAAGACTTGTTTTAATTTTTGTAATTAAAAATATTTACACGTGCCGCATGTTCATGTGGAGGTCAGAGGACAGCTCTCAGGAGTTAGTTCTTTCCTTTCACATGTGAGTTTTTGGGGGAATCTGTCTTCAGACTTGGCAGTATACCACTTTACAAACTGAGCCATCCTGCTGGCTCCCAAAACTTGTTTTAAAATAAAAGTGCTTATGATTTATTGTTGGTAAATATTTTATTTGTATACCAATTTTATATACCTATTTACCCAGGGTTGTGTAAAAAATTCTTAAGTGAAAAGGGGCTTTGAGTAGAAAAACAATATAAGATGCCCTGAAATATCTTCCTTATTATTTAAGGAATGTGTCAGTTTAATTTAGGCTGTGAAATTTATTGACCTTAAAGTTGTCATACTGTTAAGGACTTGTATATTTGTACCCTCTCCCAGGAATTTAATTTTAGAGACAAGCTCTCTTTATGTATCCGTGGCTGGCTTGGAACCTGCCCATGGTCTAGGCTGGCCTTAAACTTGCAGCAATCCTCTTGCCTCTTGCTCCCATGTGTTGAGATTACTGGAGTGTACAGCCACACCCAGCCTATCTCATCTTTGTTTTCCCCAACTCAGATGCTGATGGTATTAGCAGGTGGAACCTTTGTAAGAGGTTTAGATGCTGAGGACAGAACCCTCCCGATTGGGATTGGTGCATTTACCCAACAGGCTTCCATGATTGCTCGCCTCTTCTGCAATGGAGCCTCCAGCTCTTCCCAGTGCCTTGTACTATGAAACTGTAGCAACTATATTCAGCTCTGGTGGCCACAAGGCTTTCTCCAGATCCTTCCAAGTAACTGCAGTGTTCTTTGTGCGTTGCTCAGTCTTCAGCAGAAGATGGGAGGGGTTCCCCCTCAGATCATTAGACCCCTATGCTCTCCAAACACACTACAAGCCTTGCCCTCTGTCTCTTCCAGCTTGCTTCACAGAGATCTCTGGACTCTACCTTGGTTCTCCCTTCCTGTGCCATGGTAGGGAAGCTCTTTCTTGGGGTCCACTTTGTTTTCTATCTCAGGGACACTGTCTATTGTTGCCTACTGTTCAACTTTTTTTTTTTTTGAGACAGGGTTTCTCTGTGTAGCCCTGGCTGTCCTGGAACTCACTTTGTAAACCAGGCTGGCTTCAAACTCACAAAGATCTGTCTGCCTCTGCCTCCTGAGTGCTGGGATTAAAGGTGTGAGCCACCATTGCTCACCATTTTAGTTTTTTAAAAAATGTGTAGCCCAGGCTGGTCTTGAACTCATGATCCTCTTGCCTTCACTTCCTTCTACAAATCCTACCAGTGTGCTCCACCACAACCAGCCCAGCTTCTTACATACTACAGTTTTAATCTGTCCGTCTCGTGTTTTAATGTCCCAGATAGGAGGGCAAATTCAATTCCTGTTACTCACTCTCTTCTTGACTTTCCTGTAGCCCAAATTCCTCCTTCCCACTGTCCCACCTACATGTTGTACCTGTGATTCTCTGGCCCCCCGTAAAGTAAGGTGCATTCTTCCCACCCTCTGAGTCCCGCTTAATCTACAGCCTGCTAGCCTTGGGAAGTGGCATTCTCTGAAGAAGGCCTATCTATGTTGAAGATTGTGCAAACCAATTTGTGCCCTGTGACTGTGGAGAGCTGGAATGCTGCAGAACTAGCAGCTTAGTTTTCTTGGGCCATCAACAGCTCAATAACTTCCTCCAACCCCAAAGCTAAGAATGTCATCAGATTGGGTCTGAAATTAGACATTCCTTTGTTGTAGCTTGCCTACCTGCTGTTCCTCCCAATGCATTTGGTAAACACATTCATTTATGACTTTATTTTGTTTGGTGACTACAAAGAAATAATGACGGCTAGGGGTTGGAAAGATGGCTTGGTGGTTAAGAATGCTTGCAAAGCAAGCATGAGAATTTGAGTTCAAATCCCCAGCAGCGGTTTGAAAAGCTGAGAATGGCTATGACAGAGACATTGTACCCCAAGAGCTGTCTGGACAGCCTCTCTTAAGGCATTTAGGTGGGTGAGAGAGAAAGCCGCTTGTTGTCCTGCTCTGGCCTTCAAGCCGCACCTGAATACACCTGCCCACACATATCAGTGTTTGGGGATGAGGCACTCATATTTGGCTCAGGATACGTGATTTCTCTTTTAATATTTTTCATTTTGTAAGAGGTCTGAGAGAGTTTCCTGTGGATGAGGAACTTGGGAAAATTGGCCTACCTTGACCTAGGCAAAGTAGGGCAGTCAACCCAATGGTGTCCATCATTTGTTCAGGGACCTGGAAGCAGCTTTGTATGCTGCATGTGTGTAGGTGCCCAAGGAGGCAGAAGAGGGTTTCAGATCTTTTGGAGCAAATGACAGTTGTGAGAGGCCTCGCATGGATGCTGGGATAGGATGCAGATGCCATGATAGAGCAGCAAGTTCTCTTCAACACAGAGCCCTCTCTCCAGGCCCCTCCCTTTCTTTCTTTTCATTTTAAGAAACTGTGTGTGTGTGTGTGTGTGTGTATGTGCACTTCATGGTACACATGTGGAGGCCATGTGAGGGTTAACATGTTTTAAGTTTAAATTACTCTGCTTAAGAGATCTATAAAGCAAAAATGCCCCTAACCTCTAAGTCCCACTTGCCCAAGGATAGATGACTTCCTGGAATGTTGGGGGCTGTTGTTCATGTAAGATAACAAGTCCTGTGTTTTTGCCTCTGTAAACAAGCATGGCTGTCCAACTGCACGCCATGTGCTTGATCACACATAAGCAGGAAGTATGTCAGGATGTACTCTTGCCTTTGATTGGATGAAGATGGAAAGTGTGTAGTCTTGTGGGTTTTGCCTTTGTAAACTCCTAGTGTAATTTGGGACTATACTCTAGAAATCCTGAGTATGGGCCTGGCCCCGGTGAGATCAGACCACCCATCCCAATTTTAAAGCTGAACCCTTACTCTGAGACTCCAGGGCTGAAGGGCCACCTCAGGAGTGAGCACTTTGAGACAGTCCGAGGCTCTGAGGTATGCTTTTGGTCTCTCAGACTCTCAGTGTGAACTGCCATGCTGAGAAAAGCAGCAAGCATCTCCAGAGGCCTCCCTTGGTAGGTCATAGGAATATTCCGTGACGTATGGTTCTGTTGGGATGCCAGTTTGGGATGAGGATAAACTTGCTTCAAATTTGGCTCAAAATTTGTGGTGGTGATCTCTTTTCCACCTAGTAGGACTAACAGTCAGAGGACAATTTATGCAAGTTGGTTTTCTCCTTCTGCAATCTAGGTTCTGGGGAGCAAACTCAGGGCTTCAGGCTTGGTGGCAAGCACCTTTACCTGCTGAGCCATCGTGCAGGCTCTAGAATAAGCTGTTGTTCTCTGGAGCAAGCTCTGTGATCCACACTGACATCTACTGTCCTCCTCGACTCAGCATCTGCCTTCATCCTGTAGACAAAACATTTGCCTCCACCCTAGGTAAAAAAATGGACTCTGGGCTTCAGCTCCACCTCCAGCTCCTCCCAGGAGAAAGAGCATTGCTTATGGTCACAGTCACAGTGGGTAGGTGTTCGAGTGCTGGCATTAGAAGTAGGGCACAGCAGTGCACACTTTTTCAGTTTGTTTTTGTTTTTGCTTGCAAGATAGGGTTTCTCTGTGTAGTCCTGGCTATCCTGGAACTCACTCAGAGATCCAGAGGGCTGGGATTAAAGGCGTGCACCACTGCCACCCAGCTGGCAGTGTATACTTTTAATCTCAACACTCAGAAGGCAGAGGCACGAGGATCTCTGCGAGTTTGAGGACAAATGACTTAACTTCTTTGAACCCGCTATAGATGGAAGATGAAAACATCTATCTTGTGGAGTCTCTATGAAGATGAAGTGAGAGAACACACACAGGGCTAATAACAATTTCTGGAGCATAGTAAATACTCAGCGAACACCAACCGTTAATGCTTTTGCCATGCTGAGCTATGAATGTCTATGACTGGACACAATCAAATATATGCTGAACAAAATCTCCTCCCCCCCAGCCAGCCTGCCTATTAGTCATTGTTGATGGGCAAAATCACCAAGGCCTAGAGAGAAAAAGTGACACATCAGTGGAGAGCAACAAATAGTGGCTGTCTACTAACAAGTCTGAGGCTGAGCGAGAACCGCCTGTGGAGAGCACCCCTGTCTCAGAAGCCAGATGCCGTGTAAGAAGAGTCCTGAAGTTGCAGGGATGTGTCTAATGGCAGAAAGGAAGAGAAGAGAGCCTGCTGGTCTGAGCTGGCTCAGGGCAGCTTGTCTGGGCCCTGGATTCCGCTCTCCTGCAAGCAGCGTGTGTGGGAGACTGAGAACCAAACCCTCTCCCCACTGGTCTCCAATGTCTGCTCTCTGGCTGCCACTGCACCTCTCTCACCCTCACTCTCAGCACAGCCCACATCCTGCTGCTTAACCACTGACTGGGGCTTCAGGCAACTGCCTCCAGGGCAGGAGCCAGCTGAGAGCTGAGAGCTGCCTGTGTGCCCTCTGCTCCATTCAGCTGTGTTTCCTGACAGCTGATGGAAGTGCTCATCTCAGCTCCAACTCCCTCTGCACCCTCCCTTCTTTTCTGGTACCTTCACCGACCTTTCAGGTCCCCTCCGTTTTATTCATTTTATGGACCAACCATTCCATCAGGGACCCCCCCCATCACTCTCGACACCTTTGATGATTTGATGCATGTGGAGGGCAGCGAGTGCCCCTCCAATAGGCAAGCACTGTGTTGAGTCCCAAGCAAACACTGGGGAGAGTCTGAATTGCCTTAGGATACAGGCTGCTTCTTAGAACCTTCCAGAAAAAAGGGACAATAACTTTTCTATTCAACACACTTTATTACTTTGCCATTAGCGGAGAGGATTCTGGTATATTCACAGAAATGCAGATGACTAAAGATTTAAGATAAAACCTGGAAAGGGGCTCACAGCACCTGCTGGGCTAGGACCTCTGCCAAAGATCACCCAGTCCATTCCCAGAGAAGGGTGTAAAACACAGAGTTGGAAATACAGAAAGCTATAGGGAAGGGCTGGGGAAGAGGGCCAATTGATATGCAGGGAAAGGAGGGGACTGGTGGCAAAGATAACATCTGTGCAAAAGGAAGGAGCTGGCAGGGACTGAGGGGCTGGAATAAGCATCCCAACAAGTTGGCTGGCTGAGGGTCTGATCATCCATGATGCTTCAGAGAATATTGAGGCAGCAACGTCCCAGTACTGAACACTAGCAGAGGAGGCAGGAGAGGAAGCAGAGGCAAGGTTCCAGGACATGTTCACCAGAAGACTGATGAACAATTCTGTAGGGTCCACAATTTGTCCAGAGAACAGGGAATAGCAGGGTGCTCAGAGGGCTGGATCTGGGTCCACGGAAGGCAGCATCCCTTCTTTCTATTAGACTGCTCTCTGATTCAGGCCAGAATACAGGTCCCGCTGGACTTTGCGGATGGGCTAAGGGTGGAACAGGAGCGGTGATTAGGAGGGTGGGAGGAAGGAGATAACGGAGGAAGAAGCACTGGGGTGTAGGCTGCCTGCAGGGTAAGACCTCTGGGCTTGGAGTCGGGGGAGTCTAGTTGTAACTTGGTACAGATTTGAGCCAGCCATCTCCTTCTGGAAGCCTCCTAACCCAGTAAGGGAGATTGTAAAAACTCGCCTCTAGCACTTTTGTCAAGCTTAACTGGATTTCCTGAGGGAACACTAAATACCCCATTCCTGCATTCCTGGTGCTCAAATTTTGTTCAATTTGTCCAGTGTGATAGAGAAAAATTTTAGCAATTGATAGTGCATGGTCACAAAGAAGGCAGCCCTGGTGCCAGGTATTAATTAACTCTTCAGTTGCGAAGTCAGATGGTGGCCTGGTGGGGAGGAGCTATGGTGCCTGACTGTGCATGCATGTGGTGTGTGTGTGCGCGTGCGTGTGCGCGGTGTGTATATGTGCATGTGTGTGTGTGTGTGTGCGTGCGCACGTGGTGTGTGTATGTGTGTGTGTGTGCGCGCGCGCGTGGATGATGGCGGGAAACTAGAGGCTATTTGATCATCAAGCACCGCCCTAGTTTAATGACCGGTTGACAGCACTGGCATCTGCCAGAACACCATTCTCATCTCTTAGGTTAGCATTTGTGTAGATGTTATCCTCCACGGCCGAATCTCAGACAACCAGCAAGTGAGAGAAAGAGAGCTGTCTCCCTTCCTCTAGTCCTCTGCCTCTACATGGTTGTGGAAGCCAAACAGCCTTGGAGATAGTCCTGCATTACATGAAGAAGGCAGAGAAGGCACAGGGGTAGCCTGTTTGGGAGCCCTGGGTGAGCAGCTTGAAGTGTCTTGCAGATAAGATGGACCGTCCCAGCTGGACTCCTCGCTAGAAGGAGCCCCCTCCAACTTCCTGCCCACTGTATCCGGTTACCTCATAGTCTGGGTTGGGAACAGGTGGTGGCCGCTCCTTGTTTTGCCCTGCAGAAAAAGAAGGAATATATTGTTTCCATGCTGAACATCAGTCTTTGCAGTGAAGATGGTAGCTAGGGGATCCAGCCCAAGGGAGGGCGGGTCCTCTCTGTCCTTTCTTCTAATCTCCCTTATCCATCCATCCATCCATCCATCCATCCATCCATCCATCCATCCATCCATCCATCCATCCATCCATCCATCCATCCATCCATCCATCCATCCATCCATCCATCCTCTTTTCTTTCCTTTGCCCCATCCCTGAGGCCTCCCACTCTGTTCTCATCACTTGTGATTTTGCTCCAGCTCAGGTCTTCCCATTCTCTCTGCAGGCAGAAGGAAGGGGACGAGATGGGAACTAATATCCTGAGATCTCTCTGCCCACAGCTTGGGGGTCGAATCTGCTTCCTGCAGGGCACTGCCAGGCATCTGAGGAAGCCCACTGCATTGTTGGTCAGCACTGGTTTTCAGAGGTTTTTTAGAATGGAAGGAGAGGAATGATCTTGAACGGGAAGCCCTCTCTGTAGGGGTCTTGGTATCTCAGAGAATGTGCTACGGAAGCTGTTTGGAATCTGCTGTACAGTTGCTGCCCATCCTGGCCCGGACCAAATCTCCCCTGACCCAGCTCTATGGTTTTACCTCTGGGCCTGCCACCAGCACCGGTTCCTCGGGTCACAGGCTTGGCCTTGGCCTTTCTATTCTTGCTCCAGTAATAAACCACCATCAGCAAGCCCAGAGTGATGCAGATGTCAACGACGATGATTATGGCCACTGCTGTCAGGTCCACCTCAACACAATTCTCACACACTACAGGGGCAGGGGTCGGGGGAGGGAGAGAAGTGACCCAAAAAGGAAAACACCAGGACGTGGGAGAAGAGGAAGAAACAAATGAAGACAAGTCTTCCTTCAACATCTGCACGCCTGCCAGCACTAACCAAAGCGCTGCCCTGCGATAGCGTCCAGCGAGAATGACAAGCAATATAGGTGATTATGGTCGGAGGTTCTGGAGTCAAACAGTCTCGGCTCCATCACTCATTAGTGTGGGGATTTTCAGCCCAGTCTGTTTTCTCATCATCTAATTAGGAATAAAACATGTGCTTAAGCTATATGGTTGATGTGGATATGGCAGGAAAGGATCCCGTGGTATAAACCTTGGGGGTGGAGTTCAGTGTGCCCCAGGCCCTTGAATAACTTAGGCATGTGTAGGGATTACAAATACACTACTTAGCCGGGTAGTGATTGCACACGCCTTTAATCCCAGCACTCGTGAGGTAGAGGCAGGTGGATCTGAATATAAGGCCATCCTAGTCTACAGAGTGAGTTCCAGGACCGCCAGGGCAACACAGAGAAACCCTGTCCTGGAAAAACAAAAATAAAAACAAAAACAAACAAGCAAAACAACAACAAAAACAACCTTCAGAACAAATACAGTGCTGGATAAATGCAGCACTTCCTATCATCTATTGTGATGCCTTGGTTAGACTTTCAGGTAGTGGCACTGAGTCTCTCTGCAAGTCCTCCTGATGAAATGTATCTCTGATGCTGCTCAGTCTTGATTCTGAGTATGTCACAAGGCAAGTGACCCAAGCCTGCCTCTGGGGGAACTTGCTATTTTACGCCTAGTACCAACTGAAGTGACCCAGACAATCCCAGGCCACTGTTTAATCTGTTTTTCAGAAAATGCTGGTACCCTGTGGTCCCAGGGAGCCAGGGACTGAGTGCAGGAGGAGCTTTGAGATGACAGGGACGGTGGCTGGCCTGGGGGATTCTCGAGAAAGCTGTTTGGGGAGGAACCTGAGTTACCTCTTGCTTTCAGGTAGAGGTACGCGTTCTTCTTTGTGGCATCCGTGTAGCAGGCGTAGTAGCCGCTGTCCTCAACTTCCGAAAAATCACTTAGCATTAGTTGTTTATCACTCTCTCCAGACAATTCTTTGTCATTTTTTTCCCATTTTATGGTATCACTGTCTAGAGGGCATGTCAGTTCAATCCTGGTTCCTGAGATGGAGACTTTATAATCTGTAGAAAAAGAGAAAAGGGAAGGAGTTTGGAGGGGAAATCAATAAAAATTTCACAAATGGCAAATTGGTTCTTGAGAGGCAGCCAGGTACAGGAGATTTTTCATCACTGGGGTTGAGATTTCCTGACTAGAAAAATTGGGAGAGGGGATGTGTGTACAGATGGAGGGGCAGAGAACCTTCTGGAAGGTGGCTTTAGAGAGTAGACAGTCACATAGGGAGTTGGAAATGGGAAGGTAGAAGTGAAGAAAAGTCCACAAAAGTCCTCATTTGGTATCTTTCTAAAATAGATGTTGGGAATGTAACAGGGGGCTCTCAGTTCTTGGGGCTGATCTCCCTCCGTCTGTCTCTTCCCTTCCACCCATCCCCTCATCTGTATCTTCTGGCAGGACATAAAGTAAGTACTGTAGACTCACGTTTCTGTGCCTCAGTATCTGCAAATGAGAAAAGAAAAGAACAGTAAGAAAACAATCCTTGTTTACATTTCCATTTGACATAAATATTTTGCTAGAGGGAGTAGGTACCAACACCCCAGAGGTGAGGTCTGGAGTAAACCCCCAAAATATGCTCATGCATAATCCAGATTCAAAATACAGGAGCTCGTGCTCCCAAGCCAGAGCTATGGAAATTAGAGTGTTAGTCATAAGACAGAGAACTCTCGGGCTGTTCCTCATTCAGCCAGAATCATCTTCCAGATAGCTGTCACAGGGTCTTAGAGATAAAGACTGCTGTGCATTGGAATCACTGATTCTTGGGCCTATATGTTTCCCATGATTTTTATCTTTTTGTATGAGACAAGTCTCACGCACTCAAAGCTGGTGTCATATTTGAATACATAAAGTATTCCTCCACATTGCCCCCGAATGGCCCAAGGAACTCAGCACAGATTAAGAGGATGGTTCTTTGTGGAAGGAGCGACTTGGCTTCACACTATCTCTGAGCATAATGAACTCTCCCTTATTTGGTTGGAGGGGGAGCTACAGATACAGACAACAGGAATTCACTCATAAAAACCACTATAATTCACAAAAACTATAACAGGCATCACTGTCCTAAGAGGTGGGCTGGCAGAGATCCTTCCAGAAGACTTGTGGCTGGATCCTGGATTCTACTGAGATATGCCACAGCCCTGACATGACAGAATCTGAACTGGAAGAGAGAAAATGGTGGTGGCATTTTCTCAGACACAGCACGTTCCTGGGGAAAGGCATGAAAGACGAGGCTGTGTGAGGAGGTGCAAGGCGCTTAATCTCTCTGAACTTCAATTCTTTGTTTTTCTTTTTCTGAAGTCTTTATTATTTAAGACAAAGTCTTGCTATGCCACTTGGTCTGGCCTCACATTTTCAGCCTTCCTGCCTCAGTCTCTCGAGGGCTGGGGTTACAGGCTTACACCGTGGCTCCCAGTCTCAAGTCTCTTCAACAGGGAAGTAGAGAGAAAATGGCCACTGCAGAGGGCATTTGAGAGACTCAAAAGAATCCTGAAGGTGAAAGTGGATGCACATAGCGGATGCTCATGAAAAATGCGGCTTTCTTTCCTCCCTTCCTTCCTGGGATCCTGCTTCCATGGAAAACAGCTGAGCTCTGACCCAGCCACGCCACAGCCTTCATGCCTGGGACTTCACACAGCCCGCTCTGCCAGCCAGCAGCTGGGAGCTGCGTATAATCCCAACAGAGGATGACTTTGGCTTAATAATTTTATCATTGATGTTTTCTAGAAAGCTTTTGTGAATCTGAAATCACAAATAAGATAGACTAAAAGTAAACAGACATTACTCTATGTTTAGGAGGTTTTTCTGAAAACATGTAAAAAAATTCTTACAACCATATTGGTCCAAATTCAACATCAGAGTGTTGATTTACAAGGACCAGGAAGTACATGTTTAGAAACAGACGTGTTCACAGACAGTTTGTACACATACATGGCATTTCAAAATGGTTAAGAAATTGAGTTTCCTATAGATTGCTTATCTCTCATTAATTAGATTATTTATTTCTAAGTTTTCACCCCCCCCCCTTATTTAGGGCAACAGCTAGAACATATATGCACAGCAAACTTTAACATTTATTCTTCTACTCAAGTACTAACTAGTCTGTCTGTGCTTAACTTCCAAGATATATATCTCCCCAACCCCTCTCTCCCTGAGACAGGGTCTCACTGTGTACGTAGCCTTGGCTGACCAGAAACTTGCTATGTAGAATAGGCTGGCTTCCAACTCACAGAGCTCCATCTGCCTCTGCCTCCAGAGTGCTGGGCTTAAAGTTGTGTGCCACCATACTCATTTAATCCCTTTTAAACAATTTAAAAGAAACTTTATGTGTGTGTCTATACATATGTTTCCTTGTTAGTATGCACACATGTACGTGGGTGCTCACAGAGGCCAGAAGAGGAGGCCAGGTTCCCTGAAACTGAGTTCTGGGAACTGAACTTTGGTCCTCTGAAAGAGCAGCAAGTGGTCTTAACTGCTGAGCCATCTTTCTCTAACCCCCCTCAAAGTTTGCTCTCTATAATATATATAAAATGGAATAGCTAAGTGCCACCTACTGACTTCTGTCTGGCAGGTACTGTTGTGAGTATCTTAGATGAATCATTCACTAAGTCCTCACATCAATGCTACAAGTTGCTTCCATTTTACACACAATGGTCAAATGGCACAGATATTAAGAAGTTACCCACTGCTGGACAGTGGTGGTGCACACCTTTAATCCCAGCACTCGAGAGGCAGAGGCAAGTGGATCT
>LOEQ01000252.1:80674-90752 GCA_001685075.1 Bramus lutescens | reverse complement strand
TCCCATCCCATCCCATCCCATCCCATCCCATCCCATCCCATCCCATCCTATCCCATCCCATTCCATCAGTTTCAGGGTCCCAAGTTCTTACCATTCCCTAACTCTGGAATAAGAAACTTTCCTAGCTCAGAATTTACTATCTGCCTTCATTACTTTTCTATCACAGTGATAAAACAACATAATCAAGGCAGCTTATAAAAGAAAGCACTTAATTTGGGGCTCACAGTTTCAGAGAGTCTTTGATGGCAGAGCAAAGACATGCAGTCAGGAACAGCTAAGAGCTCCCTCCTTGATCTAAAATTAGGGAGCAGAATAAGCACACACTGGGGATGGTAATAAGTTTTCTGAAACCTCAAAACCTGCCCCCAGTGATACACCTCCTCCAGCAAGGCTACACCTCCTCCAACAAGGCACACCTCCCAACTCTTTCCAGTCTGCCAACTGGGGACTAAGTAGCAAACCCATGAGCTTATGGGGGCCATTCTCACTCCAACCACCACCAGTCCTCTGAAGAAATTCTTATTTTGGTGCTGGGGGTGGGGCAGGGTCTCACTACATAGCTCTGGCTGGCCTAGAAGTCACTCCTAGACCAGGTTGGCCTTGAACTTGAGGTGATCCTCTCCTCTCTCTGCCTTCTGAGTCCAGGTGTTACAGCCAGATGCCACCATGCCTGACTTCCCGGAAATTCAACTTGTGCATTAAGACCCATGACTGAACTCAGCCTGCCTTCTGGCTGCAAAAGAGGAGAGCCCCCATATGCTGCGGAGAAGGTGGCCCTCTGGGCCTCACACTTTCTTTTAACTGGTGAGAAATTAGCCTGAACCTGTCATTTCTGCCTCTTCGTCTTGTTTTCCTTCCTCTCTCTTTCTTTCTTCTGCTCTCCCTCCTTTGAAGTTTTTGTCCTCTGCATTCCCATTTAAGTTTAGAATCATCAAACTCTGCCAATTAAAAAAACCCTGAAATTTATTATTTGAAATTTTTATTAGTACACATGAGTCTGGCAATCAACTTGGTAAAAATAGACACGTTCCCAGCACTGCATCTGCCATTTCATGAACATACTATTTAGAAACTCCATTTATTTGTAATTTCTTTCATTCTTCAAAAGACGTTTATAACCTTTTGGGTGGATATTTTTTATTCCTTTAGTTAGAATCAAGTCAGATTCTGTGTTTTATTAGACCTATATCCATCCGTCTGTCTGTCTGTCTGCATCTGTTTATGTGTGTCATATGCATGACACTGCAAATATATAGGGATCAGTGGACACATTCTAAAGTCAGTTTTCTTCTTCTACCATGTGGGTTTCAGTATTGAACTTAGGTTGTCTACTTAACACCAGGCTCCTTTACCTGCTAGGTAACCTCACTGGCCCCATCCTATGTCTCTGATGATATTATAAGTGACACTTAAATGTTTATTTCCTGCTTGATACAAGCATGATGAAATAAGCTGAAATTGCGTACACTGAATGTGATGGTCTCTGAATAGGGTTGACCACAGGAGAAAAACCTGCCCAGATGATGTGGAAGCCCCAGAAGGCAAAACAATTGCTGTTGACCTCAAATGCAGGTGTAGGTCAGGTGTCTTCAAAGCAGCTCAAATGAGGTCTTGCAGACCTGAGGGCTGTACTTATGGGTCTGGGCGGAGGTGGACTTACAGCTCCCTGCGTCCTGGTGGGGCCTTTACCTTGGCTTCTTTGGGCACTGGGCCCAGTATGTGTTTCATAGCGGACTGTCTGCGGAGGTGAAGTGGAGGCCTGGAGACTGGATAAGGTCAATGTGAAGTCTAGGGGCTGAGAAGAAAAGACTCCAGACTGAACTTCAAGGGTCAGCTCCCCTTTCTTGTCCTCTCCTGATCATCTTTCCTCCCTTGCCACCTGCCCTGTGCATACAGCAAGGCTTGCAGGGGTCACAGTCACACTGACACTAGTTTACCAGTTCACAATTACATAGAGTCAAACTTCCAAAATGAACCCTTTATTTTATATAACCCCTGTGGTTCTGGTTCTCTGCACACCTCTCTCTGGTATATGGACCTTACATCCATAACGTTGGGACATGCCCGTCCATCCCCCACCATCTGGGAGAGGAGTGACTGTATCTCACTGTGGACCTCAGGCTAGCCTAGAGCTAGCCTCGCCTAGAGCTCTCCATCCTCTTGCCTCGGCCTCCTCTGTACTAGGATTACAGGCATTTGTCACTGTGCTTGGCCCTGAGATTTCTTCATGTGACAGTTCTCCCTTAATGTGGATGGTCTCTGGCTTCGAATCTTTACCTCCTGGTGATATGAATGGAGCTCTCAGGAAACTGCCACTGAGTCTTGGTAACTGTCTGCTGATAGTCAGAATGTCCCTTTGCCGTTAAACATACTTGAAGCTGCAGGTAGGTCCTCCCAACTATGTCAGAAACTGAAGGGCCAGGGAATTTACGTTGGTCACACATGCGCGATGAACACTCTACATCTAAATGACCCTGGCTTCATTTTATAAAAGGATTCCTTTTATCTTTTTGAATTATGTGTATATGGGGGTGGGGTGGGGTGGGAGGGTGAGAGTATGTTTGTGTGCAGAGGCTTGCCATACCCAGAAGAGGGCATCAGGTCACTTGGAGCTGGAGTTACAGGTGGGTGTGAGCTGCCTGCCCTGGGTGCTGGAAGCCGAACTCTAGACCTTTGCAGGGGTGTCTGGTGCTCTTTGTGACTGAGCCCTCTCTCCAGCCCTCAGTGCTCCATTATAGGACTGATGTTTTGAATCCCACCTCCCCACCCCAGGCCTCATGGGATTTCAAGATGATCATAGAAAGAAACACCCTAATCTTGCCTACTATGGTTTAGGAAGGGAGAAGGGTCACCTTATCCCCTTGCCACCCACCCATTCATATTTATTGAAATCCTTAACCCACAGCACAGAACTTCCACCCCCCCCCTCTGATCAGCATGCTGCAGTTATACTTTAGAGTTTCCTATCCCCCTGCTTTGTTTTGTCATGCTAAGAAAACTTCTGCTTAAACTGTTGGTGTCTCTTTCCTTTGGGAAGAGAATCACCACGAAGAAATCTTCTGGGAACAAGAGTCATACATATTTACTAGAAACCATACTTTAGTTCTCAGTTTTAATCTTTCCCTGAGCTAGCAGTAGGCAGTGCCAGCCCCGTGATAATCAAGTAAAGAACTGATGGTCTACGGTGGACTGGGCTGCTTCCATGCATCCAACATGCCCATCTGTGCATGAATACGAGATGTTCAACACACCATTTCAGCAGGGACTTTGTGTTACATGATTATGACCAATGTATGTGGGGTGGGGGTAAGTGCTTTGAACACGTTTAAGGTAAGTGGGGGCAAGCTGGCACATTCGATGGCTCAGATATTTTAAACGTGGATAGTGGCATATTATTTGAGTTTTAATAAATAAAGCTTGCCTGAAGATCAGAGCGAAGCAGCCCCACTAGTCAGTCATACAGGCCAGGCAGTGGTGGCACCACCTTTAATTCCAGTAGTAGAGAGGAATATAAAACAGGAGACAGGTCTCAGCTCAGTCTCAGTCTGAGGATTCATGGAGGCAGGATCGTCCCATTTTGGACTGAGGTAGAGGTAAGAGATTGTGGCTGGCTGCTTTGCTTTTCTGATCTGCAGCTTGAACCCCAAACCTGTCTCTGGGTTTTCATCATTTGTGCTGCACGTGTGTTTAATGAATAGTATTGTAAATTAGAGTGCGCTCATGGGGCCATAAGTGGAGAGGTATCTATATGTGCATTTGTACCTATAAATAAATACTCCTTTGGCTGCATCCCATGCATTTTAACATGCCATATTTTATCTATTCAGTTACCATATACTGCCATTTCTGCCAATTTATCTTTGACCTATGGGATATTTTGAAATGTATTGCTGGAGTTAGCATGAGAAAAGATGTTTAATTCAGTAGAACCGAATGCAGGGTTCAGAAATATACCCCAACACAGAGTCAGTTGGTTTTCAGTGAAGGAGTCAGGACAATGCAGAAGAAGGACAAAGGGCCTCGGAGACACTCGGCAGAAGCTGGGCACAGTGGTGCACGCCTTTAAATGCAGCACTTGCTTTTTGCAGAGGACCCAGGTTCAGTTCCCAGCACCTGCCTGGCAGCTTACAACTCTCTTAATTCCAATTCCAAGAGATCCATGCCATCTTCTGACCCCTGCAGGCTTCTGATAGCAAGTAATGCAGACATACATGTAGGGAAACTACTCTTAGACATAAAACATAGATAAATAAGTCTTTTAAAAAACACTAAATACATCTCTCAAACCATATGCAAAAATGAACTTGAGATGACTCAAACATAACGGTGGAAGTTAAGTTATGAAGCTTTCAGAACAAAATATAAGATAACATCTCAACAGAATGGGAGAAAGGATTTATAACACACAAAAGTGACAAAGGACTTTCCTAAATACAGAACTCTTAAAAACTTAATAAAAGGGCTGATGTGGTGGTTTCATTAGGTACGGCCCCACAGACTCATGTGCTTGAATATTCAGCCCATAGGAAATGGCTCTATTAGGAGGTGTGACCTTGTTGGGGGAAGCGTGTCACTAAGGAGGCAGGCTTTGAGGTTTCATATACGCTCTAGCCACGCCCACTGGGACAGTCTCTCCTTGTTGCCCGGAGATCAAGAAGTAGAACTCTCAGCTCTTTCTCTAGCACCTTATCTACCTGCATGCCACCTACCATGAAGATAAGGGGCTAAACCTCTGAAACTGCAAGCCAGCCCCAGTTAATGTTTTCCTTTATAAGAGTTGCTGTGGTCACGGTGTCTCATCACATCAATAGAAACCCTAAGACAGTTGGAAAGTTGACTCTGCATTTATCATAATTTCCTAAACCTGAAAAAAACCCAACCATCCAATAATAGACTAAGAAATAAATAAATTATAGCACACTCATACAAAAAATATCATGAAGCAATAAAATGTAAGGAACTATGAATGCATGCAACAAGAGTCAGTCTCAAAGACTGCTTTAGGCACAAGAAGCCAGACACGAGAGTACGTGCCATGTGTGGCTCCTTGTAGGTGGAATTCTGCAACACTGATTGAACTTATAGCAGCAGGCAGGAGATTATCAGTCACTTGGAGCTGGAGCAATGTGAAAAGCTGGTCCCAAAGGGTCTTGTGGGATCTTTTCAGGTAACGGAATGTCAGACATCTTAATTGTGGTAGTGTATATATTTGTCAACATTCCAGAAACAATATACTTGAAACGGGTGCATTTTCTTCTATGTAAAATATACCCCATGAAAGAAAGGAACAAACCTAGACAAATACACAGAAGGATGACTGTAAAACTATCTAACAATATTGAAGTGAAAGAATTAATAAAGAGCAGCAGGATTTTCATTTATTTTGTGTTTTTCATGCTGAGCTTTCATCAGTTTTTTTTAAATTGATTTTTGTTGAGCTCTACATTTTTCTCTGCTCCCCTCCCTGCCTCTTCCCTCTCCTTCAACCCTCTCCCAAGGTCCCCATGCTCCTAGTTTACTCATGATCATCAGTTGTTTTTTAAAAGCTGTCTTTGGGCTGGAAACATGGCTCAGCAGTTAAGAGCACGTACTACTCATAAGGAAGCCCTGGACTCAGTTCTCAGCACCTATATCAGACAGCTTACAACCACCTGTAACTCCAGTTCTGGGGGATCTGACGCCCACTTCCATTTTCCTTGGGCACCTGCATATAGCTCACACACATACACTCAAGCATACAGATACACATTAAAAAAGGAAAAAAGCCAGGTATGGTGGCACAAGTCTTTAATTACAGAACTTGGGAGGCAGAAGTAGGCAGATCTTTGTGAGTTCGAGCCCAACCTAGTTTACAAAGTTAATTCCGGTCCTGACAGAGATTCAAAGTGACACACACACACAAACACACACACTCACGCACACACAGCATGAGGTTTTAGGGCTGGAAGGAAGAGCTCTTAAGGGCACTTGGTGCTTTTGCAGATGACCTGGGTTTGGTTCCCAGCTCCCCAAACAGTTGTTAACTGTTGCGTGTAACTCTAGTTCCAGGAGATCTAACTAAATACCTTCTTTTGGTCTCTGTGGGCTGTATGTTGATGCAGGCAAATACTCATACACATAAAATAAAAATTCGTAAGTCTAAAGAGAGTGTTGTCTTTCTGTTTCTTTACTAAAGAGGTAAGAGTTAGTAGGAAGGAGCTCTTCCGAGGAGTTATGGCAGAAAGGAGAGCAGGGGTCAGCTGGAAGGGACTAGTCATGGTGGGGATTCTTTTTAAAATGATAAACACATAAAACCAGGCGTGAGTTTATTGTGTTTATCCTTTTATATGATTACAAAACCAAAGGGAATTTACAAGTTAAATCAAAACAAAATGCCGAAACCAGTTCAATTTGATAATGAAAGAGAGTTTGCTGACTTCCAGGTAGTTTCAAACAGTATTCACTTTTCAGAACCTAGATGCTGGATTTTACCTTTTTGAAAAAACATATATGTTTTTAAGGGTTGATTCTTTGAAAATGCAATCCTGGAAAAAATATTACCTAGTGGAAATTAAGACATAGACATGCCCCACAAGTTAAAAAATAAATGTATTAAAGGCTGAGCTTCACAGTCTAATCTTTACCATGTGAAATAGGAATGCATATTTAGGAAAAAATGATTGAAGAAAAGCCATCACAATGCCTCCAAAGATGGCCCCTGGGTATAAACAGAGCAATCTGAATTTTCATCCTATATTTTTCTACATGTTTAAAGATTTCCACAATGAATATGTATTACTTATATAAATGAGAACAAGTATTTCAAAGGAAAGGGTAACTGATGCTAATTTTCAAGTAAGTATAAACCTAATTCGCACGTATTTTAGCGTGTACATATAGACACACTGCTCTTGCTTTTTCTATCTTTCAAATTTCTATTCCCAGGCCTCCTGCCAGCTTGAGTCCTTGTCCTTCCAGAACCAAATTGTCCCAGCCAGTAGATGACACAGCCTAGAATAATAACCATATATGCTGTATATATAATAACTATACGTGTGTGTTGCCTCCACAAAGCTCAGGGATCAATGTAGAGAAGAGAAGGTGGACCACAGAAAGATTGTTAAGAGTCAGAGGTCAGGGAGGACCAGAGCAAAGCAATGTCTATTTTATCTCTGGATATGTTCATAATTTCCATAGTAAAAAGTTGAAAACGGGTTGCC
Organism: Bramus lutescens; assembly: GCA_001685075.1. Classification (NCBI taxonomy): domain Eukaryota; kingdom Metazoa; phylum Chordata; class Mammalia; order Rodentia; family Cricetidae; genus Bramus; species Bramus lutescens. The sequence goes on along the minus strand of LOEQ01000252.1, from coordinate 83,553 downwards.
TTTCACGTGGTGCGGCCTGTGTGGACTTGTGTAGAGAGCTTTGGGTTTAGAAGCAGAATTGGGGGTTTGTGCAGAAATGAGCAGGGTGACTGTGTAAATTGCTCTGTCTCTGATACCCATGTTTTCCCCTTCTGCAAGACAGTAAGAACTAAAAAATTCCATGTATTCAGATTATTTGCAGCAATTAGAATGTTCTGACATTCAGACTTGAGTTTCTTGAAGTCAAATTTGGTATTTAAAAAAGAAGCTAACAAGGTCAGCTGACTGCTGTCTGCCTAGACACTTGCTTATGTAATGGGCACACGGCAGGGATGGATGTTCTCTGGGCCGGAACACCATGGTGTTCGCCTCTCCAGCTGCAGCTTCTCAGCTCACTTGCCTAGGATGTCTTGAGCTCATTGCTGAAAGCAGATAAGAATATGAAGACATAGCTGTGAAACTGGGAACTGATCTAGAATACCTGAAGAAAATTTGTGGCAAAGTCTGGAAACAGAATTATCTAGCCCTCTGTTCAACATCAAACAGTACACCATGGAATCAGAGCAGCTCAATCTGCAGATGTGGGAGCATTGTGCAGCCGGCAACAAACCTGACCACATGATTAAGCCCGTATAAAGACTGTGCATAGGAGAATTTCCCCTCAACCTTCTGGGGGAAAGGGAACTAGATAACATGCTTTGTGCTTATCTGTACATCACCAAGTTGCAGACACATGGTATATAACAATACTAGAATAGCACAGCCAGACTTGCTTCCTGTATGATAGGGAGAGACAAGCGATAAGAAACTACTATTCCACGGGAATATTAATCTTGAACAGCTGTGGCACTGTTATTGATAATAATGTAGATCTTTTGCCTAATTTTTCCCTAATCACCAGTGTTTACGTCCTTGACTGCCTCTCCTACGCTTCTTCCACAAGTGATCGTGTGTGATGAGATTTGTACTTTCCTTTCTAACGTTTGTTTGCTTTTTTAAAAAGCGAGTCCTGTTCTTCCTATTTCTTTCAGCAGAAATGAAATCCCAGGTAAGTATAAATATTCAAATATTTGATTAGTAAGTTGCAGTTCTTTCTGTACATTAAATACTGCTCACTGACAGACTGTAAGGAAAAGCTCCGAAAGGACCATCCCTATACAGGCAATTACTTTTCTAACTGGGTTAGTGTATAAGTTCTGAATTTAGTCTCCACGTTTATGGACTCGGCCTTGGTAGTAGTGAATTTGTATCATTTTGTTTAGAGGACAAGCCAGACATTCCTTTGCCCTCCTGGAGCTTGAGTTCTTGGTAATAAAAGAACAGTTGCATTTCACCAAAAGGGAAGAGGGCTTGAAGCTTAGCCAAACAGGCGGCCGTAGGACTATGTGCTGCTCCCCTGCACTCAGACTCCAGCCACAAACCGGTTTTGTCTGTTGGCGCTCTAGATTACGTCTTTCCGAAGCACCCAGACAGCGCGCCTAGACTGTAGCCGCAACTGTGGCCGGAAGGTACCTTAGCTGACAAGTTATTGATAACTAAGAACTTGAATTTGCGATTTTTACTGCTAGTTAAAACCTAAGCAAGGAGTCGCATGTGTAATTCTGAAGCAGAATAGTAACAAACTGTGCACCTTTAGGGATGTAAATTGAGGAACACCAGTTAAGGGATTTCTTAATTCAATTTTTAACTGAATGGATATCAGTTAAAGGTTGCCGGCCAGCATGGTTACAGGTAAACTGATCTTCAAAATCCACTGAACTGTGGGAAAGGATAATAGACGTCCAGGGCCGCTAAGGCTTGATCTGTGGCCATTTCACATAGTACATCATTCCTCCTATAGAACTTCTTCCTGGCATGAAAAGTAGCCGCTCTGGTTGAAGCTTTGCGTATTGTAACAGGCTTTTATTTCCAGGTCACATGTCTGTGGAAGATTTAATTCTGATAGAGTTAGAGATATTACTGGAAACTAATTTGTTTTTTCTATTATACTCTGCTTTATTGAAATAGTAAATAATTTAATTTGTGCTTCAGAAATTCATATGTTGTCTTGCAATCTTTAAACAATAAATGGATAAATCCCCTTAAAAGAAAAGTTGGCATAGCATTGAGCATGTAAAGGTGTTCTTTAAGTGTTCAGTCACAGTTTTCTTATCTAATTAAAACAGTATTTATTAAATAGATGAATGGGCATGGCCCAGATTCAAGGTTTGTTGATCATTCATTCAATAATTAAAATTAATAATGAATGGATGAAAGAGATGTATGCTAACAGTTATCTAATTAGTAATACGCACTTTATTATTAACATTAGTTAATACATTCAGAAATAATTTATAAGATATATATACATAATTTGTATATTTTACTTAGTCCTTACTTTAGTGGTTTCTCCTAGATAGAAAACAGTGGGTCATGGGGTGCTTTTGTCCAGCTTTTGCTCAGCCATTGAGACAGGGCCAGTGAAAATCAGACGCTGAGGTCGTCACCCTGTAGATCCTCTAAGTTCCAGCAGAGGGAGCGCTACACCGTGGGTGTTTGGTGGGGACCAGAACCTAGACATTCATTGTGAAAATACCTACTCCGTGCCTGACAATTTTTGGTGCTGGTATTAAAGAACTGGATGAGACACGGTCTCTGTCCTTAAGCATCTCAGCCTAGCTCGCAGACTGACATATAAACAATAATGATCGTGTAGTGGCAGCAAGGCTGTAATAAAGTGTCACAGGGTGTTAAGGGACTATTAACTCTGGCTCCAGGGGTCAGGGAAGACGTCAGTGAATGTGAGAGTCACTGTGAAAGAGAATAAAGGTTTATCAGACAGACAAAGCAGAACAGTAAGTGCAGACACATGGAGGTAAGCACAAGAAAGTAGTTTGGCATTGTGAAAAAGAAGCCGTAAA
>LOEQ01000252.1:55614-72405 GCA_001685075.1 Bramus lutescens | reverse complement strand
CCCCTCCTCCCCTCCCCTGTCCCCTTCTTTCTGTCTATCCTCAGCCATCCTCCTATCCCCCAGTTTCCTGAGTACTTACAGGTGTGTGTCACCACCTACCTTAAGGTCTTTTAGTCTCAAAAATTAACAAATAAACCCCAAAACTAGGAGGCTTTTCTAGCCCATGCCCCCTTCCAGCTACCTCCTTCTCTGAGCTGCTCAGTGAGACTGGTCCTTTGAACTAAAACGTATCTCCTTAGCAATCCCTTCCAGTCTGCCTGCAGATGGCCTGGACAGCCTGATTTTCTAATGAAATGGCTTCTCCCTAGCTCACCAACTTCAATATCTACTGAACATCCTCTGTACCCCAGTAATCACTAGTCTACAATGGGGAGGTTAACTTTTGGAAGTTTTCACACATGAAAGAGAAAAGGGGGCTTTACAAATGGCCCAAGGACCTAGAAAAAGGAAAGGAAAGCCAGACCTGTCCAGCTCAAAGGTACTTTCTTTCTAGGGCAGGGATGAAGGAGATGTCCTGGTGTGTCTGACTCAGGCCAATCACATTTCTTCTAATTGGTTTTGATGACTCCTGGCTGTTTGCAGTGGTTTAAACTGGCCCGTTGCAGACCTGAGGCTGGCTAAATAGCTGCTTTAGTGCATGTTCCACTCTGGCCTGGTCTAGTCTGCTGGTCTACCGGGCCTGGTGGAAGATATTAGTCCAAGCAATGGCCTCCTGTAAGCTTGGTTTGAGCATCTCTGCCCGACTGTCCCTCGAGAACACCAGATTCTTCGTTTCAGAAGGCAGCTACCTTTTGCCTGTGCTGGAAACTGAAGGATTGGCCTCAGCATGTGCTCTCCATTGTGCTCTTCTGTAATCACGGACTAATTGTACCAATCCCTTCCACCCTAGCTCCCTAGTATTTTGCAGTTTCTTAGCTTCCTTGGTTCAGGTAGAATCATCCCCCGCATGCTAGAAACAGCCTCTTGCCTTGCCTTACCTTTTCCTGATGTCTTTCTCCAGCCACAGCCGAGTGATCTTTCTACTGCACAAATCTGACCCCTTAGACATTTTCTGTGCATCCCACTGCCCTTGGATAAAGTGCAGGTTCCTGAACCTTACCAGAGGCCTTTAGAATCAACTCCTGATTAGATTTCCATCCACTCGTTTTATCTCCTTTCTTCCACCCATATTCAACCCCTTTCAACTGCTGCCCTTCTTCCCCAGCTCTGTAACTATTCTATTCCCTACCTGGGATCACTTCTCAAATACCCATTTCCTCTGCTTACCTTGTACACATCTTCAGAACTGGACACATGACAACTGACTGATTTGTGATATTATGTGTTAAGTTCTTAATGATGAGCCTTCTTTGGTCTTTACTCCAGGATTTGATCATTCATGGTGCACCTCCCCGACAAATAGAATCAAACAGAGTCTTGTTTCTGTGTGCCAGGCTTGCAGGGGTCAGTTCATGCTTGTGGAAGCCAGAGGTCAGCACTGGGTGTTCCCTCAGATACTCTCTGCCTTTGCTGTTTTTAGATAGGGACTCTCACTAAACTTGGAGTTCACAACTGAGTCAGGCTGGCTGGCCAGCGAACTCCAGGGATCTGACCGTTTCTGCCCAGAGCACAGTCACAGGCAAACACTACAGGACCTTGCTTTGTATACAAGTACTGAGAATTGAAACTCAGGTCTTCCTGTTGGCATGACAGGTTCTCATCAACTGAACCAGCCCTCTAGACCCTCTTTGTGACTTTTTTTTTTTTTGAGGAACTGCCAGCCTGCTTTCCATAGTGACAGACCATCAGAGATGGACAAGGATTCCAATGTCTTCACTTTCTGTTAAAAGTACTTTTTTTTTTTTTAAATAATAGCCATCTATTATTTGGCCTTTAACTGAGGCTTTGGTTTGCAATTTTCTGATGATTTCCTACACTTATTAGTTATTTTATATTTTATTTGGAGAAATGTCTATTCGAGTCCTATGACCATTTTAAAGTCACTTTTGCTGCGAATTATAAGAGATTTTCTTATATTTTGAATAAACTTTCTTTGCAGTTTGTAACTTATTTATCATGGCTTGTACCTATTTCTCATGGCCTTCTAGTGACTGCTTAAGAGAAAGGCTAAGTCTTTTTTCTTTCCTTTCTTTGTTTTGAACAGGATCTCACTATGTAGCCCTTGTTGGGTTGGAACTAACTCGCTCTGTAGACCAGGCTGGCCTCAGACTCACAAAGATCTTCCTGGTTCTGCTCCTTGAATGCTGGGATCAAAGACTATGCTGCCACGCCCAGTCTAAGGCAGTCTTTTGTGAGGTCCACGAGGCCCTGTGTGGTCTGCTCTCCTCTTGTTCTCTCTCTGGGTTTCCTAGCCACTGCTCTTCTCTGCCACAGCCACAGTGACCTCCTTATTTTTCTTTAAAACTCTAAGCATCCTCTGTTTTCAGGACTTCTGGGCTTATGAGTTCCTCTTCCCGGAATACTTCCTTCTCATTTTATTCAGACTTTTCTCAAGTGTCATTAAGTCCGATGGGTCTTTCATGACCATCCCAGGCTCCTTTGTTTGCTGTTGTGTTCCTTGCACCAAGAATGCATGACCTGTCACAGTGGTCAAAAAGTGATTGTTGAATGAATGAATGATATAAGCGTGTAGTTCACCCCCATGTCGACCCAACTCTAGATCTCATGGCTTCTAGCCAACTATGTGGGGTGCTTCCTCCACTGGGAAGCTTCTGCGGCCCAAGGACTTCTATTCCCTCATCACAACTCATTAGGCTCATTGTGTTGAAGTCGCCCATTTATTTGACCATGTTTTCCAACAGATATCAACTCGAGGACAAAACCAGACTTCTTATTCAATACCAAGCACAATGCCTGGCAATGGTGGGAACTTGAATGAATAAATCTCTTGGAGCCTCTGCTTTCTCATCTATAAATGTAGAGGACCTGCTCGCCTCACAGTTTAGGGCATAAGACCCAATATTTAAAAATGCTTCCTGCAGTGCTAGCTGCGTAGTAAGTGCTTTCTAACTGGTAGTTTTCAACCATGAGTGGTAATTTTTGTTAAAAACGACCAGCATTCTAATTAGAATGATGTAAGATAATGAACCTCAAACATTTACTTAATGCTAAAAAAAATGTGTGAATGAAGGAGATTGCCCATCAATATTTTACTGTGGAAAAATTTCAGACAAGCACAGAAGAAAGAATTTTCCAGTGGACAGCTGCTCATCCCACCTAGGATCTTCAAATAACATTTTGTTGTGCTTGCTACCACAAATCTATTACCCATCTAGCTTGGATTTATTTATTTTTTGATGTATTTTGAACACTTAACTCACAGAAATAAACATGCTTTCCCCTCGATAATTCAGAATGAATGAGAACTCGGTGTTTGTTTATAATCCTCTTTCTTTTTCTTGGTACTTCACCTATTTATTATAACACATATACACACATGTACACATAAACGAATGTGAGTAAAGATTTAAACTCATAACCATATGTCAAGACCTGCTAAGGGAATATGTATGATAGGATTAAGAAATAAGAGTAAGAGGGGTGGCCAGGCAGTGGTGGTGCACGCCTTTAATCCCAGCACTTGGAAGGTAGAGGCAGCTGGATCTCTGTGAGTTCGAGGCCAGCCTGGTCTACAGAGTTCCAGGACAGCCAGGGCTGCACAGAGAAACCCTGTCTCAAAGAACAAATGCAAAACAAAACAAAAGTAGAAGTGGCTGGGGAGATGGCTCAGTAGTTAAGTAGCTAGGAATATATACTGCCCTTCCGGAGGACCTGAGCTCAATTTCCAGCACCCACATCAGGTGGATATAATCCTCTTTTTTAAAATCAGGGCCTTAGCTGTCCTAGAACTCACTATGTAGACCAGTTTGAGACCATTCACCTCTTCCTTCTGAATGCTGGAACGAAAGGTGTGTGCCACCATGCCCAGCTATAATCTGTTTTTGAATGTTAGTAAACCTTATTACATTCATCCAATTGGGTTTTTTTTAAAAGAGTTTCAACAAGGGTATAATGCTATGTAGCCATTGTGGGTTTGATGAGAAGCACTCCCCTGCCCCATGGAGGCATATGTGCTACAGGTGTGGTTCCCACCTGGTGGTACAATGAGAGATAACTGATTCATGGAGCTTCTGGTCTACTTGGTGGATTAACCCACAGATGCATTAATAACTGGATACTATTGTTGGGAGGTGGTAGAAAACAGGAGGTAGCATTTAGTTAGAGGAAAGGGAGCATGCTCTGGGAGAGCAGACAGTTTCCTTGGCTATGAGGTGAGCAGTTTTCCATGCCTGTTCACTGCCTTGTATCTGCCTGTTACCAACCTGAACGCAATGGACCTAGATGACCATGGACTGAAACTTCTTAAATTGCAAGCCCAATAAAACCCTCTTTTGTTTCCTCAGTTAAAAACAATTTCTTAATTAATTACTTAATCAATTAATGTGTTTGTGCATGTGGAGGTTAGAGGACAGCTTTTGGGAGTCAGTTCCTACTGTCTGTCTCTTTGGAGGCGAGGTCTCTCTTTCTGTGCTGTATAGTATACCCCAGACTACCTGGCAGCTTTTGGCCCTGCCTCTGCCTTCGACCTCACCGCAGGTTTGCTGGGATTACAGATTTGCTTCTTATGTGGGTTCTGGGGTTCGAACTTAAGTCTTCTGGTTTGTTCAGCAAGTGCTTTTACTGGCTGAGCCATCTGCCTGGCTCTCCTCAGATGTTCTCTACAAGTGATAAAAAGTGACCAATATAGTAACTCAAATGCTTATCAAAATGTAGAAGACTAATATCATTCCAGAAAGTTCTTAAACCTTCCCTGCCTCTCTAATCAATCCTCACCTCCCAATCCTCCATGAACATTTAACGCACGATTTTCCCCACCAAAAACATTGTTTTTGTTTTCTTCTTCTATGCATTTGGTATAGCCTTGAACTTGCTATGTACCCAGGTTGGCCTTGACCTTCCTGCAGTCCAAGCAGACCACCAATTTGTAATCCTCTGCTCTGTTTTCCACGTGCTGGTATTACAGGCCTCTTACCTCCAACTCTGGATGAAACTCCACTTTCATTCAAGATTCTAGAACCTATTCTATAACCTTATATAAATGGAATCAAAGAGTTACACACTGCTGTGTATCTTGCTAATTTTGCTAAGCATTTTTTTGAGACTCACTGAAATGGTATCATCAGTCTGTCCGTTTTTATTGCTGAATACTATTTATTGTAAGAATATTTGATAGCATAAGCATCTATCTTGTGTTGATGGTCCCCTGGGGTGTTTCTGGTTAGGGATATCAATGAACAAAGCTGCTATTAATATTTCCTGGGAGATCTCCTTCTGGTATAAGATTCCATTTCTCTTGGGTAAATACCTTGGGGTAGAATTGCTAGAGTGATTGTAGGTTTATACAAGACAATGTTAGGCATTTCCCCAAAGAGGCCACGTGGAAAAGTTACTCAGCATCTGACCTAAGTAAAGCTGTCTTCCACTGGAACAATTGTGAGAGCCAAGTTCACACTCCTTGGATGACCAGTGAGGATGCTGCCCAAGGAGATCTAGCTTCTCACCTGGTCTTCTGCTCCTCCCAGCAGTCAAGATTTGAGAGGTGCTGGTCCCCGACCCCTGTAGCTGCCACATCCCATCCATCTGTCCCTTCTTTTTCTTTCCAGAATTCTACCTATTTTTTTAAGGACCAAATTCAAAAGTCACAAATGTAATCAATTACTGAGCTGCTCCACCAAACACTCTTTAGATGGTCCAGACTCATATGCCTTATTCTACTTTGCATATCTAGAATAGCACATGAGAAGCATTTTAAGATCCCCTCTTCTCCTCCCCCTTCTTTTGCCCTCCCTCTCTATGTTAGTCAGGATCTCCCAGTCTAGGCGCTCTTCAAATGCTTAGCCCCAAACACACAGCTGAGGCTGACTTTGGCCTGCACCTCCTGCCCCCACCTCCTGACAGCTGGGATTACAGCAGTGCTGAGGATGGAACTCAGGGCCTCCTGCGTGCTAGACAAGCCAGCTGCATCCCTAGCTCATAGGAAGGAAGCATTCAATACATTTTCCCCTTAGTAGGACCCTGACAGAAACTTTTGAGTAAACAAATGCTTTGTTCGAACAACCCTAAAAGCTAAATTATACGTTCTTCTTTGCTTCTCAGTATGCTGACTTGATCTAATGTTGAAAATAGCAGGCGATTTTGCTTGTGCTTGTTTTTTTTCTTTGCCTAGGGATTCTGGAAAATATGTTTTATGAATAGTCAGTGCAGATCATGTCTTTATGTCTCCTGCGCCACCACTTAGTTTCCTGGCTGCAGAGGTCTGAATATCCTCCAGCTATCTGTGTAGACAGTTGGGACAGGTGGAGCCTTGAACACTGAGGTCATGGTACACATTTAATGGCAATCAAGGCTCTTCTCTGGAAATGTTTAAGGGAAAACCAGAGTGGTTGAACATTTCCTTGTAATCCTCAGAATTTCTTTCTTTCTTTTTGGTTTTTGTTTCATTTGCCACGGCACACACGATTCCTTATGCCTCCAGTTTTGATGGAAGCCCTGCACACTGTCAATTTTATCTGTCGTTTTCTCCTAACAGGTTCAGCTCTCAGCCTCCTTCCTCACCCACAGCGGGGAACAGTGAGTGACTTGAAGCCTCCCTCTCCTGTTGACTGGAAGGAACTGGGCATTGCCAAACACAACACCAAGAACTTGACCTGAACTGAGGAATGGGATCCGGGCAGCTGTGCCACTCAGAGCAGGGCTGACTGCCAGCTCTGGGGGCATCTGGTGACCAGGGAGGGATTCCTCTGCTCAGACAACAGACTCTCTATTCTCCTCAGTGGCTCCTGCCCTGGTTCCTCACCTGCTGTGTTTAGTGTCCTTTAGTCCTTCAGCGAACTCCACCCTCTCACTGAATTTTGCAATCTGCTGTCAGCTTAACCTCCCCAGGCCCCTCTCTCTCCTTCTGGAACTGCATTACCTAGCCAAGCTGAAAGCCGACCAAGAAGTTTCCTTTAACTTTTTTCGCCAGTTCTTTCCCAGAGCTGACTTCTTCTGACCTACCTACGGGAAAGGCTGCATTTGATCACCATGTAAATGCCTCTTCAGCAGCCCAGAGTTTTCCCGTTTGGGCTGCTCAGAAAGACCTAAAGGCTTGTGAAAGAGCCAGACACTCTTCCAGAAACATTCACCTCAGTAACACATTGGTGCTAGCTTGCAGCTGACCTCCCTCGGGGCAGCCCCTGGGCTCCCCGGTTTAATGAGTAGGTTTGTCTACCCATTCTTGCTCCGCCTCTCTCGCAAGCTTTTCTCTTTTCTTCAGTTCTATAATTTACCTCTCTTTTGTTTTATCACCCACTCGATAGGTCTTGTGCATGAGCTTTGTCCTCGAGCTGCCTGTACCCCTAGCCTGATGTTTCTTTACTTTTCTACCCAACCTGGCCCTTGCTTCCCTTCCTAGCACCCTTTGTTCCAGGGCTCAGCCAGAAGACGTGAGTCACTAAGAAGTTTCTAGATAGCTAATTCAAGGATAAGGGCAACTTGAATGTGTTCAGGGTACTATGCCCCGTCTGGCCTATTTTTTTAAAATTAATTACATTTTAACTAGTCTCTGTGTGTATGTGTGTGTGTGTGCGTGTGTGTGTGCGTATGTGTGTGCACGTGTGCCTGTGTATGTGCACATGTGTACCACAGCATACATGTGGAGGGGGTCGGAGGACAGCTTTCAGGTATTGATTTTCTCCTTCCACCACGTGGGTTCCAGAGACAGGACTCAGGTGGCCAGGCTTGTTGGCTTGGTGGCGCCAAGACTTAGAGAGTGATCTCTGCCCGCTTTGTTGTGCCGTCTTTGGTCTGTTTTTGTCAGCTTGCTACTGTGTTGTTAATCTGTAACTCTTAAGGGATGAAGCCTTTATCTCAACATTTTAGACTTCTCACATAGGTGGCTACCTTAAAAATGGCAGTTAAAACCCAGGGCACAGGAAAAGTTCTCCTTCCGGATGACTAATTCCTTGAGAGTTCACTGACTAAATTACCCGTGTCAGCCTTTGTTTTGTGGACAGAGAACACATACAAGTCAGAAAGATTCCCATAGGCTGTGGGTGTAGCTCAATGCCAAAGCACTTGCCTAGTGAGCGCAAGGTCATGGGTTTAATCACAAGTCTTGCCAAAGCTGGGTGTTGGTATCACAAGTTCAAGGCCCAGCTTGGGCTACAACATGAGACTGCCTCAAACTGTAAAATAAAACTCAAAAAGATTCCCGGCAATTGCTTACCTCCCAGGCTGTTACTCTCTTCACTATTAAAACAGTAGCTCTTCCCGGAGGGTTGTGGAGATGGAAGGATAGCCAGGAAAGTACTTTGCAAACTGCGCGGAGGTGGGGTAAAAGAGTGGGGGAGCTGTCCCGACTTAGGGAAGGATCTGGCCCGAGATTCGTTTGGTTTCTCTCTGCTGAGTCTCAGGAAGAACGGCCTGCATCAGGGATGGGACTGGGTTCCCAGAGGGGCGTAAGGATCTCCCATTCTTTCTGGAGATTATAGGGCCCCAAGGACTGGAATCACAGCAAGCTACTTTCAGCGTTCACTTCCAAGGCAAGACTATATAACCTATTTTAAAAGGGTGTGTGTGGCTAAGCCCAGAGTAGCTAGGGACATTTCAAACTGGCACCACCTCTTCTGGCTGCTTCTGAGGCCATCCGGAGGCCAGGCCGGGAAAGTAAAGAGAGGACCTCAGAGTCTGAGACCTTTGCGCAGAGGGCTAGAGTGTTGAGGAGGGCGGGAAGAGAGAATAAGGAGGAGGGAGCTGGGTGCGGAGGCCCCACCTTTCATTCCTGCGCTGCTGCACCGGCTGGGGCGGGGTGAGTCACTGGCTGGCTCTGCTGTTCCCCCTCCCATAGTGAGGGACTCGGACCTCTCTGGGGGAAAAACTGCGGTGCCTGCTCGTTCTGTCCTTGGCAGGGTGCTGGAGTCCTGGGTCTGCCGGGTCTGGCCTCTGGGGCCACGACTGGCTTTCCCTGATGTATGGTAAGAGCCCTGCGCGTGTGCTTCCACTTCTCCTGGGCTTACACCTCACAGGTAAGAACTGGTGGGCTTCTAAAAGTTTTCACCTTTACTACCCACTCTATGTAAAGATAGAATTCGTGGCTCGAAGAAGTCTTAAGGGCTGTTGGGAGCTCGAGACCAAGCTGCAGTTCATTCTAGTCCAGACTTCACGGAAACTTCAGTTCGGTGGGTTGCTTTGGGGCAGTGCTTTGGACAAACAGGTTTAGGTGTGTTTGGCCGCTCGTGATTCAGGCACAGACAGGGCTTTCTGATCTCAGGTTACACACCATCTTTGTGTGGCTGCTCTCAGCCTCGGGCTGCTGCCTCGCTTTGGCCCTTGGATTTCAGTGGGAGGATTTTGTCTGCTGACTCCCTGCAGCACCGCGGAGCAAAACTAGGAAGCGAGAACCCCGCTGTGGTTTTGAAGCTGCCCCAATGCACACACTGAACTTGTAAATACGCCACGTGGTGTAAGGTTCCAGGGGCGCAGGTCAGCGCAGCTGCTGGGGTGGATTAACCTGCAGGCTAGTAGCAATCCCAAGTCTACATGCTGGAAAGCGTACCTGCTTAGAGACTTTTTTTTTTTTTNCCCGCTGTGGTTTTGAAGCTGCCCCAATGCACACACTGAACTTGTAAATACGCCTTTTTTTTTAAACATATATTTTATTGCTTGATCTTAGTACACCATGTCTGACCAACGTTTGGAGTTTTGTTTCTGATTTCCATCTTTATTGGCTGAAGTTTGTAGTTTCTGGCTATAGTTCCGAAGTTGGTACCGTGGCTGTGAAGAAGTGAGAACACCAAGTAGTTTGTTGGGCAGAACTTTTAATTGGCCCTCGGGATGGGAGGGTCAAGGTGGTGTGCAGGTAGGAGTGTTGCAGACTTCAGGCAAAGTGAATTTGGAGGCTGGCTTATTTGGAAAGTGTCAGTGCTCACGAGTGTGCGTGCTCCGCTCGCTGTTAACCCCTTTCCTTCCCTTCCTTGCAGCCCTTTGGCCTACAATAGCGGTGGAAATTTACACCTCCGGGGCCCTAGAGGCAGTCAATGGAACAGACATTCGGTTAAAATGCACTTTCTCCAGCTTTGCCCCTGTGGGTGATGCCCTGACAGTGACGTGGAACTTCCGGCCTCGAGATGGGGGGCGTGAACAGTTTGTAAGTGGATTCTTGTTACCTTCCAGCAGACTCTTGACTAGGATGCATTCAGGCAGCAATTCTCAACTTGCGGGTCAAACGACCCTTTAACAGGGATTGTCTAAGACCTTCGGAAAACAGATACTTACATTATGATTCATAACAGTACCAAAATAATAGTTACGAAGTAGCAATGAAATAATTTTATGGTTGGGGGTCACCAAAATATGAGAAACTGTATTAAAGGGTCACAGCAGTAGGAAGGTTGAGAACCACCATATTAAGGTCTTTTTTCTTGCCTTTCTGTGTTGACCAGATGCACAGGGTTAAGTTGGATAGAGAGTGCTAGATCAGGGAAAAAGGAAGCAAGAGAGTGTTCTGAGGAGCTAGCTGGACCTTCGGTCAGATTTTCTGAGGCTTCTCTTCCGCCCCCACCGTCTCCGCCTCCTGACCCATACGGAGTGGGAGAGATCATCCTTTCTCCTCTATAGGTATTCTACTACCACGTGGATCCCTTCAGACCCATGAGTGGACGGTTCAAGGACCGGGTGGTCTGGGATGGCAACCCTGAGCGGTACGATGTCTCCATCATCCTCTGGAAGCTGCAATTCGATGACAATGGGACATATACCTGCCAGGTGAAGAACCCACCTGACGTTGATGGTCTGGTAGGGTCCATCCGGCTCAGCGTGGTGCATACTGGTAGGTTTTGGGAAGTGAGAGCCGACAAAAAAAAAAGTGTCATCTTTTGTGATGTTGCTGGAAGGGAGAGAGGGCCTAGGGCTTCAGGACTGGGAACTTCAGAGACTGAGGAGTCCTGGGTGAAAAAAATAAAGGCTTTGTTTGCTGGTGGAAAGAAACAAAGTAAGGCAAAAAGATCTGATGAATCTATGACAAGAATGGCCTTGAGTTCGTGAAAGGGACAGGAAGCCACTCTGATAAAAAGACTCACAATAGGTCAGTTCATTCTCTTCGTTTATTCCAGATGCGTACTGAGTACCTGGTGTGCCAGGCACAATCTAAAGTGCTTGGCACACACTATCTCATTTAATCCTGGTACACTATCAATCACGATTACCAGTGTTTACTCAGTGCCCTGGCTGTCAGGAGTTTACGCGATACATTTTATTTATCCTTTTAAAATTATTATTTTATGTGCGTGGGTGGTTTGCCTGCATATATGTCTGTGCACCGCTTCAGTGCCTGCTGCCCATGGAGGCCAGAAGAAGGTGTCAGGTCCCCTGGAACTGGAGTTACAGAGAGTTGTGAGCCACCGTGTGAGTGCTGGGAATCGAACCCAAGTCCTATGAAAAAGAAGCCAGTGCCTTTAACTGCTGAGCCCTCTCTCCAGATTCATCTTATTTGTTCTTTACACACCTCATAAGTCTGTTGTATATTTAGTGTCTCCCATTTTACTAACAAGGAAACCGGGGCTCACAAAGTGTAAGTCACTTCCCTGAATTCATATAGTTAGTAAATGCAGTCACTTGAGACTCAAGCCCAGCCATCTCAGACTTTCAAACTGTTCTCTAACTAGTAGATTGGGTTACCTGCACAACAGGGACAACCTGGAAGATGATGCCAGGTGACAAAGAACACAGTACTCCTGAGCTGAAGAACTGGGGTTGAGTCCTGGCTACTTGTGTATGAGTTATACACAAATTTTACTTTTGTCATGTGTACAGTGAGAATAAGAAGAGATTTTGTTGAGGACAAAATGATGCAGTAAATTGGTGAGAGTCTTCCAAACTCTGAACTGTCCTGAAAATTTTAGTAGCCACATGTACCCAGCACTTATTATGGGCAGGTACAATTTATAGGAATGTTTTATTTTCTATAAGCATTCAAGAAAAGGATATTGTTATGTCTTAACATAAGAGGAAACTGAGATTCAATAAAAATAAATAAGTAACCCAGGTCACACAGTTAATAAGAGAGAGCTAGCTCTCGTGTGTGTGTGTGTATGTGTGTGTGTGTGTATGTGTGTATGTTTGAGATGAAGTTTTGCTATTTGGGAAAAGATCTCTCTATGTAGCCCAGGCAGGCTGGCCTCAAACTTGAGATCCCCCGGCCTTAGCTTCTTAAGAGTTAAGGTAGTGTGTGCTCTTAACTAACACACAGCATTGTTTAAAACATCTTAGTGTGTCAGGAGTTGTGACTATCTCCTATCACTATTACCTTGATCAGTTTAAAGCCAGCTTTCTAGGCTCTACCAAGAGACAGCTGTGTGGTCCACACTCATCATCCGAGTACCAAAGTCATGTGATATATTCAGACCTCAGTTGTTTGTGTTTTTTCTTTTCTGATAGGTGAAGCAAAAAACCCACAACCACAAAAACCAACCAACCAACCAAACAAACAAAACCAGCAGAAAGTAACAGCAAAAACAACACAAAAGCCTGCAGTGGTTTAACATAGCAGGATCACTGTTTTATTGAGAACCTACAGAAAGTTGTGGCTCTGCTCCCCTATTTTAAGAAATGGAGGAACACTTAAAGATACTCCCCATTCTCTAAGTGTATCGGTGTTTTGCATGTATATCTGTGTACCATTTGTGTGCCTGGTGCCTGCAGAGGCCAGAAGAAGGCATTGGATCCCCTGGAACTTCTTTATCTTTTCTGATGGATTCTAGGCTGGGAGTTCCTAGCATAGACATTCTCTTCTGGCTCTTAGGGCTTATTGCTTTACTTGCCTGTCTTCCTGGAGACACACACACACACACACACACACGCATGCATGCGCGTGCGCGCGGTACAGTGCCTTGGGAATAATGCTTGTGACCTTTCTTTTCCATCATAATGACAGGAACACAGTAGGAGCTTTGAAGCCTGACTGGACAAAGTGGGAATTAGGCTATGCAGGACTGAGTTGGACATCGTTCTACCTAGGTTAGCAGTAAATTGGAATTGCTGGGCAGTTTAACTGACTCAGTGTTCTCAGCATTTGGGTGTCATCACCATCGCCTGGAAGACGTGTCCAAACGCAGATGGCTGGATTTAGCCCCTAGTACTTCTAGTCCAGCATGTTTGGGGTGGGGCCTGAGAATTTCACTTCAAAGCTCTCCAGTGGTGATGTCACTGCTTCTAAGAGAGTCACACTGGAGAAGCTCTGATATAGTCTGTGTAGGTTTCCCACTGCTGCCAAAGGCTATAACGTGATGTGCTATTTTATTTCTAAAAGGAGGAGGAAGGAAGAGTCTGGTTAATGATGAGATGCAATGTCGTTGCCTTTAGATTTCACCTACCTAACAGCCCTGCCTTGCCTTTTTCTCCTCACAGTGCCCTTCTCTGAGATCTTCTTCCTGGCTGTGGCCATTGGCTCTGCCTGTGCCGTGATGATCATAATAGTAATTGTGGTGGTCCTCTTCCAGCACTTCCGGAAAAAGCGATGGGCGAAAAGGGCTGATAAAGATGAGGGGATAAAATCGTAAGGCTGAGTGAACACTGGCTCATCCTCTTGGGCTCTCGGGGTGGCTCTTGGGCTTTTTCAGTGGGGCCAAATAACTGTTGAACAGTTGTTTTTATTTCTGACCAGCTGTGTGAGAGGTTCCGTTTCATAGGACCAATAAATTAGGACATGGGTAGTAACTTTACAAAAGGCTCCTTAATGGGACTTAAGAGGTGGCTTAGAGCTTTGATGCTCTTGCAGAGGGCCTGAGTTCGGTTTCCAGCACCCATGTCTGGTGGCTCGCAGCAGCTTGGGACCCCAGCTCCAGGGGGATGCAATGCTTCTGACCTCTGTGACCACCTGCACTTCACAAACCTGCATCCAGATAGACATATATACATATGTAAAAACAAAATAAATCTTTAAACAGCAATAATAAAAAAATCCAAAGGGTTTCTTAATTTTACAAGAGATCTCACCAAAGCATTTTGCTATTATGTGGGATTTTGGAGGCATGAGAAGTGTACAGGTGAGTCCTTAAGGAAGTCCTCTGTGGAGGGAGGCACACTTGTTAGTGGTGCAGGGCGAGGCACTCAGCAGTCACTGAACCAATCAGTGCTGGCTGTTTGCTCTGCTCAGTGTGACCGTAAGTGCTTGGTAAACATTTGGAAATTGAGATAAAATTTATAAGCTATAAAATTCGCCCTTGGGACAGTGAGCTGACTCAGCAGTTAAGAACGCTGCCTGCTCTTGCAGAGGACCTGGGTTTGGTTCCCAGCATCCATACAATGGCTCACAGCTGCCTGTAGCCCCAGATCCAGGAGATATGATACTCTCTTTTGGCTTCTGTGGGCTCTGCACTTACATATTCACAGACAAAACATTCAAATAAAATAAAAATAAACAAACCTTTGAAAGAAAATGCACCCTTTTAAATATACACATAACTGTGCAATAATCACCAATTCCAGAACCTTTTAATCATTTGTCCAGAAGGAACTCCCTATCTTCTAGCCCATCATTCCCTCCCACCAGCGCAGCAGCTGTTCACCTGCTTTCTGTCTGTGGGGGTGTGTCTGTCTTCAGCGTGTAATGTAAGGAGAGCCATAAAATACCAGCCCAATACCAGACCTTTTGTATCTAGGCTCTTTCATGCAGTATGTTTTCAAAAGCTGCCAATGGTGTAATATTTACTACTTCATACTTTCTTTGTGTGTGCTGTGTGCATGTGGGTGCCCATGCGGAGGTCAGAGGTACACACTGGGAGGGGTGTGTGTGTCTTCCTTTGTTGCTGTCTGCGTTCTTTTGAGACTTGGTCTCTCACTGAGTTTGGTGTTTGCTGATTGGCTAGACTGGCTGTCTAGCAAACCTCTGGGATCCTTCTGTCTCCATCTAAGGCTAAAGGGTTCACTGCCACACCTGAGGCTTTTACAGGGCACCCAGAGATCTGAACTTAGACCTTTGCGCAGCAACCAGTTTACCCAGTCATCTGGCTCCCCATCCTACTCCATTCTTTTTTAACAGCTGTATGATATTCCACTATAATGGACACACCACATATTGTTTGTCTATTCAGCCGATGGAATACAGTTGTTATTTTTTTCTCTTTTTTTTGGCTATCATAACTAATATCAATCACTATGAACATACTCTACACAAATTTTTGTGTACACTTACTTTCAATTCTCCCAATAATGAAGAGACATTGCCAAGTGGTTGGTAACTATTGAATTTTTGGAGGAATTGACAACCTGTTTTCCCGTAACAGTCAATACATTCCTATCAGCAATATAAGGGCATTAGAATTTCTCCACATTCTCGCCAGCAGTCACTCTTGATTTCTGCCCTCTAGTGGACGTGGGGTGTTATCGCAGTGAGATTTTTGATTGGCATCTTAGTACGCGTTTAGTGGCCTTTTATAGAGCATCTCTGGAAATGTATCTGTTCAGATAGTCTGCCCACCCTCAAATAGAGATGGATGTCTTCTTATCATTAGGCTGTAAGGACGCCTGTCCCCTTTCAGTTACATTACCTGCAATTAAGACACAAAAGTTTTCAGTTTTGATGAAGTTCATCTCTTCTAAGAACATATTCTCAGTTACATTCTTACATTTATATCTTTGGTGTATGTTGAGTAAAGTTTTGTATATAATTAAGAGTCTCAAATCATTTTTTTGCACATGGATATATAAGTACCCCAGAACCATTTGTTTATATTTAATTAGTAAATATTTACTGAAAGTTGTGTAATTGACCATGAAGCTCCTTAGGAACTCATCAATGACCTTCTGGTTTGAAGAGAACATAATCAATAAAAAGGATTTCTAGGCCAACCATAAAAAGAGGAGTGTAGGCATTAGAAGTAAGATGACATGGTGAAGTAGAGGTGTGGACTTTAAACTTCTGTCATACTGTATTAGATCCTACAGGAATTCGCTTGGACTCTGAAGTGTCTGAGTTCAGACTCATAGGTCACGTGGGGCATAGGTACAATCACTCACATGGCACTGGCAGTTAGCTCTCTAGCTAGAATGGACTTCCAGGTGTACGTACTTTTTCCTAAAGCATAGGGGCTGGGGCCAGGTACCTTACTTGATGCCGCTCTGGGACCTGCCGCCTTTACTTCTTGCCTTGCTCATCTGACATTTGGCTTCTGTTCCTTTGTTACAGAAAAGAAGAGGAAAAACTCAAACAAGAGACTTACAAGGTCTCTGTTTATTTGGAAGATACAGACTAACACTGTGAGGTAAGGTCCCATGTGGGTGATTTCTGTCTTCAGCTTGTTCAGCTGTTTAGCCTGTCTCCAACATGGACGGGTATCCCTGGTCACTCTCCAGGGCCAATGACATTCCTGTTCAGAAGCAGAGGTCAGGCAGATTAGTTTCCTATTAGCTTCGTAGATGACTTCGTAGAGACTTGTGCGTATGACTAAGAAACTAGACTACTTCTTTTAAAGCTGAGAGAATTCTATTTTTTGAGGTTTGGGGGTTATATTAATCACCATCAGTAATAAACTTTCAACATGTGAATAAATCATTCGTGTGTGTGTATGTGCGCACGCATATGCGCGCATGCGTGCATGTGTGCTTGTGGGTGTACATACATGTGGAGACCAGATGACAACCTCAGGTGCCATCTACCTTGTGCTTTGTTTTGTTTTGTGACAGTTTCTCACTGGCCTGGGACTTGCTGTTTGAGCTAGGCCGAGTTTGTGACAGTCTCTCACTGGCCTGGGACTT
>LOEQ01000252.1:42664-55485 GCA_001685075.1 Bramus lutescens | reverse complement strand
ACCTGGGACTTGCTGTTTGAGCTAGGCCGTGTATGTGACAGTCTCTCACTGACCCGGGACTTGCTGTTTGAGCTAGGCTGAGTTTGTGACAGTCTCTCACTGACCTGGGACTTGCGGTTTGAGCTAGGCCGTGTTTGTGACAGTCTCTCACTGACCTGGGACTTGCTGTTTGAGCTAGGCCGTGTTTGTGACAGTCTCTTACTGGCCTGGGACTTGCTTTTTGAGCTAGGCTGAGTTTGTGACAGTCTCTCACTGACCTGGGACTTGCTGTTTGAGCTAGGCCGAGTTTGTAACAGTCTCTCACTGACCTGGGACTTGCTGTTTGAGCTAGGCCGTGTTTTTGGCAGTCTCTCACTGGCCTGGGACTTGCTGTTTGAGCTAGGCTGTGTGGCCACCAAAGCTTGTCTCTGTCTCACCAGTGCTTGGCTTCTAAGGATGTGCTACCAGGCCCAGCCATTTACATGGGTTCTGGCAATTGAACTCAGTGTTTATTCCTGTCCAGCAAGCGCTTTATCAACTGAGCTCTCTCTCCAGCCTAATAAATCATTTTTAATGAAAAGATTAATATCTGATGATTTGGTTTTTATTATAAAACATTTATGGCAAGATGGTAAGTGACCAAATGATCAGAGAGATGGCTCAGTGGTTAAGAATGCTTCCTTCTCTTGCAGAGGTCTTGAGTTCAACTCTTAGCACCCACATGGTGCCCACAACCATCCACAATCAGTTCCAAGGGATCCAACACCCTCTTCTGGGCTCTTTGAACATAGCACACATGTGGTGCACATATAAGTATGCAGGCAAAACGTTCATAGAATAAAATAAATAAATTTGAATAAAGATTAAAGGAAATTTAACAAACTAATGTCATCAAATATAGCCTGCGGTCTCTGATAGAAGATAAATCTTTAAACAAATTATAAAAAACTAGGAGGTTGGGCTTGGCATGGAGGTAGTACTCAATTTTAATTCCAGCACTCAAGAGGAAGAGGCAGGAGGATATCTGTGAGTTCAAGGCCAGTCTGGTCTACAGAGTGAGTTCCAGGACAGCCAGGGCTACATAGTGAGAAACTAAAAATGGAGGTTGTAATTAAGATTTCTAATATGAACATGAGTGTGGATATTAGGGAGTTATTAGGTTTTATTAGGTGTGTAATGGCATTATGGTTACAAAAGAAAACAGGTTTTAAAAAATGGATGTTATAATATGTACAGATAAGTCTATAATTAAAAAAGTTCAGTCATAGAACAAAATAAATAATGTCAAAAAGAAAGGAAACGCTTTCAAAGTAGGCAATGCATGAATTCTACTGACTTCTCTACTTTTCTTTATGTTGATTTAATCGATGGGGAAGGGGCTTGGGATGTAAGCATATGAATCATCTATCAATCACCCAAGTGTCCACGCGAGGCTCTTAGAAAAGACACTACCAGCGTGGTGGTACATGCCTATAATCCTAGCACTTGGGAGGCTGAGGCAGGAGGAATGTTGTGAGTTCTACGCTAATCCTGGCTACACCCGTCAATACCAGGCCAGCCAGAGCTGCATAGTAAGGTCCTATCTCAAGAAAAAGCCCAGTGCACAAAAAAGACAATGGATCTGAAAACCGTGTAATAAAGAGAAGGAAGTAAAGCCTGTTGAAATTATAGTAGGAGAGTAAGCTTAAGAGTATTTCCATTAGGAGTGGATTATGGATGTCATGGGCATGTGATGGACACTGCCGGGTATTCCTCTTCTACTCTTCTCAGGGACCTTATCCTTTTAAACTTCTGTATTCCAGGAAGCTGAGGATGTTCAAAGACAACATCAGTACCCCTTGAAGTCAATGGAAACTTCGCCAGTGATGACCTGTCACCCTACAAGTTCTGCAGCACAAACCTGCCTAGTTGAGCAACGCCCCTGCCAAGCAACTTAGGATTCATCCAGAGCAAACGCCACTAGACTCATGTCTACCTTCATTACTAGGGTCTTACCTAACTCCAGAGTGCAAATGTGTATCTGCTTCTGTGAACTGGAAGTTACATTTTTGTCTTTCCACGTGCCTTATAGGGTATGACTCCTGAACTCCTTAGTGTATTGGCATCAAAGGACAGAAAAATCAGCTGGCCTGACTGCCAGGATATTTCTTCTCACATTTTAGTTTCTTTAGAACAACACAGAGGTTATGCTAAGGGGTCTAGGAGATGGCTGAACCTTTAGGAGCACTTGTGGCTCTTACAGGGGATGCCAGTTCCGTTCTTAGCATTCATATGGTGGTTCACAACCATTGGTAATTCCAGTTCTAGGGGGTGTGACACTCTCTTCTAGTGTTTACAGGTACTGCATGCACGTGGTACATGTACAGACATGCAGGCAAAACCCCCATACGTAAAATGAAAATAAATAAAATCATAAAATGATGAGCTAAACCTACCAGCCATTTTTGATTAACAGTAAAACCCAAATTCACACTGGAAGTCTGATTTTCATGGCTGTCCTTAAGTAATAGACACATCTTGTTTAACTGAATTTTTTCAGTATCCTAGGTTTATTGAACAATTAATCCCAGGTTTATGGGTGACAGTGCAAGTCCAAGCTCAGTAACTACAAAAGGTCACGAGAATACCAGTATACCAGCAAATGTAACTTAATCACCATTTTTATATTTATCTGTTTTTAGGCAAGTTCTTACTATGTATCACTGGCTGGTCTAGAACTAGTTATGTAGAGCTGGCCTTAGAGTCAGAGAGCCTCCCTCAGCTCTCAAGAGCTGGGACTGAAGGTGGACCTCCATACCCAGCCACACTGCAGGATTGTACTAGGAACAGACGGCTCCACTCAGATGGCTCCACTTACTTCCCGTGTCTGCCTCTCTCAGCAGAACCCATGCTCTTTGCAGACTGGAGTCCTTAAGCAGTTAATTAGAAGACTTTGTGATATCATCGTATTACAACTTAAAAAAAAATTAGACTTGTGAAGAAGGCCAACCCAAAGCAAATGACCATTTTGTACAGTCTAACATTAAGTGTGAGAACTGGAAGAGATTATTTGAAGTTCTTTTGGCTTTAATTCACCTTATTTTAAAGAGAATTTGGCAGGGACCAAAGAAATACCAAAACTATTTAAATGTAATGAACCAATTTTATTTTTCCCCTTATTTTAGTATAAAGCAAACTTTTAACAGGGGCTATGGGAAGAAGGGGGATGGATTTCTCCTTTGCATCTAGTTACTTGGTGTGTGCACACAAGTCACAACAGCATTGTTCGGAGAACACAGAACATTTAAAACTTTAGGCCCGGGTGAATCTTTACAATGTGATGTTTTAGTCCTCATTAGGCTGGGCTGCAAAGATTATTTCTTTTAACAAACTGGAATTTCCAATAGATTGTATTCCTAGATACGGGACCTTGACATTTTACCCAATCTTTAAAGCAAGTTGGCATAATTTACATTTGAATCTTGGTCCTTGAAATTCATTCCATTTCTCTCATTCTGCTTTTTATACTGCCTTTAAAAGTTTTTGTTGCTTCTCTCTCTCTCTCTCTCTCTCTCTCTCTCTCTCTCGACAGGATCTGTTCTGTTTGTAACCTTGGCTGTTCTGGAACTCACTCTTTAGACCAAGCTGACCTTGAACTCATAGAGATCCCACTGCCTCTGCCTTTCTAGTGCTGGGGTTTAAGGTGTGAGCTACCACATCCTGGCCTAAAAACTTTCTGAAGCCAAAAGTTAGACCTGTATTTTCTCCTGCTCTTCATAATTCGCCATTGTGGATATAACAACTGGATATTTCTTTAAATGATGCCTCATGTATGTTTCATATGTGTAATGAAGTGGTTAAAAACTTCTCCAGCAAACTTGCAAAGTGTGTCTTTTCTGAATACTCATGGGGTATCACAGCCTTGTTCAGTGTCTCCTTCCTAAGAGCACTTTTGTACTGTAACTTATTTTTTATTATGCCTGAAGCATTGTGTAAATAAAACCCTTAGTAATAAAGAATTATGGATTTTGTTATTTGCTTATGTACAAATCTGCAAAATTCACATAGCAGTTAATAGCAAACAAGAGGATATATTTGCTCCAGTTTTCTTAGAGACAGTAGACTCAGTAATGGATGGAATTAATTTCTATTTTTTTCTAGTTTTTCTTTCCTCTAGTTTTCTCACATTGCTTTGTAGAGCTGGGAAATGGGCAAAATGATACCACGTATAAGAAGACTTACTTCTGAAATCTAAGCCTAACCTTTACTAGGGTCTTACTAAGAAATACAGGCTAATTGTGGTCCTCCGGCCTCAGTGTTGCAGATCCTGGGTCTACAGGCTTTTGCGACCCTGCCTGGCTTAGTTTGGGGGACTTTATAGTTATTCTCTTCATAGAGAAAACCACCAACTTTCAAGTCTAGTAAAGTATGCCAGTTGTAAACGTCATAATTTGGAAATCTCTCCAAAAGCTGAGGTTTTCTGTTTCCCTTGTCCTTTCAATGACCATATCGAGAACAGGTGACTACATGAACTAAGCAAGGTCCTGTACCATCTTTTTCCAGAGGATGTCAGGCCATCTCATTTCATGTCTAAGAATATCATGTACTATGGTAATAATACTTTTGTATTGATACATATCCTAGGCCCTCTTCACCTCGAATACACGCTGTAGTGATTTCATCATCACTATCACTGTTGTAATTTAATAAGCATCCAACTGGATGATGTAATGGCTACATTAAAAGGAACAGGAATGACGAGGCTTGTGTGTATTTATCACAGGGCCCAATAAAGGCTTATTTATTTGACCCTGTACACTCGCCTATGTCTCCCTGAACTTCAAATGTATGAGAATCTACTGTGAAGTTCAATTTAGACACTCTGGAGATAAAACTTCTGGATTACAGTCAGAGGATCAAGCCTGGTCCTGCAGAATTCCATAAAAGTAAAACTGTTTCCCCCAAACTCTGTGGCTAATTTGAAGCAGAAGAGAGCAATCAGATCCTTCTTGAGAGCCAAAGAATAGCTGATGAGGGAAACCAGGTAGGAGTCAGCTAACAAACTATGTCCCTGAGGTAAATCCGGATGGCCATTTCAAGGTGTCTCCCGCGAGACGTCACTTCCGGTACCACCTGCGTGGTCCCCGGGAGCTGTAAACAAGGTGTGCAAGTGTCGGAAGAGCTGTCGGGATGCAGCTGCCAAGAGGAGCAGCAGGAGGCTGTGGCTGTGCTCTCTTTCCACTGCTGAGCATTCTATTTGTCCAGGGTGAGTGCGCCAGCTGGCTGGGCTCCACTTCCGGCCTGGGGGGGTCAGGAAAGATGGTCGCTCTTCCGGTTCCGGGTTGGGGGGTCTCAGGAAACCCCCTGCTCGGTTTCTGGGAAGGGAGGGGATGTGGGAGGACGTTCTTTCCCGGCTGTCACCACCCACTGCGGAGAGTTGGTCCCCGGTCGGTGCCGGAGCTCTATACCTGGTGTGCCTTGACCTTGCCGCCTTTGAAACCAAAGCGAGCTTGGGCTTTTCGGACGCTCACTGTTCTCGTCTGAGGTTAATCAGCGACTGTCTGCCAGGGTTCTGTATTGCTGTTACACCCTGGCCAGGAAGGACAATTCTGTTCGCCTCAGTTATTTTGAGAGACACAATGAATGTAAGGACAGAGAGAGAGAGAGGGAGGGAGGGAGGGAGATTAGGGAAGGATTATTATCGCGAAGGATTATAGTGTGATTTTTCTTAGAGCAGGCATACTTTATAAACATTCTAAAGTGTGAGAAAAGTCACAGGTGTTCTTTTGAAACTTGATCTTTTAGCTGTTGTCAGAAATACACTGTTAGCCGGGTGGTGGTGGCGCAAAATCCCAGCACTCAGGAAGCAGAGGCAGGCAGATCTCTGTGAGTTCAAGGCCAATGGGGTCTGCAAGAGGTAGTTCCAGGACAGATTCCAAATCTACAGAGTACAGAGAAACCCTGTCTCTGGGGAAAAAAAAAGTACAGTATTGACATAATGACAATATTGTAATGACAATACAATGACAAATTTGGATAATTTTGCTTTTTTGTTATTCCAAGTTTTAAATTTCAATTCAAACTAATTAGCTTTATTTTGAGGTTTAAATATGTCCTGATTATTTTTTCTGTGTGTGTTTTCCTAAGAAATACAATGCTAGTATAGCTAGAATTAGAACAAATTGTAATGTTTCCCTGTAAATAATGGATGTTTCTGAAAGGGGTCTTTAATATTGTATAAATAAGAACACATTTAGGTGGCCGAGTCTCACCCGGTAAGGGAGGAGGTTTTCATTTACCTGGTGACTAATCTGCATGCTGCCAGCACACTCCCTGATCCCTCCCAGCTACCTATGTCATCATAAATGTCCAGTTTTTCATCTGAGTTCTTTTTGCAATGGAATTAGGCCTACTTTCACTTTATATAAACATATCTTTTTTCTTTTTGTATATACACAGCATGGGTGTTGGGGGAGAAATGTTTAAATCCTGTCCCATTGAAAAAAAATTCTAGAAATAGTGGTATTTTTGTAAACCCAGAGTCATTTCACATTGAATAGCAGGTGTCAAATCTAGCAGAACAAATGGTTCAAACGTAAGTTAATTTGGGGGACTGGTGTGATCAGTGGGCTAAGGTGCTTGCCATGTAAGCCCAAGGATGTGGTTCCATCTCCAGAACATACATTACCAGAGGAAGGAGAGAACCCATTCAACGGAGTTGCCGCTGACCTCTACATGTGTGCATACATTCTAGTAATAGTTTTGAAGTTATTGATCTCTGGGTATTTCTAATAATAGTTTTGAAGTTATTGATCTCTGGGTATTTCTAATAATAGTTTTGAAGTTATTGATCTCTGTGTACTTCTTGAATAATTTGTATTCCTCAGCTACTCCTTCAAGTCTTTTAAAAATAGAGTTATATTTTGCCTTAAAAACCAACCAACCAATCAACCATCCAACCGAGGGGGCTGGAGAGATGGTTCAGCAGTTAAGGGCACTTGGTGCTCTTCCATATCACACCAGTCCCCCAAATTAACTTACGTTTGAACCATTTGTTCTGCTAGATTTGATTCCCAGCGTCCAGATGGGGGCTCACAATGGTTTGTAACTCTAATACCAGGGAATCAGATGCCCTTTATGACCTCCAAGGACAAGAGAAGAGGAAGGAATAATGATAGAGAACCAGCCCAGATTATACTTTTCTCTTTTTCATATAAGTGCAAGTACTATGTAAATTCAAGCTGGGGAAATTTATGTTTTGGAAAATGGGATGTATAAAATTAGGGACTTTGTTTTGTCATGTTTAATTTCTACCAGCTCTGAAATGATTTGTGTTAGAATGAGGTTTTATTTTCTAACCTCCATTAATTGGTTTTTAAAATTTTGATGGTCATATGTTTTTATTTGGCCAGGATAAATCTCAAACCAGAGCATGGTGATCCTATCACTTGAGATGCTGAGGCAGGAGGAATGGCCAGCCTAGCCTTGTCTACATAACATGATCCTGTCTCAAGAAACAAAACAAATAAACCAAAAATTAAGTATCTGGAAAGATATTATGCTAAAATCTGGAAAATTTGAATGAATGTAGCATAGGATTAGAAAAGTTTTTAAGAAGGGAGTTGATAGAAATATGGAGAGGGGATATGGACTGAAGAGAAAGGGGTAGATAGAGAGAGATGGAGGAAGAGGGAAATGAGACATGGAGGGAGGGAGAGGAAGAGAGAGAGGCAGAGATGAAGGGAGGAAGAGGGAAAAGGGATGGAGGGAAGGGGAGAGGAAGAGAAAGAGAGGGAAGGAGGAGAAAGACACAGGGAGACAGAGAGGGAGGGGGGAGAGAGACTGGGACTCTGGAGAACTGGAGCAACTATAGAGGTTCTGATTTCTAACTCTAACCCAAATTTTGTCTTAGCTCTAAAGCAGGTATCGGCTGTTTCCAATAGTGGAATGTGAGTGAACATTTTAGACTTTGTGAGCACCTGTTCTCTGCTGCATTTTCTCAGTCTCTGCCAAGTGTGCAAAAGTAGCCACAAACAAACCAATGTGGTTGCATTCTAATAAAGCTTCATTTACATAAGGATGTTGAAATGTTTTAGCTGTTTGCTGGAAGACTACTGGAGAGATTGATCGGTTTGGATAATCTGGGTTACCTGCAGGGCTGAGAGCAGGGTCACTGCTAATTACTAGGTCTCTTTCTTGTGAGAGCCATTTGCTTCCATTTGAGTCATTGCTGACCCCTGATGTGTGATTCTATTTTTGACATCCCTTAGGTATCAAAGACATCCAAACTTACCCGGAATTAGACTCATGCCCCTCCCCCACAAGCCTGGTTTCCCTCTTTGAGTGAAACTGAGAGTTATTCTTGACACCTTTCGTCCTTCCTTCTAGTGTTAATTTCTTAAGGGAACTATCTGTACATTTGGGTGATTTTTTTTCCTCCTTTAGTACACCAGCCCAGTCTAGAAGTGATTATCAAAAACTGATATTTTCCCGAATGGGTACAGACAGAGCATTGAGAGAGATGTTGAAAATTCCATAAGGAAGGTTGAAAGGGAGAGAAGGAGTGAGCAGTGAGCACATGTTGTTCTTACACTAGTAATTGTGGTGATCCTCCTAGTTTCCCTCTGCTTGCCTTCTCTCTGAATTTTTGCCCTGATGGTACTTGCATTTTGTGAAGGAAATGACCTTTATAAGTCAGGTGTAGTCATGGCATATGTGCTTGGGTAGTATTGTGTTAGGGAACTTCAGAGGAAGAGCAAAGAACTTCAGGGAATTTGGGTATCACAAAGCAGGCTGGTGTTTGAGCTGGTGGGGAGCAACTCTGGCAGGATGGTAGGAACGGAGAGGATCCTTCTAGACAAGGATGTATTCAGAGGAAAGCATAGAGACATGAAAAGACACAGTATCTTTTTTTGAGCAACTTATAAATAAGTCCCCCAATACCTCCCCTTCCTTTTCCCCTCTTCCGGAGGGGGAGAAGAGGGGAGAGAAGCAGAAGCGAAGCTGCCTCTCTGAGAGGAAGACGGGGCCGGGGAAGACAAGACACAATATCTTTAAATAACTGGACAATCCAGGCATAGAGAAAGGGCTAAGATGGGTAGTTGACAGTGTCTGAGACAGACTATCCATGTTTAGGTGTTAATTCACAGCCCAGCGGGGAATTAGTTTAGAATTTTTAGTATGTGTGGTGTCCACTTTAATAGTAATAGTTGCTATTTGTTAAAAGTTTTTATCTTGAGGGCTCTAAGTTTTCTTGTATGTCTTTTTCTTTGTTTGTTTGCTTATTTATTGTGGTACTAGGAAGAGAGCACAGGGCCTCACACCTCTATCCAGGCCTGTATATGTTTAAAGTGTCTTGGAAGCTCCCAGTGACCACAGGCTAGTCTTTCCATTCCCTGATGGAGCAACTGAAGCCTGAGCAGGTTAGAGGACTTCCACCTAGCTCTCGCAGCCGGAAGTCAGATGGGCTAGAGCTTGGCACAGTTTCTGGCTAAGCTCAAATCTTCTACTTCAAGCTCTATATTGTATGTATGTTTTAGGCTGAAAACATAGGATAAGGAGCCTGTGTAATTTGTGGGTTCATTCTACCTTTCAGGTTTTAGACCTGAGTCTCCAGTGCTGAATAGGGGTTTTCTTCATGTTGATGGGTCAGGAGTGGTTGAGGGCTTGAGAACAAAGCCTTTTTTCTGGCAGAGGAATGGACATTTACAAAGGCATACAAGAAATGGCAAATAGCCAGGTGGTGGTGGCATGTGCCTTTAATCCCAGTACTTGGGAGGCAGAGGCAGCCACATCTCTGTGATTTCCAGGACAGCCTGGTCTACAAAGCGAGTTCTGGGACATCCAGGGCAGTTACACAGAGAAGAAATGGCCAATTTAGCATGGCAGTCAGAAAGGATGCTATGCAGGGAATCCAAGGGCCATCATCTTTGAGATGGGTCAGATTCTTATTAAAGGCCTTAATAGCGAGCTCTGTCTTGATCTCCTTTTGAGAGGAATGTGACCAAACTAGATCGTCCAGAGAGGAGTGAGAAAATGAGTCAAAGCTGGCAGAGGTGAAGGTACTGGGACAATGACTCAGATATGCCAGCGGTAGGCAAAGTTGAGAGCCTGTAGGAGAAAGAGCAGGCAGTATCAGCAGGCATGGGGCGATTGCTCCAGGTAGGTAGGTTTTCTGGGTGTTGTGCATGTTTTAACTCATTTAATCCTCACAGTGGCCTAGAGGTAAACCCCATTTCTTCCAGGATGAGCAAACTGAAGGAGGAAGGTAACTTGCTGAGCTGCTCAGAGCCAGCGATAGGGCTGGGGCTTGAACTCAGATCTTCTGGCTTAGGCATCTTTGTGTTCAATCATTACACCATCCTGCCTGTGCCAGAAAGACCACTGGATTTTGCAGCAGGGTATGGATTTGCTATTTTCTGAAACCTTGCTATGTTCTTTGCCCTTGACTACCAGAAGAATCTTGGATTAGTGAGGTAGAGAAGGAAGTAGAAAAACTGAAGGATTGTGTTTTCATTTTCCAGAACGGTGCTCTCCAGGGGGAGATGTGTTTCTAGTCACTGTTTTTCCATCAGTACATGGCTAGAAGAAACAAAGTGACGGGTGTTTTTTGTCTCCCTCCCCCTCCCTCCCTCCCTCCCTCCCTCCCTCCGTTCAAAGAAAGAAAGAAAGAAAGAAAGAAAGAAAGAAAGAAAGAAAGAAACAGAAAGGTGGAATGTTAAAGTTGGAATGAATGGTTTTAGAAAAACCACTCTGCAGACTTTAAAAATGATATCTTACTTTTACATTGTAAAATATATTCAATTTTATTTTTTCTTATCCATAATTTACTTTTTTCCCTTTCTTTTTTTTCTTTCTTTACTCTTTTTTTGATACTAAGAATAGAACCTGTGGCCTTCCAAGTTAAGGCAGGTGCTCTGCCTTGAACTACACCTCCAGCCTGCCCTCCATAATTTACTTTTAATAGGTGTATGATTCACTAATCAGCTTTGAGAGGAAGCCTAGCTGGGTGTGGTGCTACATGCTGGTAATCCTAGGTCTTGAAGCCTGAGTCAGGAGGATTGTGAATTTAGGCCAGACTTGGCTACATAGCAAAGCCCTCTCACAAGAAGAAGGAGGCGAGGTAGCAGAGGGAAAAGAGGAGGAGGAAGAGGTGTTAGAGGGAAGGATCAGCAGTTTAGAGCACTTAGAATTCTTCCAGAGGATCTGAGTTCAGGTCCCAGCACCCACATCACATGGCTCATAAACACACGTAACTCCAGCTCTAGGGGATAACGCCTCTTGCCTCCATTGGCACCAGCACTTGTGGATGTACCCATACAAATATATACACATGATTAAAAAATAAAGATAATTTAAAAAAAAAGAAGAGGAGAGGAGGGGGAAGACTAGATATAACCCTTCAGGACAGTTTAGAGCATAAATTTCCTGTTTGTATTTTTTGTCTTCAATTTGCTACTGGTTGAAACACTAGTAGTTTCTTTTCTTTTTCTTTTTGTTTTGTTTTTTGTTTTTTCGAGACAGGGTTTCTCTGTAGCTTCTTGTAGACCAGATTGGCTCGAATTCACAGAGATCTGCTTGCCTCTGCCTCCCGAGTGCTGGGACTAAAGGCATGCACCACCACCACCTGGCTAAACTCTGTCTCTTTTGAGACAAGATGTCTCTGTACAGCCTTAGTTGTTCTTGGTTTTCCTGGAACTCGCTCTGTACACCAGACTGGCCTTGAACTCACAAAGATCCACCTGCCTCCACCTCCCAAGTTCTGGGATTAAAGGTGTATGCCACCACTGCTTGAGTCTCTTAGACCTCATAAAAGCTGTGTGTGTGTGTGTGTGTGTGTGTGTGTGTGTGTTTGTGTGTGTGTGTGTGTGTGTGTGAGGGATTGTTGGGGAGGGCACAGAATGAGAAGGAATAGATGTTGTTGTCTTTTAGTTGTCATGGGCAACCCTCTCTTGTTTGTATTTAACTACAAGCCTGTGTTTGGAAAAATGCTAGTGGGATTAGGTTTTTAACTTTTACTCAACTATTTGCTATGATTTTAGACCATAAAATGATAAAAATGTTATTAAAGATTAATGGATCTTAGCTCCTTGCTCCTCATAGATTTGTCTGAAAGTACATTGCAAAGCATCTGTAGTGTTCACTTACATTTGCATAACCCAACAAAGCAAACGCATCATAAGTGTTTGGCCTTGCCTCACTAGGTGTGCCTCCTGCCCTCTCTCTGGAGATCAGTGTAGATGCCCATGTCCGGGGATATGTTGGAGAGAAGATCAAGTTGAAATGCACCTTCAAGTCGTCTTCGGATGTCACTGACAAACTGACCATAGACTGGACATACCGGCCCCCCAGCAGCAGTCGCACAGAATCCGTAAGTGTGGACTTTCTAGAATGTTCCTCTGAGTGCCTGGCATGGCAGCACATGTCTGTAATTTCAGCATTGGTGAGGTAGGAAGATCAGGAGTTCAAGGCTATTCTCAGCAACATAGCAGTCTTGAAGCCAACTTGATCTACACTTAAAAAAAAGAAAGAAGGACTGTTCTCTCTCTTGGCACGCGTGCATCTCTCTCTTGGGGCCCCTCTCTGTCTCTCTCCTCTAAAGTAATAAATATCCCATTCTATTCTGAAAAAAAAAAGAAAGAAAGAAGGCCTGTGTCCTAATTCAGTGGATAAAGACTCCTGCTTCGCAAGCCTGATGACCTAAGTTCGAGTCCTGAAACTCATGGGGGATGGAGAGAGCGCACACTCAAAAGTTGTCCTCTGATTTCTATGTGTAAAGCCTAGCACTAGTGTTCCATCTTGACTTCCTACACATGATGTAGGAGGGTCATCTGTCTATGTGTTACTTTTATTGGTTAATAAAG
>LOEQ01000252.1:15570-33713 GCA_001685075.1 Bramus lutescens | reverse complement strand
ACCATGTGGTTGTTGGGAATTGAACTCAGGACCTTCGGAAGAGCAGGCAATGCTTTTAACCGCTGAGCCATCTCTCCAGCCCCTCAACTTGATTTTTTTAAAGATAAAATTTAGATTTTTTTGAAGTATAAGAGTGCTATGCATGCATGTATGTGTACCACCAGTCTGCCTGGTGTCTGTAGAGGTCAGAAGATGGTGTCTGCCTACAACTGGAGTTACAGCTGGTTGTGAGCCTTCATATGGGGGTTTGGAACAAAACCCAGGCCCTCTGCAAGAGTAATAGGTGCTCTTAACTGCTAAGCCATCTCTCCAGCCCTCATTTTAAAAATTACCTTTGTCTGTTTATGCAACAATGAGAGCATGGAGTCAGAGGATTTCTTGCTGGAGTTGGTTCTGTTCTATTACCATGTGGGTCCCAGGGATAGAACTCATGTCATCAGACTTGATAGCAAGCTCCTTTACCCACTGAGCCATCTCACTGGTCCATGATTTTATGTTCTGTCTCATGGGTGTAAAATTGTGTTCATTGTGTTCTTAAGAAAGGGGGTTGTGTAAGTAAGCTACCGACAAATCACACACACAGACACACACACAGACACACACACACACACACACACACACCCCAAAACCAGCCAACAAAAACAAATAAACAACAACAACAACAAAAAACCCTACTGAATTTTTACAGGAGGATTTCAAGTTTCTGGACTCAGAACCCTGAACAGAATTCTCTGATGAACCCCAGTATTTTAAAGGAAGTCAGGGTGTACAGTCTTTATGTGATTTTGTTGATGTCTTTTATTACCAAGAGACATCCTATTGGCAGGTCCTCATCTTGGTTTAAATCTCTGAAGGGCACATCCCTCTCTGAGCACACGCAGTGATTCAGGCTTATGTGGCTGTCCTGGGATCTAAGGAGAAGGGAGGATTCTGATGTGGTATAGCTGGAGACGCCTCAGAATCAGCCTGTGATCTAATGTGGGGCACTACTGTCCCTGCCAATAGGATGTCTCTTGGTTATAAAAGACATCAACAAAATCACATAAAGACTGTACACCCTGACTTCCTTTAAAATATTGGGGTTCATCAGAGAACCCACCACCAAGCTCAGCCTTTCTCCAGATGAGTGCAGCCCCGTCACTCACTGGGCTCCTCATTATTTGACTTCTGTGAGCTCGAATTTCCTATGTGAGCTGAGAAAAAGTTGTTAGTTTATGAAGAAGAACCTAGTCTTAACTCTCCAGGGTTTGAATACTTTGATAACACAGAGTAAGAGACAGTTAACATCCACATTTCTTTCTTTTCTTTTTTTTTCTTTTCTTTAATTTTTTTGAGACAGGGTTTCTCTGTAGTTTTGGAGCCTGTCCTGGAACTAGCTCTTGTAGACCAGGCTGGCCTCGAACTCACAGAGATCTGCCTGCTTCTGCCTCTTGAGTGCTGGGATTAAAGGCATGCGCCACCACCGCCAAGCCACATTTCTTGTATTAATTTATTTGATGATGGTTTATTGGCACCTGCCATGTGCCATGTGTACCATTCTAGGTGCTTAGAACATAGAGGTGAAAAGAAAACATTTTCAGTTCTTCAAGGGAAACGTTCTCTGCCTGAGAACCTCTCTCACATCCTCTAGCATGCAGTTGAAACAGCATCTTTTCTTAAATTCGGGCATAAACACTGACGATTTTTTTGAAGATAACTAAAATATTCAGTATGTCAGGCAATATTTAATTCAAATAAATATTGCAGAAGCAAAGCAGAAAAAGGAAAGTTGGCTGAAGAGTTCCAGTGTTAAATAGGATGCTTATAGGCACCTTTAGTAAGATGGCATTCGAGAAATTTCCTAAGAGAAGTAAACAGCTAGCCACACAGCTTTCACAGGGGAACACTCTGGGAGAGACTGTGCTTGCAAAGGCTGAGAGGAGAGGGCAAGACCCGTATGTTCTAGGGACAGCAAGGGGGCTAGTCACCTGGACTCTACGTGAAGTGGAATCCACTAGAGGTGACTTGAAGAGAAGTACTGGGGACCCATGAGTGCTTTCAGAGTGTCAGTCTAGCTTGTGTGTGGAGAGCGGCAGGAAGAGATTGCAGCAGGATCAGACAGCTTAGTCAGTAGGCATTAGCCATAATCCAAGTGAGAGAAGTCCGGGGTAGACTTGTGAGAAGTGCTTGTAGTCTGGCTTTGGCTCTAAAGTAAAGTCAGAAGGATTTACTGGCATTTGTTTTTAAAAAAAAAAAAAATTAAAAGAAGCAAGGACTGCTCCAGAGGTCTTAGGCCACTAGTAGAATAGAACCAACATTTTCTAGAGCAAGTCTTAAAATGTTCTGATTAAAACTTGAGATTTTTATTTTATGTGTGTGAGTCTTTTTCCTGCATGTGTGTCTGTGCACCATGTGGATGCAGTGCCCAAAGAGGGTGTCAGATACCCTGAAAATTGAGTTACTGATGGTTGGGGAATACCATGTGAGTGCTAGGACTCGAAGCTAGGTTCTTTTAACTGCTGAGCCCCAGGAGTCAAACCCTGGTCTTCTGGAAGGGCAGAGAATGTTCCTAACTAGCTAGTCATCTCTCCAACCCCAGAACAAAATGTAAAAGTGAAATCAGGAGTTGAGTTTGAACATATATAAGTTTGAGATGTGCAGTGGGCAGTTATGTTTTCAGAACAGAGGCCTAGTCTGAAGATATGACCTGGGAGCCATTAGGAGATAGAGACAGATGGAGATATGTCCACCGAGGAAATAGATGTGTATATTTGTAGGAGAGGTCAAAGGACTGAGCCTGGAATTCTCCGAGGCGTCTAGATTGGAAAGACAAAGAGGAATTAGCAAAAGATGATGAAAAGGGATGACCTGGTTTGAAGACCACCAAGAGAGTTTGGTATCTTGGAAGATGGGGAAGAAAAATTTTCCAGGAACTGGAAGTTCACTGGTGATGTTTTAGTGATGTGGAGCTTACTGGTGACCTTGGCAAAAGTAGCCCCATTGGGATAATGAGTACAAAAAGTACCAGGGAAGGGGCAAGAAGCATCACAAAGATATATTGGAGAAAGGGAGTGCAAATAGTTTTTCTTAGGAAGTATGCAGAGAACTGGGGCAGTGGGTAGAGGGTACTACTGTGTGTTGAGTTGCTGTCTATGATGAGCAAAATGAAGCACATTTCTATGCTGTTGTGGATGATCCAACAGAGAAGGAAAAATTGATGCAGCAAGAAAGAGAGAGAAGGGAGAATTGCTGAGTTTACACTAGGAGGTGTCACAGGAGGACATTGTTGCTGGAGATAAAGGTAGGACAGTAGAGAAAAGCCAGGCATGGTGGCCTATGCCTTTAATCCCAGTACTCAGGAGGCAGAGGCAGGCGGACTTTTGTTGTTTGAGGACAGCCTGGTCTACAGAGCGAGTTCCAGGACAGTCAGGGCTACACAGAGAGAGTGCATTATCTCCATTTCAGAGATGCTGAAGTTGTCACAGAGAAGTGCCTCAGGGTCCTTTAGCTAGGAAGGTTGGAGCGAGGTAAATAAGCTCCTAACCTCAGCCCTGCACATTCTGCGGTAGGCAAGCATTTCTGGTGTGTTTAGGTCCTAAAGTAAAATCATAAAGAGAACCACTGGGTCTTCAAAGCAGTAATCAGCCTGAAAGATTGTGTTGAGGTCCTGTGATGCTCCATGGAACTCTTAGGTGTGCTAGCAGGGATACCCCACCATTGGTACCCAAGCTAGGTTCCATTTGGAGACCCCAGACACATAAACTTTGCCTCCATCTGATTGTGGCATTGTAGTGCACAAACACCTGCTATTCTTGCCCCTCTAGGATTCAGACTATGAAGAGGCCTACTGATGAAGTGTGTCTGATGGAAGAAGGTTTACCTAATAGCAGGAAATATCCCATTCCCCTGGCCAGGAGTGCCACTGGCGGGGACGGCAGTGACAGAAGATTCTGAAGGTCATTGGTGAAGACTTTAAGGACCATTTATTTATTGAAGAAGTGTTTGTTTTATATTTATAAACTGTTCAGAAACTTCCAGAAGGGACTCAGGCCTTCCCTTTTTTAACACACTTGGATGGAACAAAGAAATTTTTGTCTTGAACAGAAACACACCCCTTGGTTCCCTTCGCTCTTGAATGTAGTTCGTGTTTTCTTCCAGTTGCCTGAAGGAGAAGACTAAACGTCTGTCACTCTGCTGATGCCAAAATTGTACTTTTTAATGATGTGGAGCTTGTAGCTTCCTGATGACGTGCCAATGAACAACATGCTTGTTTGGGACAGGTAGCCTTTGCTACCTCATGCACGTCTTCTGTTGCGAGTATTCAGTGTGCGTTATGTGATTTAATGGTCATCAGTTGTGTTTGCAGGACCTGGAGTATTTGACCCCAATTTTTTTAGATTCAGTAGGCTCATAAGTTGTTGACTAGTTTTAACGGGGTCCTTTAAGTATTAAAGGGTTATCAATTTACAGTTAAGAAAGCACATTTTGAGGTAGAAGAGTCTTTCTCATGTGTCTTGCTAGGTAAACTTTGGGCCAAAGAATCTTTGTTATTTTGTGTTCCTACGGCTGACTAATTTGTGGTTTCCTTCTTCATTTTTCATGTCAGAGGCAAGAAATGCCTCTGAAGAAGGTTTTTAGGGGTGACTTATGAAATATTTTTGGTAGTCCTTTCCTTAAGTCTTTTCACTTGTGTTGTTATTTAGAGCCTTTTCTAGCTCCAGGTTGCACCCGTGATGGACACATTACTGCATGCATCTGCAAGCTTGTTTTCTCTGTATGGAGATGAGGAAGTGAGGTTGCGCAGGGCATCACCCCTCTCTTCCCTCAGTGCCTTGTAACCCACACCTCTGCTCTTTATAAATTTTAATTTATAATAAGTTTTCTATAAACCATTAAGATGCCCCTGACGTATCAGGGAAGACTGGCAGCATGTGTGCAAACAGCCCTCTCTATAGAGTGACAGGGCTCATGGCTCAATTGTGAGAGTCACAGATGACCCCTCCCCCAGCCTTGCTGGTTTCAACATGCTGGTTTTCTTCATGGTTCTTCCTAAAGTGGCTCAGGAGGGCTCCATGTTAGTGTTATATACTATGTAGCTTATAAAAGTCATTCTACTTACCACCAAGATCTTATTCTTGAAACTGGGATCATTAACTCTTAAAAGATTTGTTAATCTAGCCTGATGACTCATGAATCTGATTCTCCGATAAGCACTGTGATTTACCTCTGGTCATGGAAGCCCCCAGAAGAGGCAGAGGAGGACCTGGCATTTTATGCCTCTAGTAGCTAGACTCCATGGCTCTCTGGGCTGCTTGTTAGAGATGTGGTTGTCTGTGGCCACTCCAGTGAGACCTTTCTGACAGATCTACAGAGAGAAGAAAGCATTCTGGCACCAAGCACAAAGAACTGGGCTCTTGAAGATCTGAAGAGAGTGATCCAGTTATGAGGGAGCATGCTGTGGACCTCACTGCTCTGTCAGAGGTGTTACAAGAACCTATTTAAACCATCATCCTGTGAAAATAGGGGACCAGTTTTGTATCTTAGGATTTTCTTGCAAGTGTATTGTGAGGCTTTGTCTTGCTCAGAAATTGGTGAGTTAGGTAAGGTGACTGATGCCTGATGAACACACACACTGTTGTGAAATGGTTCTTCCTCCTTTAAATGACAGACCAATGAAGCCTTTCATTGTAAGGGAGTAAGTTAGTAATTTTATTTGCTCCATGGGTTTGTGGTCGCATCCCAGGCCAAGGCTGCCTTCTTCACCCTTACTCTGAGGTTTGCACTATAACTTTTTGATCCTAAGGGCAATAAAATGGTCTGTGGAACCCTACCTTTAAGAATTAATGTAAGATAAAGGGTTTTTGTTTGTTTGACTTACTCTTTTAATATCTTCTAAGGTGCCGTTCTTATACCTTTGTTTTTTTCCTTTTTGCTGCTCCGTGGGCTTATACCACATGATATTATATCATTGTCTGGAAAGAGATTTAAGTCTTTCATTGTGGTTGTATCACCTTCTGAGTTTTATGATTTGGGCTCTTAGAAATGTTACAAAATGTGAGTTTATAAAGTAGTTTGTTTCCCCTGTGACCTGTGGCTTCAGGCTACTTGGGAACATCTTAACTGTCTGCAGCTCCTGAGTCAGGCAATGGTGCTTCAGAAAGGAAAGCTTCCCCTCCCCTGCATGTGTATATGTGTGTGTGCATGTGCATACGTGTGTGTGTGTGCGCATGTGCAGGTGTGTGTGTGTTTTACAGCAACAGAAAACCTGGAGGCCAAATCCTGAACCAGAATGTTCTATCATTATCACTGAACTCCTGTTCTGAAGAGGGACTCTAAGAAGATCCATGGAGTGTACCGAGACTCTTATTTAATTACCCAACTCAAAACTTTCCTGTTGGAAGAGTCCACTCTGGTGTTGAACTCTTCACAGCTGTATCTCATTGACTTTTAAAATCAAATTAAACTTTTTGTTTGCTGGAGGCTATGAGCTGTAAGGCACTGTGCATTGACCTTGTGACTCATGGAATCTTTACTCCGCTGTAGTTAATAAACTTCTTTGCACTCTGTGGCTACCCTCTGTCTACATGAAAATGAGAAGTGTCATGTGAAGGAGGGGGTTTGTGGTTTTCAGCCTTGAGAAGACGGTCTGAGCTGTGTATACCAGCAGGACTCTGAATAGATGCCATGGCTTGATGGAGCCAGCCCACACAGCAGGAGTTCATGTGAAATTTCTAGAAATGTTGTGAGTCAAGTGGCAAACTGTTGGTGGCATGAAACCGACTGTAGTGGGAATATTTACATGCAGCCTGTGCAGCATGGTCCTCGAGGCAAGAAAACATGCACTAGTTTTCAGGACAAAGTTTAAAAGACGAGCATACCCAGGCTTCAGTAGAGCTAAGGGTGAGTGTGTGTGTGAGAACACTTACTTTGAAGGTGACTTAAAATGGAGAGGTGTCAGCCAGGCGGTGGTGGCGCATGCCTTTGGTCTCAGCACTGGGAGGCAGAGGCAGGCGGATCTCTGTGAGTTCAAGGCCATCCTGGTCTACAAGAGCTAGTTCCAGGACAGGCTCTAAAGCTACAGAGAAACTCTGTCTAGAAAAACCAAACAAACAAACAAAAATTGGAGAGGTACCTTACCATCAGGAAGCCCCAAGTTGTTCCCCAGGATGGCACAGCTACTCAAAGTGTTTGCTAGGAGAATAACTTGCTCCCTGTGTGCTGGCAGCCCTTACAGTCGGAGGAAACCTTCACAACATGTTAGGCTGCAGCATCTGGCAGGTGGAGCTTTGGAAGCAGCTGAAGGATGATTGCTTAGCCTGGCTGCATTCTATGAGAAGGAAAGAAAGGGAAGCCGCTGTATCTGGAACACAGCCGAATGCTTTTTAGTCATCTTAAATTAACTGTGCCTTGTTTTCATAAAGCTGATTTCTCAGCAAACGCCTCATGCTTTTCAAGATTTTTGTTGTTGTTTGGTTTTGTTTCAATAGGGGCTCGCTGTATATCCCAGGCTGTCTTCTGCCCGAGCCTTCTGGGTGCTGAGATTTCAGGCAAACATTACTACAGCTGGCCCATTTGAGGCCTTGCTTGCAGAGTTGTAATCCAGAAAGGGAAGTGACACCTGCAGGGACCTGGAATGTTATGTTCACTTTATTAAGTTGCATATGGTCCTTCCTTTTAGAATAAAAATATAAGTGTTCTGAATGGGACATCAGTACCACCCCCTCTAAGGCTCAGGGAACATCACAGAAGAGGAGGCAGAAAAAGTGGAAAAACCAGAAGATAATGGAGTGCTATGTTTCTGGATATGACATAGCCCTTGTAATCATGCATACACAGAAGTACAAGACCTGCGTGTGTGCACACACACTCATATACATGCAGACACGCACATGTGCATGCACACACAAAAGCAAGAATAGGACTAGTTGGGAAGAGGAGGGGGATCAGCAGGGGTGAGATGGGAATAAGAGAGGGGCAATGGGGTGAATATGGCCATTACAATACATTGGGTAACATTTGTGAAGCTGACAAAAATTGATTCAAAAAAGATGCAGATGCAAATTGGGTAGTGAGACTGGCGGCTGAAAGGAGAACCTTGATTTGAAGGTTCCTGTTTAGGTTTCTGTAGCCACCTCAGAAGGCATGCATGCATCTGGTTGGCTTTGAGCCTGACCTACCGTGCTCGCAGACGTCTCTCAGTTGATGTGGGGGATGCTGTGGCAGGAGGTCGTGGTGCATTGCTTTTCCTGGGCGCTGTCATCTTGGGTAAGCAGTGACTTTGTGTGCTGTGAGCCATTGTTTGAACTGTTCTGAGAAGGAGGCTAGTTTTCAGTCAAAGGAACGCTGGTTAAATTGGCATTGCTGTAGGTTGAGGAGGCCATGCATAGAGGTCCCAGTCTCCATAGGGGGGAGTTGCCATGAGGTAGACAAGTAGGTACAACTTTAGTCTTCTTAATGTGCTCTGTGTTAAGGTTCTCAGAGAAAAGAGAAGTAAGCTTTGCCAGGAACAAGGTCATCCTATGGCTTTAGGCAGAGTTGTGACTGGCTGTCCTTGAGCTCGTGGCAATACTCTTCCCTCACTGTCTTCTCCCTGTTCTAGATACATCAGCTTGTCACCCAGGCAGCAGTTCAAGTCTCCCAAGAGAGCTGGACTGCCCTGGCTTATCCCAGACCTCCAGAAAGACAGCCGCAAGCTGGGTTAGGACTAGCTACATGCTGGTCTGGAGGGAGTGGGAGGTGGTTCCCAAGGTCCCATCTGAGTAGCATGTAGTCTAGGTTGTGTTCCAGAAGCCACAGAGAGCCCCATCTGTATCGCATGGTCTCGGGAGGAGAAGCAAGGAAGTATTTTAAGAGGTTTGCATCTCAGAGTGGTCGTGAGGACTCCTGTATGTCTGAATTTCTGAGGGTCCAAAGGTACACAGGAGCAGATGGGGGGTTGGAGGGACGTAGTGTCGTGGTGGGGTGAGGCATTAGTGAGGGTACACAGGACAGATGGGGGGTTAGAGGGACGTAGTATCACATTGGGGTGAGGCATGAGTGAGGATACACAGGAGCAGATGGGGGTTGGAGGGGTGTAGAGTCATAGTGGGGTGAGGCGTGGGTGAGACTCCTACACAGCTGTCTGTATTTCTTTGTCTTTGTTACCACCAGGGCAAACTGGTTAGGAGACAGCACTATGCTCTTCCACTGTCCTGCCATAGTGTAGTAATATGTAAATAAATATTGTAACCCCAGAGGTTACACACACCCTAGGACGGATAGGAGATATTTGCCAGGAACTATTGTGAAAAAGCTGTGAGCTTGGCTGGACCAGCACGGGAAACAACTGGCTCTGTGGCATTACCTGAAACCTACTGCTGAGCTGCGTCCATGGCTGGAAAGGGAACAGGGAAGAGACGAGAGTTTGAACAAGGCTTGTTGGCAAGGTGCTTCTGAGTGTGCCAGCTAGCTGGAATTTTAAAAACCAAGATGAATTGTGTGTGTTTAGAATTTAGAAGTTTGGTAATCGTATATGTTTCAAATATATATGTGTATATATGTGTATGTATATATGTATGTGTCGTGTATTAAATAACATTTTAGTTGACAATGCATAGACAGTGGTCCTATCGGATCATACAGCCTAGTGGCATTATAACCATCTTAGTTTGTATAAGCGCACTCTGGGATGCTCACACAATGGAATTTCCTGATCATACATTGCCTCTCACTAAGTGATGTGTGATGATGATGATGATGGTGTGGGAGGGTATTAAAAAAGAATTTCTGAATGTTGGCCACCTAACCAGGAAACTGAAACTTGACTAGAGGATTCTTGGTAAGTTCCCAAGGTGTAATGAGCTTGTTCGAGAAGCTGTAAACGGAGGGTTTCCTGCCCCCTACATCATCCTGGCGCTGGAATTGTAGTGGTTCCTAGGCATCCTGTAGCCTCTTGGAGCTGAGAGCCTTGGGGAGTGGGAGGAAGAGCAAATATTTAGTCAGATGAGCACCCCAACAAATAGATGATTGCGAGTTGTGACAAATGCCCTGAAAGAATTATAAAGAGCGCCATGAAGGTGTGACTAGGTGGTCTGTGCTAGGATGGGTGGCTGAGGAGAGGCTTCCCTGAGGAAATGACATTTAACCTGACATATGGAAGATGAATCAAAAGGAGCTGAGGGCATGTATGATGGATGTGAAGGTACGCACACTGAGGTTTGGAAGAACATCCAATGGGAGTGGGGCAGATTAATCTTGTCTCCCCAAATAAAGCATAGGGAACGAACACACTAAAACGTCAGCAGCTTTGACAGGTGTGGAGAAACACTTCCACGTGATGGTACAAGCTGGGGCTGAAAGATCCAGGATGCCTGAGGTTGAAGTTAGACTGTGCCAATCTACAGTGTTTTTAGGCAAAACATACCACTGGCCTGTACCTCAGTTTCCCCATCTGCAAAATGTCTCATGGTTGTGGTGAAGACTGAGTTCGTATGTAAATCACTCAGACAGTCCCTGGCCTCACAGCTTTCTCTGTTTAGTGCATATCAATTCTTAATTTTTAGTGTAGTTGCCTATCAACTAGAAAAAAGAAAAAAAAAGTCTGAGCCTATAATGTTAAAGTTGATTTCCAGGGGGTTGAGCCTGGAAAATAACTTTTTCTTTTCTATTTAAATTCAATGCTCTTTCTTCTAGAAGCGTTGCTTTTTTCTCCAGTCCACACAGAACGCTATCACTGCACTGGAGTATTTAAGACTAAA
The DNA here is from genome assembly GCA_001685075.1 of Bramus lutescens. Taxonomy (NCBI): domain Eukaryota; kingdom Metazoa; phylum Chordata; class Mammalia; order Rodentia; family Cricetidae; genus Bramus; species Bramus lutescens. Next base: position 22,998 of record LOEQ01000252.1, on the reverse strand, counting down.
AATGGGTATTTCTTTTTTAATCCATCACACTACACGTTTCCTAGAACTGGTTTGCAGGAGGCAGGGTGTGGCTCTGCACGAGTAAGTCGGTCCTTTTCAAGTTACTTGTTTCCTCGTAGAAATGTGTCTAGGGGTTGCGGGATGCCTTGAAGCTGATTTCCAGGTAATGGTCACATTGCTGGTGACAAACATTTATTTGTTTACAGATCCCATAGAACAGTGTTGGTGCACAAATACAAACAAGACATACATGACCCTGTCCTTGAGAGTGTAGAGACTTCAGTAGACCTTGGTGACAGACATGCAAATTAGCCATTACTCCTCTGAAGGACTGGTGCTCTCTTGGGGGAATCCTGTGAGAGCTGAGAGCTGTTTGCTCAGCAGAGAACGGGACTCAGTAGCTCCCCAGAAGGTGACAGGGATCTTGGATCTGAATGTGATGGGCTAAGGATAAAACATGCTACAAAGAAAGCCTGTTATGACCACCAGTTATGACCACCAGTTGTGTATGTGTTGGGCAAGGTGGTTGGCACAGAGCAGGTCTGTGTTTTTGGTAGAGGGACTTCTGTTGGACTCCTGATGGAGCTGGGGCAGTGTACGCATTGTCCACTGCTCAGAGCTTCTGGTTCATCGTGATTAATGGTTTACTGTTCCTATAAAGGTAGGAACTAGGAGCCCGACATCTCTAAAGTCACAGGCTGCTCTCTATCTGGCTCTTGAGTTCTAGAAAATGGGATCCAGTCTAGTGATGCTTCCTCTTTTTCAAAGCGCTATTTGTGTGGTCACATCTGATTCTTGCGTTGTCATCCTGTGTTGTAGGTGAGGAAGCTAAGGTATAGTGAATCAAGGAAGACCTAGGGAAGGAATCTCCTTGAGCAGTTTCCATCTTCCAAGTGGCTTTTGTTGATTGGAATACAGGTAAGGCATCTTTTTGGCAACCACTTAAAAATACATTTAAAAAATTTTATTTTTAGAATTATGTGTATGTGTGTATGTTTGTGTGGGGGTATATGCACATGAGGGCACATACCCTTGGAGGTCAGAGGTACCAGACATCCCTGGAGCTAGAGTTGCAGGCAGCCATGAGCCACCAGATGTGGGACTGAAAAGCAAACTCATCCCCTGTAAGAACAGTACATGCTCTTAAACTGCTGAGCTATCTCTCCAGTTCCAGGTGGCTGCATTTTAGAAAGGAAATGACCAGGGCCAGACATTCCAGCAGAGATAACTGGAGTCCCCTGCTATTAATGCAGTAAGGGACCTATCCTAGCAGTTCTGAGGTAGAATAGTTCTAGTGGCCGAGCCGTTAGGGGGACGGGGGCACAGCTGAGAGTTATAGTGATAGGTCTGATCCCCAAGATGGACTGAGTTGTAACTTCTTAATGTTAGGGTTCTTCAGTTTGGCTAAGAACATTTGGGGGGACTTTGTATAGAAGCACAGTGAGTCATTTTCCGAGAGCTGGTGGATGTCATGAGATTAATAGCGCAAATGTAACAAAGACATTAGACATGGTTTTACATGTTCAACTCAATTCTTAATTCTAACCGCACTGTCCTGCTTTAAAAGGTTGGGAAAAAAGTCTTTCTTGTGGCGTCTTTGCATTTTAAATTTGGTAAGCAGTGCCTTGAAGGTTTAACGTTTGCCCTTTGTGAACCAAGGCTATGGCTCTGTTAGTGGGGCAATCACTAGGCAGGTGTAATGACCAAATACAAACCATTGATCAGCCACATGGACTGAACAGTCTTTGCATGCATCCCGGCAGCAATTCCCCTTCAGAGGGAGGGACAGGTTAAAGCTGAGACTACAGTTCCTGTAGTGCTTGGTTTGTGTGAAGCATCCAGGCTGTGGAATATCTAGGGCGGTTGTCTCAAAGGACTCATTTGCCCTTTTCGTTTGGAAAAGCGACTTTCATTTGACCTTCCCTTCCGGCCAAGCTGAAGCAGAGCCCAAGTGTCTCTCCAAACATCACTTGGTTTTGTTTTGCCGTATCCGTCCTTAGCACCTCGACGCTGTCTTGTTCATGCATACTCTCGCTCTTCCCTCCCCACACCGTTCCTCATATGTAACGTGTTCCTCATAAGTAACATGTTCCTCATATGTAATGTGCACCAGAGCTTTGTTGTCTGTGCTCAATGCTGTGCCAGTGCCTCAGACAGAACCTGGCCACACTGGCCCTGGCCTCCATTGGTGCTCACTGTTGGTTTGTTCGGTTAGCAATGTTCTCTGTACACAATTTTCTGCTTTTTCTTTTACCTTAAGATTGAAAACTTGGAAGCAGCATGTTTCGCCTCCTGAAGCTGATTGTGATCCTAGTGATTCTGGGTAAGTGGAAGCCAGAGACTGTGGACAATATCTGAATGCTCATTTGTCTCACACCCGCAACTTTTGGGGGGCATTTATTTATTTGTTCTGTGTTGTGAGGAAGGGCATGCCGATGTCAGAGACCAATTGCAGAAGCTGGTCCTTTCCTCTGTGTGGTTTCCTGGAATTGAACTTGGGTCTACAGACTTTGTGGCAAGTGCCCTTACCCACTGAGCCCTCTTGCCAGCCCTAGTCTCATCGTTTTTAAAAGTCAAATTTTATGTATGTTTAATTTCTTTTGATTTGTGTGATACAGAAACACCGAGCTGGAACTTCTTGGTGAAACCACTGTTTTAGAAGCAGGTGGTTGGTTCTTCTTGCCTTCTTCCGTTTCTATTGGGCACAGAATGCCTTTGAGCAATTCCAGGCTGTTCCAGAATGTACTCATATGAAATGAAGTTTCTATGGCATTCCTACAGTGTACGTGGTGTCTGTCAGTTACAGCTCATCTCAGATATGGAAGTAAAATTACCAAAGAGAAATGGAGGGGCCCTTTGCTTTGTCTCTGTGCCTCAGCCTGGCAGACGCTTTTGTGGTTTCTAAACACAGGGAACTCTTTCCAAATTGTAGTTGTTTTCTTTGCCTGGAACTCTCTGTTCCCCCCACTTTTACTCCCTCACCCCAATCCCTCACCCCAACAGTCTTGCTCAAGCCTTCCACAAACTTCCCCTGAGTTTTACTTCCTTCGGGGAAGCCTGCTTTGGCCTCCATAGACCGGGTGGGAATCTCCTATTCAGACCTTGCCTGGGTGCCCAGGGCAGCTTCCTGCTGCTTGTCTCTACTTCCTTCTTTTCTCTTTCACTTTTCTGCCTATATCTTGTTCCTTATTCCATGGAAATAGATCTGTGGGGAGAAGAAATTAATTTGGTGCTTTGCTCTCTTATTTACTAATTTAATTTGTAGCCAGGGCCTTTCTATGTGAATGAACATGAGGCTATGACAGCTCCCAGGTGTGTTGAAGAGAAGGTTTTTATTGTAGATACAAGGGAGAGTACAGCCAGAGGCATCTGGAAGAGTCCAGACTACACATGGCTGGCAAAATAGAGCAGGCCATGAGAGAAGAGAGAGAGGTGGAAAGAATGAGAGAGGAAGAGGAGAGGGGGGTCAAGAGAGGGGTCAGGAGCAAAGAGCAAAGGACCAAGCAAGGAACCAAGAGGCCAAGTGAGTAGAGAGGACAAAGACAGCATGTGGCCGCAATGCCTGGGTTCTGTAGGAATCAGGAGCTGTGGGAAGAGAAGAGAAGGAAGCTCAAGGGCTGGAGAGTCTGCTTAGGGAAGTGAGGGTTGCGTGTCAGAGGTGCTGAGAGGAGCCAGGACTCTGCAACAGGTACTTGCGATGCAGAGAGGACCTGGTGGTCGGTGTGCACTTCAGTGTGTTAATTAGGCAGCATGGTTAGCTATTTGTCCGGGGATTCTTTGGGGCTTGCCACTGTGTAGCCTTGAACGCAACATCTTCTTTTCTCTGCCTCCTGGGTATTGGGATCACAGCCATGCATCATCATGCCCAACTCTTCATTATTATTCATTATTGTACTTATTTAAGTGGGGCACGAGTCTGGAGGTCAGAAGACAGCTTGCAGGAATTGGTTCTTGCACCATGTGGGTCTGGGGGGATTGAACTGAGGTCATCAGGCTTGGTGGCATCTCACTGACCCTCTTCATATTTTTGAGTTATAGACAGTGAACTTGACCTAACAAAATAAACAAAAGTGCTGCTTTGCTCAATTCCAGGTGACATAGAATACACACACACTCTCACTCACTCACACACACGCACACATGCACACGCCTACTCAGTTTTTCCTCGGGAAAATTCCAAATAGTCACTGGAGCTGGTATGATTTCTTTCAAAATATCTCTATCCAGATGGTATCCAAAGAGTTTGCATGTTCTTTTCCGTACTCCTCACTGTGTGAGCCTGCCGTTGGCCAGGACGTTCTTGCTCCTTGCAGGGGAGGCAGCTTGGATGGAAAGCCTGGCACCATTCCTGTTCATTCCCATATGGGTTCACTTGGCTCTTCTCCGATACAAATTGGGCAGCATCTAAATTTGCCTCTCGATTCTGTTGCCAGAGGATATCTCGTGAAAACAGAAATGTCCTTGCTGTGGTTTTCTCTTGTAGTGAAATTTCGTGAGCGACAAGCAGATGAGGGAATGAGGGAATCCGTGCCGGCAAATGCCTCTTAAAGGGCAGAGCTGAAGGTGAAGCTGGAGGAAGGCACCCCAAGAGGGCGAGCACAAAAGACATTCAAAGGGAAAGCTGTGCTCCATTCCGGCCTACTTAACTGTAGAAAGACTCAGCCAGCAAATGCAGAGATAAGCTTTTCAGGGAGGGATTAAATAAAGGGGAACAGAGGAGGAAAACAAAACAATGAGTGAGAGGATCAGTCAGATAGGGAACCTGCAAGCTCACGCACTAGAATGAGCCCACTTCCTGTTCAGCGCTGTTAGGCACAGTGTCTGTAAAGCTAAGAGAAGTAAGTAAGGGGATGTGGATTTCAGATTTCCTTTCATTGGAAAGGCAGGGCAGAGGAATTGTAGAAAATGGGAAGGAACCAGCGAGGCCAAGGAAACCAGCTAGCTCTTCCTGAGGTTTGAAGGTTGCAGAATCTTTCAGACTTGAATCATGTCCATAATCAGAGGACAGATCTCCTTTGCCATCTGGTTTGAGTGAGGGGCCTCCAAGTGCTTAGACCGTGCTGGATTGTGGGTGGAGGGGAAATGGATACAGAATATAGAGATAGATACTGAATTTTCTTGTAATGTCTTCTTCCCTTTAGCCCCGGTAGGTGATTCTCAGGGCTTGTCTGACACGGCTGTCTCGTCCCCTGAGCTGAGAGTGCATGTGGGTGATTCAGCTTTCATGGGATGTGTTGCCCAGAACACACAAGAGAAACACGTGGTCAAAGTAGACTGGATACTCTCAAAAGGGGAACGTGCTATGGTAAGGGGGCGGCCTGATGGTGTCAGGATGGGAGTGGGAGAATCAGTCATTGAGTTTTCCAGGTGATGTTGCAAGAGCTTTGGGAGGCATCATCACTGGGCCTCCTCTTAGCATAGCTCTCTGGCTATGTGTCATCAGCAGGGCAGGTTATTCAACCTTGCCTGATTTATTAGAGCCACCCCCACTGTGAAGAGGAAACATGACCATAATGGTCCCAGTCCTTAACTGGCTCAGGGCCAATGGGAGACACGCATGGAGTTCTCTGTTTGCTTCCATTGTCTTCTGCCCTACAGTGTAGTAAAGATGGATGTGAGAGGCAATTCCTGTAGTCTAGACAGATGATCTAGGCATAAGAATGATGGATATAGGCATCTTTTTGGGTCAGGGACAGGTTCTTTGGGTGATGATACATTGCTTCTTTGCGTTTGCTTGAAGTGCTGGGATTAGCAGCCAGGCAGGGGACTTACTCTCATGACCTCTGACTGGGAAACTGTCTTCAGCTTCTGTCACAAAGTCCATGGAGATGTGTGGGTGTCTGGATCATCTGTGAAACATGGCCCAAGTAGTTTGCTGCTAGCAGTGAAATGCCAGTGTTTGCAAATTGGCGGCTGCTTCTGTACCTCAGAGCAGATTTGCTGCCATCCCTGCAATGCTACGTTCACTCAGACTTGTACTTCTATTTGCTGTTATGAAAAGAAGCAGCGCTGGGGGGGGGAGTAGAATTAAGAATTCATTCCCCAGAGCTCCCCCACCTCCCAGCCTGTACAGTTCCTACTGATGACTCCTTTTGTGCTGTGACATTGCTGGCTGGAGGGGGGCAGAGTTGAGAGGAGTGGCAACCCGAGCACCAGGAACACCAGCTCATGATACCAAGGGATTAGGTCATATATTTGAGTGGCATCTCACCTGCCCTGTCATAAGACAGGAAATGGTTTGAAAAAGTTAAGAGTTCTAATCCCAGAGTGATTATCAGAGAAGGTGTATTTTTCCTTATGTTGTTCCTTATGAAAATATGGATACTATGTTTCATTTGTCTGTATAGAAAATTAGTCATGGAGCCTTGTACAAGCTAGAAAGTTGCCAGGTACATTAGCATTATTAATATTAATAATATTATCAGCTGAGTACTTTTTGGTCATTATTATGGTGATAACGTCACTGTCTCCACATAGCGATCTTTTCAATCTAGACTGCCAGGTCTGGCTCCTCTCTTGATTTTCTCCAATGTTTATTCCTCTCAGAGTGAATACGTGCTGTACTATTACTCCAACCTTAGCGTGCCTACAGGGCGCTTCCAGAACCGTTCGCATTTGGTGGGGAACGTCTCACGAAATGACGGCTCCCTCCTGCTCCAAAATGTGCAGGAGGCCGATCAGGGCACCTACACCTGCGAAATCCGCTTGGAGAATGAGGGCAGGGTGTTTAAAACGTCCGTGGAACTGTTCGTGCTGCCAGAGGAGCCTAAAGGTATGGGGTCAGTTACTCAAAGAGGGGCCAGAGGGCGACAGGTGGCCTGTGGGAGAGGGAGGGGAACTGATCAAATGCCGGCCTTTAGGCTACGCTGCATATTTCCCTTCAATAAGCAGTAACTATTAGTTTGAGCACATGCCCCCTTTGCAGAGCCCCTGGGAAGCTTGTCTTGTCCTTTCCGTCTTGGAGGAGGTCACCTCGGCTTGATGAGGCTGAGCCATGTGCCTAAGGACACCTGTTTGTGACCCACAGAACCGAGAATTGAATGAACCCTGAGCCTTTTCTTTCTCTGTGTTTTCTTTGCTTTGACTGCCATTTCAACGTGCCAGTTAGGTGCATTGAGCCCTCGTCCGTGTCTTGTAGGCTCCTATGTCAGGAGTTCTGGGGCTGAAGGAGGTGAGCACTTTTCTCTTACTTCTTTGCTGCTCATTTTCCTGTCTGTAAGTGGAGGGAGTGACATCAGCAAGTTGGTAGCTTTAGTCCTGTGGATTGAACCTTGGGGTGTCTGTCAAGTGAGGCAAACACGCTCTCACTGAGCTATATTCCCAGCCCTGCTTAGTGGTTTTAAGATTCCCCTTTGGTGGAAACCTGAACTTCTGGGGAATCTCAGACAGAAGGTGAGGACAGCGCAGGGGCTAGAGGAAGACCCCCCT